>BMAW01083418.1:267150-416072 GCA_019974015.1 Nephila pilipes
ATATATATATATATATATATATATATATATATATATATATATATATAATACAAGCTGTTAATAAAGAAGCACAAAAAAGAACTTTAGACTATTCTTCCGTAAGATTTCGAAAATGAACTTAGTGCCTTTTACCTTCGGCATACAGATATATCTCTGGTGTAAGTATAATATCATACATTATTTTTTTTACTAAAAAGGGAATAGTTTTCACATAGCTTTGCAAATCCCTCCGTGGATGAGAATAGAATTTCTAGCTTCATTTCAAGCTTTAGGCGTTACTGTTTTGCTTTTCTTCAACAGAACAATAATTAGTCTTCTATTTTAAACGACAAATTCATTTCAATATTACTATCCTATGTAATTAATTTTGTTTTTATGTTCATGGCGTATCCTGGCTTTTACTTTCATAGCTGCTTAAAATGTGGTCCCTTTGTTTGGTAAAGGAATTAATCTCAAACTTTGCTGACGTTAATAATAAATGTATTAACTTAGGCTTCTACATTCGCAAATAGCTCTGTGTGCCTTATCTAATTTCACCGCTCCGTACAAACGTCTGCAAAAGCTAACAAAATTTCATTTAAAATTACTCTTTTTAATTCTTATCTTATGTGTGTTGTGGTTGCGCTAGACTACAATCTATTAGTTGGTTTAATCGGTGTTATACTTGAAACACTGTTCCATGAAAATAAGTATAACAAATATTTTTGATGCTAAAGTTAATTTAATTAAAGTGGTTAAATACTAATAATTCTTTCATAAAAAATAGTTGTCTAAAAAATTCAAAGATCTTGTAATAGGTCAAGTTGCAGCGGTGTAGCCAAATGTAAATAGTCGCGAGATCGTTTTAGTTAAATCATGGGCTCGGTTTCTGAATTAACTAAAAACCCGTTTGTAAGCTACTTCCAATTTATTTTTGTTTATTTTTACTTAGAATTATTTTATTTTATTGTAGCGAATTCGACTACTGCCAGGGAGCCCATGCTTGTTCCTGATTTTTTTTTAAAATTGTGCCAATAACAGAAGTGAACTGAACTTTCTAGTTTAATATATAATGAACATTTTCAATGCAGTCGAAAGGGAGAGATTAATGTTGAATAATACAGTTTTCTTGAACTGAAAATATCACCAGCCGCCAATGTAGAAGAAGTAGTTTTAACATGAATTATACTAAATTTGAAAGAGTGTTTTTTTTTATTCGTGTTTCATAAATTGTTTACTACAGTCACATTTAGAAGCAATACGACGGCGATGGAACTCTTAATTTTATCCCTCGGTCGAAAAATGAGGACGGCACCTGAGCCGGCACTCCCTCTCCATACTTTCACGCCACACCATCTGTAGAACTTGGAGGCTCAACAGATTTAACATACGTCAATTTCTTATACATCAATAAATGTATTTGTTTTTCTGTTTATCTCAAGTTAAGAGGCCTTTTTTGTGCCTTTTAATATTGGAAAATAATTAAATAAATAAAAAAGCTATTTTATTTCAAGCCATTTTGTGTGAGAGTCTTACTTATTACAAACTCTGTATCTACAAATGGTATTTAAGATGTCTCAGGTCAGACTTCACAGCTTTTAAAAGAAGCTTTATCTCTTTTTTTTATTAAAGTGGTCATCTTTATTGTTTTTTAGGTGATTGTTGTATTCCAAGCGTAGTCGCGAACATGCGATGGACATTGATTCCGTCGAGTCGTCGATTCCAATCATTTACTGTTAAAGACCGCTATATAGTGGGGAAGGGGGCAAGTTAAATCTGTCAATGCTCCATAGGGGGAGGGGAGTTCGGAGAAGGATGTGCAACTGAAGTCTCTTCCTCGTCACTTGACCTAGGCTCAAAAATTCAAGGTCAATTGCCACAAGCTTTCGTGTTCCTTCTAAGCACGATGTTAATAAACATTCTCTCAATTGATTGTCTCTGAAAAGACATTACGTGTTACCATATATTACAGGTTAAATATTTCAAATTTCTTGCACGTGAGCAAGTTCATCTCATATTTTAATACAAATCTTGGGTTTCAATACTCACACTACCAAAGACCCGTCATGTAGCGGAGTGGACGTAAAATACATCTAAAGTGCAGCCAGCTCAGTTTTCATTTGACCGTAGTTCAAAATGACGAGGTTCGTTTACAATAGCCACCGTGCTGCTTCTCTGAGCGAAATTAATAAACAATCAGTCGATCAATCAATCTAGATGGGTCATTTACAGGTTCTAGGCGCGTGCTTCTACCAAACATTCATCTTATAGAATAATGATGCATGTTGCACATTACTTTCAATTGAGTCTCAAATTAATCATGTGGCGTTATGTATTAGTAAAGGGAGACACTAAATCGGATGTCTTTCTCGCCTAACGAACGTGGTTTAAAATAAGGTATACCTCTATTTTGTTCAATAGAGATGAGATAATTCAAACTAAATCAAAACCAACTTGTGTTCGGTAAACAATTGAGCATTAAAATCGAAGTTGTACTCATGTGAACTTCTGGGTAATAAAGAAATACATTTCTATTTATTTGTGGAAATGTTTTAAGCATTCGACTTATTCAATCAGTTCTCAAACACCTTTAAAACATTATGAATTTATCCTTAAATGTGAAAATTTACTGCAAGTATGTTGCTCCCCGTCATGTCTGAGCATAAGTGACAGTTTTTCTTAACTTAAGCTCATAAAACTGAGAAAGATTTAAAAATGAATTATACATGTACCTTGAAATATACTAATGTTTTAAAATATAAATAAGTAACATTCACTAAATATTGAAATATGAGTGTTTTAAATTATGGTGCATATTAAGTAAACAAATCTTAACAGGACTAAATAGAAACACATTTATTCAGATCATTTTTATTAAGTGCCAAACATCAGTAATTTTTCGTAATAAAAGGACCTTAGAAGAGAAAATAAAAGGAAACATCAAGATGTCTTCTACCTATTTCTGTAATTACCAAAATAGTTTTCAAAATTCCTAATATATATAATGTAAGATTAAGAGATAAAAAAAAACCCTTTTAACTCCTTAAGGAGTTTAGCTTTTACAACGTGTGGTCGTTGTTTTCAAGTTAAATCCCTTATCCCCTTTGGCATTTGATTTAAATTCAGAACGATAAATTTAACCATTTATTGGTCATTATGAAATGTAGAATTAGTTTTTGATGTATCTCAAAACAAAATAAAATTTTAATGGATCGTAACACGCATTTATCACGCAAAATTAAACTTTCTTTCTTCGTAAACAGCAGACGTAAAGGCATATTATTCTAATATATACAATATTATACTGCAGCATGTATATACTTAGACTATCAACAGCTACTTTTATTTCTTTTTTGGAATACTAAGAATTATTAAAAATACATTCCACTGTACAAAAGCGATGCCAGATTCTAACGAGATAAATCAAAACAAAAGTTTCTACAATAAAAAATACAACAACCCCTAATTAGTATTCAAATAAAGCAAAGGTCTAAATATTGGAGAAAGTAATAAACTATTTAAGCAGATAATATTTTCTAACATATTAAAATTAAAAGCAAGCAGGGTTATAATTAGGGTATGTTTTTTTGCCTAGTGGTACAAGGGTGGCTAGAGCTCCAATTCCTGTCAGATGCGAAGTCAAACTTGGCGTCAACATTTTTATTAAACTATGGTTATTAAAGATCTGAAGAGTAGACTCTAATGCATGGGTTTATATAAAAGGCTGATGCAGCCTACTAACTAGAATTCGTAAACGTTGTGCTATTCACGATTTTTCTTCAATAACTTCGGGTAGTCTTAGGTAATTTGAACTACATAAGATTACAATTCCTTTCCAACCAAAATGAAACGTAATTATGTAAATTAGATGAAGATAGGATGTGTAGTGAAGTGATTTAGAGATAATGATGTATAAGCTAAATAGGGGGAAAGGAGCGAGAAAGAAGATAGAGGATAACAATAAACTGATAGATAATTGTAGATTGAATTGAATCATCGTAATTAATCATTTGGATTAAAAGGACTCCTAGTTAGATAAATAAGAGTAGACCATTCTATAAATATAAAGTATGTAAATTGGAATATGATTTGGTATAAGCGAAGTTTTAATTATTAGATTGTAAAGCAGGATTAATTGAGTTATGGGGGGTAGTCAAGATATATATAGACCTTGCATATTCTATGTTAAGAGTTAATGAATTGTATTGTCTTTCTCTTACATATCTTCAATTCGAGCCTTGAACTTAAGTATTATTTAATTAGACATTAAGATGCCTGCGGAGTTAAAAGATGAAAGAAATAAACCACAAGTTATCATAGTATAACGTTCCAGACATTAACACAGAACGGATTAAGAACTTATGAGTTTTTGAGCTTATTAATCAACAAACTATTATTTTGAAATGTATAATAAAAGTAGATTTTGATTTAAGGAATAATGCCTTTAGAGAAGAGGGAAGAAAATTCAAAGTCAACACAATGACTATTGCCAATTGCAAATTTTATTTTATGATTATTTTAACTGATTATTTGCTGACTGGACTTCAAATATTAGGCAGTGAAGCCATAGCGTCGCATTACTAGCTTTAAAATATTGTTACAGACCCATTTAATAGACAGGATAATATAATTTAATTCATATGTTTTGTATCGTAAAGACTTAAACAAGAAAGATTTTCTTAAAATTAAATTATAGACAATGGAATCTGTCTCAATTGGAATCTGAAACAATTAAAATTGCTGAGGAATTTTCGATACTTAACTTTGAATTTAAAACAATAGTGAAATAATTAACAAACAAAGATCTATACTCCAACTTAAATGTACATTTCACACTTTTGTGCTTCGTGAACACTGTCCTTGAAAATCACGCTATCTATAAGTGTTTAGGTTAGAAAAGTCTTCTTCAACGATATAAAAATGTATTCAGAAAAAAAAAAAGAGGTATTTAAAAAAATTTCGTCATGAAAAAAAATATCTTCCTGTCGACCAAAGACATTAAAAACAAAGTAAAGCAAACCGTGTCATTAAAAACCACTTCACGCATCCTTGCAAAGCTGTGCTCAGAAATAAGATATCAGCTGGTATTAGGCAACAGTTATTAAATCGCATTTATTCAGGAAGTGACAGAGAAAGTATTTTGGATGAGATGACATCTGGTGTACAGAGACACCTTAAAAAAGAAATCATCAATCTTCATTAGCTTAAAGAAACGAAAGTTATCTTCCTTTAGTATTAATTCAAGGAAAAAAAGTACAAAAATTAAATATTTTTTTCTTACATTTCGGATTAATTTCGTTTACTTATATCATACTATCCTTGAATAATTGACTATTAGCAACGGTGTCCTCAAGCCCAATACAAATGATGGAAACGACACAAGTGCTGACATCGTACAATTCCACTTCATGTTACGAAATAGCTTTTGAGACACAACTGTGGTGTTGGGCAGTTCGCGATTTTCTTTTCACTAACCTCAGTAATTTGAATATAATGCAATTTCTTAGTAATTTTCACAGCTTAAAATTACGACACCTTGACAACCAAATGAAACGTGATTAGGTAAATTATATGAAGATGAAAAGTGTAGTGAATTAAATAAAGGATAGCGAGATATATAAGCGAAATATAATTGAAAGGAAAGAGAAAAGACATAGAGGATAACGACAAGCTTATATTTGTTGAAGATTGGAGTGAATAATCGAAATTAATCATTTGTAGAAATATCAGTTGCAAGTTACCTTAATCGAAATCGAATCTGCTATAATCGATAAGTGCTTGAACTAGAATGATTTTTTTGGTAAACTAAGAGTTTATTATTAAAACATAAACTATAATTAACTGAGTTAAGAAATATTCGAGAAATGGGACCTTATATATTCTTTGACCTGATAAAATATTTTGTCCTTCCTTACGTATCTGTAATTGAAGTTTAGTTTTGAATTTATTAACTATTTAATTAGTCTTTAAGATGGCTGAGGAGTTCAGTAGTGAAGGAAATACGTCGCAAATTTTTATATACATACATACATATATATATATATATATATATATATATATATATAGGTGGTTCAATAAATGATTGATTGATTGGTTTTATTAACGTCGCACTAGATGCAATACGCAGGGCTATTGGCGACGGACTTCGTAATTTTGAACCTTGGTCAAGTGACAAGTATCACACCTGAACTGGCATCCCCTCTTCTAACTTCCACACCACGCCAACTGGAGGAATATTCGGTGGTTCAAAAAGCACCTGTGTTAGGAATCTGAATGGGATAATTCACTGCAGTATTGTCCATGATCGCTTTTCCTTTTTCTAAAACTTCCGTGCGTATGACATTTTTTTTAACCTACAGCATCATCGCCGTATCTTTTCCGACCGTTTTCGTCGTCTTTGGGGTAAATTCCACCATGTATCAAAAAGTGTTTACACGTTACAGTGTTCCGCAAGTTTATTCTGATTGAGGCTCTAAGTCCTCCCTAAGGCTTGGCGGGGAAGTTTAGATAGAGAGGTGCCAGCTCAAGTGTCCTCCTCGTCCCTAGACCAAGGTTCAAAATCATGAGGTTAGTCATCAATAACCTTCTTGCTGCTACTTAACGCGACTTTAAAAAACAATCATAATCCATTGAAGCTGATTCACTGTATGCAACCAATAATTTTTAATGTTGTTTGTTATCCGGTGTATTACAATGAATTCAGATCTGATCGACCATGACAACTCTACATGACAGAAATGAAATGGCGGCCATATTAAGACTAATATCTGCATAAAAGTCAAATTTGGTTTGAATCCGTTGAACAAACATTAGTTCATAATGGTAACGCCAACTTGCATCAGCAACGCCATCTCTCTTCAAATACATGAACCTTTTGAATCACCCTCATATAAAAAGGCAGATGCGAATCGGAGAATCGCTCGTCATATGAGTCGAAGCGATGGGTGATTAGAAGGAGCTGGCAAGAATGGCAGATTTCAACATCATGATGGTAGCGGTCGACCTAGGGCCACAGCAGATCGGGAGGACAGAGGGATTGTCAGATCAGCTGTCACAGCGCCTAATTCATCGTTATCAACCATCAGAAGTGCGACCCGCACACGATTGTCCACCATGACCATTCATATACGGCTGATAGAGCGAAATCTACGCTCGTACCGACCACTACGCAACCTGCCATTCGCGCTTGCACATTGTCGAGCCAGATTACAGTGGTACTTGGCTCAATCGGGTTGAAATGATAGTGACTGGGGACGTATAGTGACAATCCAAAATACAATTGTAGACAGAAAATGTACAAACTTCATAAAATTCTTTCCGCATATGTACTGCGATAGAATATGCAAATTATTAGCATTCCAGGGTAGGCGCACATCTTGATCACCTGTAACGCCCCTTTATACAGAGCTTTCAGCCTATATATACAAATCGACATATAAAGCTCTCTTTATATAAAGAGAGAACAGAATATTTTGAATTACTGGAAGCACTTTTTCGAGTGATTGCATTGCATCGGCAGTGTAAACTGTTCGCTCAATGCCCAGGAGGGGAAAAAAGCGAGCTTCATTGTAGTACGTTTCTGTGTTTGACCGAAGAAAAATTGTCGCCTGTCGAGAAGACGAATTATACTTTTGAAAAATTGGTAATCGTGTTGAACGTAAGCAAGCAACAGTGATGCGGATCAGTAATCGATTAATGCAGGAGGGAATTATTGCATTAATTTGATCCACCTAATCGCAACACTTCACTTAATAACAGGTATATTGTGCGCAAGGCAATGATGCATTTCTCTGCGGTATCAGGAACTATATCACAATAAATTCATTTAATTGCACAACAATCAGTGTCCCCAAGTACCCTTCAATGTAGTTTGGATCACAGCGGAATGTTTGTGAGGCGTTTATTTCTGTGATTATCTTTGTCTCAAAACCACAGGCATTTGCGTCTGTAAAGGTGCATTGAACAGAAGACATGAAATACCAAATGACATGACATTGCCTTTACAGGCAAATCGCGCTTCTGCCTAAAACACCATTATAGTCGGTTTAGAGTCTAAAGATACCGTTGAGAGAGATTATTAAATGTTACTTCATGCTTCAACGTACTGGTTTTATACCCGATATCATGGTTTGGATGGTATTAGATTCCCCTCCCGCACTCCCTAGGGTGCATTGTAGATATGACGACTAGCTGAGGTTCTGCAGCCTGTTGTTCTCCCTTACCTTCAGAGCTTGTCTAAGGCCATGTTCTCACAAGACAATACACGGTCACACGTGGCACACAACGTTCAAGACTTCTCCTTTTCTCATCAGTTTACATTGCTACTTTGGCCTGTATATTCTCCCAATCTATGGAACACATCTGATCAATTATTAGAGTACTAGTCCAGCATACATCACCCGCTGCATCATGAGATCTATTTTTGCCAAGTGGGGATACAACAGGAGTTGTCATATCCCTACAAGATATCTAAGGCCTCTTTCATTCAATGACGAAGCATTAAGCAGCGGTTATTGCCAGCCGTGGTGGCAGCAATCAGTATTGATTTCATCCTCTTATTCATCTTGTAGCAGCCTTTATATTCAATCATTTCACCTTTGTGTTACCCCTGTAATAAAATTGGCTTTGATATCTCTTTATCTTCTTTGTAATATTTTAATGGTTTGTTTATATATATATATATATATATATATATATATATATATATATATATATATACAATTTTCCTCTGAAGGTGCATCTGTGCCAGTATGTAGAAAAAAGAAAATTCATTAACAATCTGCTAATATATTTATATCTTACTGGTGTATATATTTAACAAACGTTATACATTTGTTTCTCTTAAGGCTAAATTTAAAAAATAATCAGAGACCCAGAGGTTAACCAGAAAAATTAGGAGCTCAGATTTAACCCAGAGGTTAGTTAAGCAAAACGCAAATGAAAACCCGTAGGAAGTTCTCATTTGCATTTCTCTTAACTAACTTTTGGGATTGTTTTACTACGACTTTTGTGTCAGAGCCTCGCCTCTTGATATATGGAAATGAGCAGTAATTTTTGAGAGGTTTAGCAACATTACAAAGGTTAGAGCAACTGTAAAGTATATTTAGAAAGCGTTTGCCTGAATCGGATCCTGTGATTAAAAGTTTATTGATTAATGTTTTTCTTTAGGCAAATAGATATTATTATAATAATTATAATTTAGGGCACCAGGTTAAGTGAACTTCACCTCATAATTTATTTTGATTATTGATTATTCAAAAATTTGAATTAAACTGGTTAATTACTGAGGATAAAGCTATAGTTTCCTAAGTAATTGGAGTTGTTATCTGGTGACCACAATAATGCGGTGGATAATGTCATTAATCTTCCTTGTCAAATTTTCCTTAGGAAACCAAAGTTTACCATTTGATTTACGTTCCGCTCTTTGGAACACCACGCCATCTGGTTTAACCAGCATTGTTTAAATATGTCTATCATTATCAACGAAGAGAAATTCTCAGAAAATGAATTCCTTTTTTTTTAATCTCAAAGACAATACTTGATGGGAAATATTAGCACAAGTTGTGTAGTTTTATCCATCTATCTTTCAAAACAGATTGAAAAATTGCTTATGAATATCTCGAAACATTGCATTATCTAAATAATGTGTCACGTTCTCTTTTTCACAGCTCTTTGGAGACGCCATGTGCAAGTATTCGGAGGAGTGTCCGAACGCCATCGTGCACGCTTCACTCATCCCCAAGCAAGACATACAGGTCATGTGGAAGGCACCTCCGCCTGGAACGGGGTGCGTCGTTTTCAAGTAAGTATATGATAATGAGCTATTCTCGATTTTCTCTTCACTAACCTAGGGGACCTTTCAGTAATTTCGATTGCATAAAATAACTACTCCTTGCCAATCCAATTGAAATATGAGTAAGTAAATTTGATGGAGATAAGAAGTGCAATGAATTGAATAAGTGATAGTTGTATATAAGCGAAGTAGAAATGAGAAAAAGTGTAGTGCGATAAAGGACAAGCTGATAGATGTTGTAGATGGGAATGAATCATCGTAATTAATAGTTTATGTTGAAAATAATTAAAAGTGTCTACTGATCTGAATTACAGGAATCGAATCTGCTGTAACCGAAAAGAGATGGAATCGGAAAGAGTGATTTGGAAAGCTAAGACTTTAATATTTCATATATAAACTATGATTGACTGAATTAAGAGGGATTTGAGATTTGTTTGATTGGTAATAAACTGTGTTTTGCTCTTGCGTATCGTCAATATGAGCAATGAAATAATTCATTATTTAGTTTTATTTTATCATGGTTGGAGAGTTAAAGAAAAATAAAGGAAATACATCGCAAGTGTACTCCTGTCTATTTCATTTTTCTCGCTAGAAGCACTTAGGTAGAATGTTATTTCGTTTCCAACGGAAGTCCGAATTTCACTTCAACAAAAATATGAGAACTGATTAGTAATTACGTACACAAAGAACGTATGAGTGTTAAGGAAATTGATACAACTATGGTTATTCAGCAATGAATTTTTCTTCAAAATTTCCAATTTATTAATTTTTGAATTTCGTAATTAATCATTTTACAGACCTGTTGACTAAGATTTGTTGGAATAAATTTTCACCTTTAAAAGTAGCACATTAAGTTAGGTAACGTAACTGATTGACCCAAATGCGAAGAACATAATGTCATGCTTATAGATCTCATTCAGTTATTTATAATCTCATATGAACATGTAAAAGTTTATTTACTATCTACGCAATTCCCCATTCAGAACTTTTGTGCATGTTTAAGAAAATAAATTATTTTTTAGATATGATTCTCATTTATATTAATTTCGAAATCCTTTGGTTCTTATTATTTTTTGTTGACAAAAATTATTATCGCTTATAGAAGTCAACATAAGCTCCGCTACACATATACACACGAGGGCTATACAGAAAGTAAGGAACGTTTCCGTCTGACGTCGACTAGGCGAGCGCCGATCATGTATATTTTGGTGTCTGCGTGCTCGGCATCTCAGTCGGCGTCCAGTTGTCACAACGGGAACATTTCCACGCTGCCCGTTTTTTCGATATTCAAATTTAAAATGTGCGCTGCAATTGAAAATTCTGGCAGTTGTGAGGTGTGGTCTGCGATACGGTTTTTGTTGGCAAAAAACCTAAAAACCGATGGAAATTTATCGGCAAGTGTGTGAAGTGTACGGAAACAACGTAAAGAATGAAAGTTCTATCCGGAAATGGTGCATTCAGTTTAAAAATGGCCGAACTAATGTTCACGATGAAGAGAAGAGTGGATGCCCTAGCATTGTGACTGACGAACTGGTCGCTAAAGTTGATGAAAAGATTCGTGAAAACCACTGTTTCACAATAACGGAGTTTTCGCTTAGTTTTCCACAAGTTTCACGAACTTTGTTGTTTGAAATTGTCACACAAAGGCTAGGCTACCGCAGATTTTGTGCAAGATGGGTACCGAAATCAAGAACTCCTTAATTCATTCAAATGGTTGGTTTTTTTCTCATCCGCCTTATAGTACCGATCTTGCACCTAGAGATTTTCACTTGTTTCCAAGAATAAAGAACTAGCTAGCAACACAGCACTTTGACGACGAGGAGGAGCTGTGGGTGCACGTCACTGAGTGGCTGATATCGCAGGCAGCAGAATTCTATGTCGAAGGAATTTCAAAGCTTGTCCACCGCTATGATAAGTGCCTCAATTTGTTTGGTGACTATATAGTAAAGTAGAATTTTTGTCGCTCTTATTGATGTATATTTTAGTCGCTCTTTCTGATGTATATTTCTGAATACCCCTCGTGTATATATATATCCAAATCGAGAACTTCCATTTTTCAAAAATTCAAATTTTCTCTTTTACTAAAAATGAAATCTCACTTAGGGGAAGTATTTTTGGCTTACCAAGTTATGTTTTTTTTTTTAAAAAAAAAAAAATCTTTTTATTGTACAATAATTCAACTTTGTTCAAATTTGTACAATAATCATTTTTACACAGCATATAAAAATTGTGTAATGTTAACGCGTAATTCATATCATGTAAATATACTCAGAAAAGTTTAACTATTGAACATACGGGGTACTCATATATTTTAAGCAGAATTATCATAGTTACTTTATATTTTCTATTTTTCTTTTAGCATAAATTTAACGGTATATTCTTTTTTTCAGAGCCACAGTTCAAGAGAACCGGGAAGTATGGTATATGGATGAAGGTGGTCTTATCCGTGAATTATGTGAAGAAGGTAACATTAAAACGTTATTCATTTCGTAATTATATGTAAAATTATTCAATAATGAACTAAAATCAATGAATTTGGGGAAGAAACTGCCCTTTTTCTTTTCTTTGATTAAGATGAACATTTTATTTTTAGGATATTGAATAATGTGGAATAAAATAAGGATATATGTAATATTATCTTCGCGAATCTGGGCGATAAAACTAACTATTATAACGGAATAAAGATGTTTTGTTACCTTATCTTAAAAGTAAGTTCTCCAATAGCTGGGTAATTATAATAAATACATCAGGGAAATAAATAGAAAAATAACATTATAGCACATGTATAACATGAAAAAGGTGTGAAATATTTATGGATGAATTTAAAATCATCTTACCGCTCACAAATAATTGTTCCTTTTGAAATTTCAAAGTTCTTTAAGCTTTTTTGACAACTTCATCTGCTTTCAGTTATTTTTTTCAAGGCATTTTATCTGTTTTACTACTCTGAATTTTACTTTTCAATTAGGGAGGAGAACCCCATACCTATATATATAAATGCCATTTATCTATAACCCGTGTACCCTTACTCGTTTCCTTAGAAACTGTAATACTGAGATTTTGCTTTTTTACAAAACGAAGATAAAAGTACAGGTTTATATTTAATTTCATGTACCAAAAAAGGTAGTTACATAAGTACGTGTGAAAAATGTGAAATATAATATTTTTATGGCTTAAATATTAAGTGGCTTAAAATGTAGCAGGAATCTGAAAACTTCTGTGAGTCATTTCGAAGTATTTCCGCTTTTTTTCCTCTTTCTTTTTCAATATTTGCTCTGTGTTATACTTTTGTTTAAATGCTTTTAAATATATTACAGAGTTCCAATTTAGGAATTTTAAACATCTAGTTATGGCTGTCAAATGAAGGAAAAATTAATTGCATACGAGAAAGTCTTGTTAATAAAATAATTCTTAAAATATCGAAAATAGGAATGGATTTATGATTTTTTAAGAAAATACATTATCAGAAAAGAAATTTAAACAGATTCATATTCGGAAAACATTTTTAATTCAAAAAGGTTGCACATTTAGAAAACAATACGAATTTAGAACTAAAGGAAACTGTTTGAAAGACTAAAATAAATGAGTACGATTTGATGGAAGATTTTGATTTTAAACTGTGTCAGAGAACTGGATATTTATTTGGCACATTATTTCTGGTTTAAAAATGTTCCGACATTAATAAATACTTTCTAGTTTCACTATCCCATAGAGAGGAGCATATTTGTAAAATTATTTTTTTTCCTTCCTGCCATTTATTTCATGAATAAAATATGTTCCATGCTTCATTTTTTATCAATTTTTCACACACTTCCCGATAAATTAGAACCTTGAAATTTTGCACACGAGTTCTATTTGTTTGACAATACAATATTAAATTATAAAACTGCCAGTAAAAAACATTTTATAAAATAAAAAAAAATTAAATTTTGTTAATAATTTATTTTAAAACAAAGAACAAAATAGTCGAAAATGTATAGAATTTTTTTAACCTACATTTCTTAGTAACAAAAGGATAAAGAATAATTTTTAAAAAAAGTAAAAAATATTTTTTTTCTTTTTCCAGTAAGAAATTAAACGAAAATGTACTAAAGGTAACATTTAATCATCATCATAAATAAAAATGAAAAGATTTTTCAATCGAACTGAAAATTTTGGACTTAACCTTAAGTGTTGTGATCCAATTATCTGAATTTACTCCAACAATCTACTATAAGTCGAGTACAACACTTCACTCGAGTACAACACTTCACTTTACAGTCCAAAATTTTCGGCTGGAATTAAATTTTTCACATTTTCGTCTTATTTATGATGATCAACTGTTATTTTCAATACATTTAAATTCTTACTTGCAGAAGAGAAAGTTTAATTTCTACGTTTTCTTTCTATGTTAACCACATACACACACACAAGTGTTTGTTTTGAAAACGATATTTTTTCGTAGACTCGCATTATTTTATTTATGATGATGATGATAACATGCCCTTTTCAGTATATATTTATTTAATTTCTTACCAATCGAAGAAAAATTACTTTTTATATTTTTCAGTTCTTTTTTGACTCATTCACCTCAGAAAAATATTGGGACTTTATTAATTTTTTTTAAATTTATGTATATATGAAATGCACGCAGGGCAACAATAATTAATTGTATTAAATACAATTTGGACAGCTGTAATTGAAAGTACGTGGCACAGCGAAGATTTACTTCTGCGCCGCGAGATTTACAACTCACGTGATCGGTATCAATGAGGGCGTAATTTTGCTATGCATTTTAATTTAATTCATTTTTTCGACTTTTTTTCTGATTAATAAAAATATAATAGAGAGCATAATGGTGTTCTCTTTCCCGCCTTCTGACGACGGTATTAATCTATCTCCTAAAACACCAAAGTACCGTAATTTTCGAATTGTCTCTTCCAGAGCAGGAAAACCAGGACGAGCAACCCGAGATAATTGAGGACTGCTGCGCCTGTGATGAGGCCAAGTACGAACTCACTTTTGAGGGGCTCTGGTCCAGACACACTCACCCCAAGGACTTCCCCGTTAGTGAGTATGCACTGGTTTCTTCCTTTCAACCTCCGTGTTTGTCTAATTAATCAAATATGAAATGCTATTAACCCATTGGTTTACTAAAAATTTCCCCATAGTTAACCCTGTATCTACTATTTAATTTTAAGGAAATAAATTTAAAGAAAAAAATAAGAATAAAGAAAAATAGAATCAAAAGTATAAGAAAAATAATCTAAATTCCTTTTAAAGGAGTTAATTCTTTCTGTACACCATTTTTATTACTGAGTTTTTGGAGAAATCACCCAAAACGATTACTGGCAACTCGTGACCCAGAAATATGAAGATAATTTGAATGTGTTATACACATTTCAATACATCAATATCTCAGATCATCAATACCAGAGGTCTGTAACATGTCGCCAAAGAGGTAAATACTAAGAAGAATCTACAGCTGCTCGGTGCGTCTAACAGCCGGCTAAGTAACAATCGACTCGAAATTTGGAGCCGGCTGTGTAAGTCAATAGTTTATAGGTCATATATAACTTCTAGAGATATTTTAATTGTTAAGAAAAATATGCTGAAATCTTTATAAAATCTTTCTGATTATTTGTCATGCCACTAGGAATAATGATCTAAAGCAGGTATCTGTAAATAACGGTCCGAGGGTCAAATTCCAAGCCATCATCAGTTTTTAATCTTGTTTATTTTAAAACCGTAGTTGTTTATTTTTTTAAAAAATAGAAATAAATTAATCGACTCTCAACCTCTGATTTATTTCAACAAGTAACGACAGTACATTTTGGATCTTAATGTAAGTCTAAAAACATTTTCATGCTTCAAAATCCATTTAGCTGTTCAATTGAGGAGCTTCCCTAAAACCTTCATTTGAAAGTATTGATCTGTGAAATGATAAGCTGCAAATGATGTTTCAAGAAATTGATGTAATCTAATTCTAAAGTATTTTTCCAAAGATAAATGTGGTCAATTAATTCATACACCAGGGATTTATATCTGCATTTCAGAGTTCTTACCAAAGTGAAAGAACATTTTCGTAAATAAAATATGTAAAATATCAATGCAAATGATTATAACAGTCCAGTTAATATTCAATATCATGAAATATTATTTCAGAAAAAACTTTCATTCATCGCATTTGTGTAAAGTTTAACCATTTCTGTAATATGTTTATTAATAAATGGTCTTTTTGTTTTGTTAATTGGTCATTTTATAGGCATATAAATATTGTAGGAAAGTTACCAAAAATGGCATATCATTTAACTTTTAGCCTCGGCTTGAACCTGCGGTTCAAGATAAATAGATTTATGCAGGTATGTAAGTTAGGATCTATTTTCTGCCAAAATATATGATACTTTTGGGAAAACAATTGCATATATTTGGTAAATTTCTATTTGTTTAGATTTTTGCAAATGTACGTGGTGAGAAATAAGACCTCAAAACTGACAAACCAAGAAACATTACTTAACAGTTCATCTAGAAATCAGAACCACTCTTTTATTAACTCATAATTACATGAAATTGTCCATCAACGATCACTTTTATATTTAGAAAGTTACATTTGAGAAAGATACTCCTGTAAAGTCTATTATAATGTCCATAAGACTTCTAACAATGGCAATATTCACAAAAATATTAACAACAAATCATGTAAAAGATAATTTATAGTAATCAAATTTGATCTACTTACAATAATTACAAACATAAATGTCTTTATCAGCGCCTGAACATTCTGCGTTGCTACGTTCTCCAGACATTTAGGTGTGTCAGTGCATAGAACGTCACAATTCTGTTCAATTAGTTATTAGTAAAAAGGCTATAATTATTTGAAAAGTTTAGTTCTTCCTCAACAAAATAGTATAGTGAAACAATATTTTTATCTCTCATTTCTTGCAACACTAAGTCTTTGAAAATAGCAGAACAAAAACTTCAGCGTGAACAAAATCAAACAACACATTTCTACACAACAGTGCAAACTGGAGACCGATTTTACTACGTTAACTCTAGTTGTAGTTTATAATAGAAAATGTTTATATTTTCTCCGGCAGAGTGAGGCCCATTATGGTAGAAAATTGCTGGTGCATCGCTTTACCATACTTATATCAGTTTGGGGGATTCTGCTCTGTATAAAAGTATCCTAAGCAATTTTAAAAAAATTAACGACAATGCAAAATGAGATTGTGTGTGTGTGTATGTGTGTGTGTGTGTGTATGTGTGTGTGCGTGTGCGTGCGAGAGTGCCAAATATATTTTAATATGAAATAAGTGTGGAATATAATCTCTACATATTTTGAGTTTTTATATTGTGTAATTAATAAGCTGGTTTTTACCGATACGATTTCATCATGATGTGATAAAGATATTAATATTTTTCTGACTTTTAGTTACTGAACCAAGCAGTTTTAATTAATGTATAGAAAGATAAAATCATTTTAATGATAAAGTATATAACTGTTTATTTCATTTTAATAGAAAGAAGTATATATAAATATTCATTTAAACATTCCCAAAACATTTTAAAAACTGAAAAAAAAATTAATGAACTAATCAAAGAATTTGTTTTTATCAGGATAAACACAGTGTATTATGTTCCCTCTGATGTCAACCCACTATTAATGGGTTTTTCAATGCTTGTTACCATATTGGCTTGATTGGGTGATTTCTTACACTGCAAAAAAATGGAACAGCAAAAATAATTTAAAAATTACAGAAGAATGGTAAAAGACTGTTGTACCAAAACCTTTTGACCCAAGACATGCCAAAAAAGAAGCAAAATTAAAAAATAACTTGAAGGACTCGAAACAAATATAGAGATCTCACAACTGCCATAAAAGTCGAACTATAATTTGACTTTATTTTCAGTCATTCCTTGGATTCCTCATTACATATAAATTAAGATCGATGATACTCGTAAAAAAGATACCGATTAAATATAACATAAGATAATAAGTTGGGGTAAAATAATTTCTCAATATTTGTATTTTTCTTCTAATCCATAAGAAATTTTAAGATAAATTTGTCTTTGTTATATATATCTGAAAATTAAGTTGAATTCATTAAATGAAAATATGTATGAAAAACACTAAAAATACACTTCCCTTTTTAACTTTATGTATAAAATCTATAGAATAATGAATATGTCTGATGGAAATTCTAGTTTCATCATATTTAAGCTGCATTATGAGGATAGATTAGTTCCAGTGCATCACATAAAAGAAAAACATTTTTATTGGGAAATCGGAAATGTGTAGAAACAGAAAAAGTAAAAATATATTAAATCCGCTTTTGATATTAGATGCTGTAACTAAATACTAGATGTCATCAACTCAAAAAGCACCTTTTTTACATATACATACAAAATACATACGAATATATGTGTAATTTACTTGTCACAGAAGGCATTCTCAAGTAAAAGAAATATATAGAATGATATAAGATTGGGGAAAATACAGTAAAGAAGCAATATCACAAAGTGTTGTCTGGAAGAAACCATCGCTGCTTACCAAATAAATATTTTGGTAATTTTTATCATATATATATATATAGTGTGAGAGAGAAATTTCATGAGTTTATATTTATATCTATCAAATAATCGAATTTGTTTGTACTTTGAAATTAATTCTGTGATTTTTGCAATATTAGGCAACTTAAGAAAAGCTGGGTCAATATTTCTTGTTGCTTCATTGCTTTTCTGAATATTTTGTTTCTCGTTGGGTAATAGCTATTGATCAATAAGGAACAGTAAAGCTATGGTTTTCTACGGAAGAAGACCGCTTTATAGCGACCGTTGCATTGGATTACATCACTAAAACATTGTCTATGTAAATAAAAAGCATGAAAGGGCGTTGAATGTGCAGAAACCGCTTCACTAGTTTGCATCGACATCGTTTTGGTGATATCCTCCATAATATTACGGCCGATAGGTAAAGAAACCGGTTTCTCCGGAAACAGTAGTTAGCTTAAAACTTTATAACAGAACATACCAAGTTCCTTTTTATATGATTACTGCCCAAACTATGATTATGGAAGTGCTTAAATTCTTTGTTATAACACTCGTATTTACCTCTTCATACAGACGAGTGGTTGACGCATTTCTCTGACATCATTGGTGCTTCCCACACCGGAGACTTCCGTATGTGGGAGTATGGTGGTTACGCCTCTGAAGGGGTTAAGGAGGTGGCGGAAAGAGGCATCACTAAGAGACTAGAGTCGGAACTCAAGACAGAGGTAAGTTGAGGATTTTTTTTTTTTTTGTTAATAAGGACTTAAGTAATTCAAATATTTTTGAAGTAAAGTATGGCATACTAAATATAAGTATGGCATACTAAAAAATTCTGCAATAATAGGCATGGACATAAATTACTTGTTAATATATAAGGCGTGGCTAAAAAGTAAGAGGATTGATTTATCTGCAGAGTGCGTATCAGATAAAATGGTACATGATCGAGTCACGTGATATCTTTCCTTTCGATTCCTATCCTCGAATTCATTGCAGATTCTTTAGTTGTGCCATGCCCTTCGTTCGTATCGAACCTTGCATCTGCAGCCCGTTGGAAAATTTTTAAATGTTTTGAAAATGATGTGAATTTTCTTCTGAAAATCTAAAACTCCACCATAGAAATTCATTCTTTATCCAATCAAGTATATGGTGATGAATCCGTATCAAACACTATGGCTTAAATCGTTCAAAGAGGGACGAGAAGAGATTGAAGTTGACTCACGTCCAAGCGGCGGACGAAAACATTGAAACAAATCAGTGTTTGATCCAGAAATATTTGTCGCAGATCCAGAAATATCAGTGCTTGATCCAGATCCTCGCCTAGCTCTAGAGTGACATGTATTAATCAAACCAATCAATTGAACGAGTAAAAGGAGAGGTGAAAAATAAGACATAAGAGAGGACCCACGCTCTGTAATAATATTATAAAAATCACTAAATTAAAATATCGTCCTGTTATTTCATTCAAATGTTCTATTTGCAATTTGAAATTTCAGAAAAAAAATTTATATATATTTTAAAGTGAATATAAGACTTTTTCGAGAAATTTTGCCAGAGCCTTAAGGTTTGCGATAAAAACTATATACTGCAGTAAATTTTATAAAATTAATAATAAAAATGAATCTATTTTGTATTAATTGTTGTGTTTTATCTATTTAATATGTAAATCAAAGTTAAATAAGAGAAAATTCACTATAGCACTATACAGAAAAATTTTGACAGAACTATCAGTATTGCAGGGATTTTCTAGATGCAAACAATTTAATCCTCGTCTTCTTGAGCCCATACATTGCGTAACTTTTGCAAGTATTCCAAATAAACAGATTTTGGATAAGATAAACATAAATGTGTTGTTTTTCTTTTCTTACATGTGGGGTACAAACGACATGTTTTCCTTTAATTTAATTTTATTTCTTCTATGTACTACTCCACATTCTTATGTTCTGCTTCTTTACCTAAGTTCATCAATACTGGTTTTATCAACTTCATTTTTAATTGGATCAAAAATATTTTCATCTATTTCTTTCGTTCCTTAAACTTTCATAGGTATGCGTAAAAGTTCATTAGGTAAAAATATGTATACCGATTGTTTTTAGAAAGGACCCACAAGGTATTTTTTTTGGATTGCAATCATCAATTTTTCCGCAAGGTCTTAGTCCATGAGAGAGGTCTTACTATGTTATCAACTTAAATTCTAACATTTCAATTAATCTCAAAGAATACCATTTGAATCGATTTTTCATATTGCAGTAATTCACGGAATTAATTGCCGTTTCTGCCTCAGAGAAATCATTGTCGTCTAAGGAAATTTCCGAGTTTGTAGAGTAAAAGTGAGCCATATGTACTACTGCTGAGAATAGTAACACTGAATTGAAGTTGTACGGCCTCACAGTCCGCTCTTGAGGAATGCAATAGAATTTCGTGCCAAAATATTGTGAAAGAATGGGTGATGTTCAAAGTCACAAAACAGGAAGCAAAGGAAAAATCCATTCTATTGGACTAAACATGTAATGGGGTGATGGGAGGAACATATTAAACGTTCTGCGAAACCTCACGTCCCTTGTTACAAGCTAATTAACAACGGGCCCATTACTTGTTTCAATAAAATCCAGAAAGAAAAACATCTAATCGGAAAAGTGTACCTTAAAATTATTATATCTAAAATAAAACTTTTATTTCTGTCTTCATTTGTGGAAAATAATTTCTTCCGCGTGATTTTTGTTTGAAATTTCAGTATATCTACAACGTTTTTGAAGAATTAATGTTATTGGATTCAGTTTCATATTGTCTTCGTTCAAATTAACTGTTCCGATAAGTATTATTTTCCTTCAAAATGGTGCTGTTGACCTTGATAAAAAACAGAATCAAGGTTCCGGTTTCCGAAGGATGTGGTATATAATCCCTACAAAGAAATAATTATTCAAGTCTACACGAAGAGGAAACGATTAATCCTCTTTCAATTCCTGATTAGTAATGGAATTAGTAAATAATTTGAGTTGAACCATGCTTTAGTAGGTAGATGTGTATTAAGCAGATTAGAAATGGAATTATTTTTTTTATGTTTTCCCTTCATTAGTAAAAGGGTAGTAAAATATGAATATTCGTCTTTTCTTTGAATTTTGTTATTTCAAATACCTAAATTAAGTATACTATATTTTATTTATGCAAACTTGATAACATTCGTGTAGTTTCGTTCATCGAGGAAGAGAGCAAACTTACACAATATGTTCTAATAATTTAAAAAGTTATTTCATTGATCTACATAAATTAACAGTATTCAATAGACTTAAAAAGTTAAAGTCCTTTTTAGGAAGTAGTGAATTGAAAACGATAATCTCCGCTTCGACTGTTGCCAAAAGAGTTATTAAATATCGAAATAAAAAGCACATTTTTACTTCAACTCGTTAAATAAACAACTTTAAAAATGTATGGGTGTTTGTTGAAAGTAGGAGAATTGATAGAACAGAACAAAATCAAATTTATATAATGAAGTAACTCAAATCACATAAAGAATATAATTTCCACCCACCAAATGATTTTTACTGTATTTATCAAATTACATCCAAATACGCTTAATCATACCATAAAAAAATAACCTTAAGACTTAAAATCAAAAATCAAAAATGGAGAGACACATCATTCATAATACAGGGTTACTGAAAATGAGGCATCCGATTTCAAAATTCCATATTTTCAAAAATAAACGACACAGAATGATGTATGATATATGAATACGAAGAAAACTGTGAAAGTTTAATATTGTGGGAAATAAATTGGGTTTTGACATCGTGTAGTTTTCATGAAACTATTTCACAAAAGCTGTTTTACAGGCTTTCATGAAGCTACCACGCAATGTCCCAGGTAACTTGATGTTTCACAACTGGACACCTAAGTCACGTAACTTGCGACTCGCATGTTTAATAACCTGATACCCCAAGTGATTTCTTATTTTTGGGATTTGTAAGAGATAAAGTATGTGCGCCACCACGACCCACAAATTAATTTGAACTTAAACAATGCATTTTTATTACCGTACAATTAATTACCGCAGACACTTCCCGACGTGTTTGACCGGAATTTACATATCGAAAGTATATCATACATGTAACTAAAGCAAGTTATATCGAACACTTGTCTTTTTCCTTTGCATACATGCATTACTTATAATTCTGCGTTCTCTATTTTTTTTAAGTATACAATTTTGAAATAGGATGAACCATTTTAAATAACTCTGTACCAGACTCCCGTAAAATTTCTGCACGTGCTTACTAAAAAATGCATTGGACGTGCAGCCTAGTGGTCATAAACGTAAACTTAAAACTCACGATTTTCGTCGAGTAGTGGTTTTGAGCTCTGATGCCACAAGAGACCTGCCGTATAGCGAGACTGATGCACATTAAATCCGTCGAGATACCAAATCCTCCCGTTGTCATGGTGTGGAAGTTTGAAGAATGAAGTGCCAGTTCAGGTGTCGTCCTCGTCACTTGACTGAGGTTATAATTTACGAGGTTCTTTTCCAATAGTCATTACTTCACACTAGAAGCAACACGAAGGCAACTGGCGACTGACCTCGTAATTTTGAACCTCGATCAAGTAACGAGGACAACACCTGAGCTAGTACTCCCTCTCTTAACTTCCACACTCGCCAACGGGATAACTTTGAGCCTCAATAGATGTAACGTGCATCAGCCCTGGCTACACCGCGGGTGTTTAGTGGCTTCAAGTTCCGAACAACTCGACGAAAAACGCCAGCCGAGAGACCGCGACATGGGAAGAGTATTACTTGGGAAATTCAGTTCAGAATGGAACTCGATAGGTCAGTCGTACATTTTAAAAGTCTCCGCATATGCAAGTAGTTAAGTGCACTAACGACCTAAATCTTAGATTTTCTGTAGTTTCAAACACAGCTGTTATATTGGTAAATTCTTATTCCTGGACAGTGATGATACACAACTAGAGTATTAGCGTACTTGTTTAACAACCTGTTGTTCAGAATTCGAGAATTCGACTAACTTTTTCTTAAAAATTGTTTTGAAAAACATAGGAGTTTTTGAAATAATGTTCCAGTTTTAAAATATCGTATATTAAATCATAAATAATTTGATTTTATTTATTAAGCAACTGTCCGAGTTTATGAAACTTAAGTTAAAATTAATATTTTAGTTTTAAGCATTTGAATAATTTTAAATGCATTAATATAAATTATTTATAATTTATCATACGGTATTTGAAACTGCTAACATTGCTTAAAAATTCTCCATATTTTTTCAAAATATTCTTTTAAAGTTACTCGATGGCAGGATAGAAGCCTGAACGATCGGTTGCTAAGTACATATGCTATTACTCTAGCTATATTACGGCTATTCGGGAAGAATTTATTAGTACTTAAGATACTCGTTGAAAGTTTTTGTAGAAAAGTTTTTTCCTCCTGGGAATTTACTAGCCCGTATTCTTTTTTATTTAAAGGGTGTCTAACCAAGCAAGTAATGGTTAAGGTATAACAATGAGTATCAGGAGCTGCAAGAGTGTTATAATACCAATCATGATATTTATGTAAGATAATGGTTTCATAAGACTGGATTAATACCCTTCTTAATAACTCCAAGACCCCGATAACCTGTGGTTATAGAACAGATGCGTCTATAAAAACAGGGCCGGTGCACATTAAAGCTGTCGAGGCTCCTCCACGTTGACGTGGTGTGGATGTTTAGAGAAGGAGTCACCTCACATGTCGTCCTCGTGACTTGAACGACACTCAAAATTATGAAGTTCGTCGTTGATACTCTTCGTGTCACTTCTCTGTGTGATGATACTTCACACTCAATCCCGAATACCATTTTATAAAATTTTCTCGAAACATTTGTTGCAAACGTCCGCTGAGATTTCTAACGATGATATGATTCTCTTTGCAGTCTAACAAGATCCGAACCATTATCAAGGCCCGGGGTCTGTGGTACCCCAATGTGCAAGGAAAGACATTTGCCGTGTTCCGAGTGGACAAGTACCACCACCTGATGTCACTGCTATCCATGCTGGGCCCCAGCCCCGACTGGATTGTGGGAGTGAGCGCTCTCGAACTGTGTCTCAAAAACTGCTCCTGGGTCACAGAGAAGGTCATGAACCTATATCCATGGGACGCTGGAACAGACAGCGGATACACTTACCTCGTAAGTACCAGTGGTAGTAAGGCGCTGAATAGGAAAAGGGTCGAGTTGAGAAAGAAAAGACATTTCCACAATGATACCTGTTGTGTGAATAGATGCAACAGAATTGACTCTATGAAAACAATTTTATACATAGAATACAGGCTCTAAATCTAATAAATAAATCCAGCTGCGTCTAATAAATGAATTTGTTATGTTTTTCGAGTTACTTTTTTCCTATTTCTATTCTCATGCATGCTCTTCCCTTCTACATTTGGAAGTCCTCCGAAATTTAAGAGGGATGTAGTAAACACGTTAACAGAGTAAGCGATTTCGAATGAGACGATATATACAAAAGCAGAGCAGTCCTGTCTAACCTAAAATACTTTGTGTGCCGCATTGTGTGAGTGTGTGTGTACTTGAGACGAATTTGACTTGATGCTTTCTTTTTTCCGTTCGGGTGTTATAATTTTACCACCTTTATACCTTTTTGTATTTATTTTGTACTGCACGCTGCACTTACGTATCTTGCATAGCTTTCAGAGTTTTTTGCTTAATCGTTTTAATCATAACGTATCTTGCTCTCTTATCTTTGTTGGTGGTAAGAATACTTCCCCGGCCTTAGTAAGGGTTTAAAATGTATTGTGTATCACCCACACACACGCAAGACAACCCGCGTGTGTTTTTTAAAAAGGGGCTCAACTTAGAAATTATTTCTAAACAAGAATATCGAAGAAAAATCGTGACGATAGCGGTGTCAACAAGCTGGGATATTCCCACAATATAATAAGATATGATACGAACGACTCGTGATAGAATGTTCTTTGGTACTGTACTTTTATGTTTAAAAGTTTGATTATATTGATATTGATTGATCTACTCAACGTGCTACAGATCGACGTCGTGAGGGGTGCGAGTTGGCCACCCCCAAGATAGAGGACAATGGGGACAATTACGCAAATATATTTCAAAAATGTTTACTCATTCTTTCTTTGTATTTTTAAAATTTACTTGCAGCAAGTAAGAATCAAAAAAGAATTTTTTTTTGTTTAAAATTAATTTAAAATAAAATTTTAAAATATCTACAAGTCCTTGCGAAGTTTTAAAGTCCTGTTTTACTGGCCATTTTGATTTCGTGAACGAAATATTAATCCTATAGAATTTCTAACCCGTCCTCAAATCTAGGCTAGATTATCTATTTGAATGCAAAAAAGAGCATCCGAAAGAGCAAAAGTAATGAAGGTTTCTATAGATTTTACATTTTCGCTCCGATTCTTAAAAAAATATTTATATTTCCCTTATTCTAATCATTTGTTTGTGGATTTACAAGTCTTTGAGAAATGTTTACAAATATTTTCAAAAACTGGCGGAAAAATATAATTCCGCCGAAACCTTCATTATTTCTTGCTCTTTCGGATGCACTTTATTGCATTCAAATAGATAATATAGTGAGGATTTGAAGCGGAATGTAAAAATTTCTTAAAATTAACATTACGTTCTCGAAATCAAAATGGTCGGTAGATAGGAACCTTAATTATATATGTATGAATTACCATGGAGAACTAGTTGGCAAAATATAGTTATGTTCATGAAATTCACGAGATTTTTCAGAACATCAAAAAATATTGATATTGATGCGTCTGTTATTATTTTAGGCAGCCTTTGTGAGGGTAATTAATTTTAGTATTTAGTTACGAATATTTGTAAATTTTTCATCTACCATGCTTCTTAACTAAATGTGTGTTATTTGATTTATTTATATATGGATTTGTTTAATGATTCTTATTTTTTTTTAAATTAATAAAATCACATTTTAATATTTTATACTATTAAAACCGAAAGAGCATTCACATGGAGAAACGGAATCCTGTTGCAGTACTTTGTATAAAATGTAATGTTAACTGAGCAAAATAACCATGTAACGGTTAAGAATTGTGCCTTCATTTGTATAATTAGAGCTTGTTTTTTAGATATGTCGAGATAGATGAATTTGTGCTCTTTTTCAGACGAGCAAGTCGCCCACAGTTCCTCAGGAGAAGATACGGCGAATCACCTCGTCCACCCCCAACAACCCTCAGTCGCCCTTCTACGATCCCTCCGGCCAACCCATGAAACCAGTCGCCCGTTTGACCGTCACACGCCAGAGGGTGTACGACAAGAACTGTGATGACTACGAGGTTCCCGGTCTCTCCACTACACCTGACGTAACAGTTATGGAGGATGACAGAAGTGAGACTCTTGCTTTACATTGATTGGTTATAACTTTTACGGAGTGCGACAAAAAATTACGATTCAAAATACGGAGGTAGTTTCAAAGAGAGAGGTAGAGAGAGAGTATTTTTAGCGTTGCTAAGCAAAGTTGATGTTATCGTTGTATACCAACATCTAATAAATCTAGCCAAAATAAATTCGACGCTTATTCAAAAGTCAATTTTGACAGGAGCGGAGACAAGTTGTAGTGACCATTTCCGTCGATGAGTCTAGGATTCATCATCATACACTGATCAAAAAAAAGAAAGTACCGCCCACAGTGTATTCAGCATGAAAGATTGCTTCAGTAACAATCGAGGCAGGAAAACACATGATTTGGGCGCTAGTTTTACAAGAAATTACTTGATATTAATTGAAATTTATAGCATCTGGTGTATTAAATATTGTGTAATATTTACGTAATATTTTTACTACTACAATGAAAGATTTTTCTTCTCTGTTGTTGATGTTTGCATGTTTGTTTCTATTTCCAGTGGAGTGTCGAGTGAGCGATTGGACTGACTTCCAGCCCTGCAGCGTGTCTTGCGGCCACGGGTTCAAGATGCGTTCCCGCCAATACTACAACAAGCAGAAAGCAGAGATGACCCAGTGTACTGTCCAGTTAGTGGACAAAGAACCCTGCAGCCCGCCGTGTATCGGGTGGGTGAAATTGAGCGATGATCATTCCCCGCAGTGAGCAACCCCCAGATCATATGACTGTACTAACCCCTGCTTCCACTAACCGAAGGCCTCACTTCTGCGTCCAGATATCATTAACAGCACACAGCATCCTCTGCATTATCTATTTACATGTTGTATACCTTAAGATTATCTAGAGATTATTTAACAGATCCACTTGCTTCGGAATAGCCAACTCGATAAAGACTTAGAAACAGTCATTTCTTGTTTCCCTGCTTAAGATCTTGAGTAATCCCGAATCGGATATGAGATTTGTTAAAAGATAATCATCTAGCCTTAATTTGTGTGTATACAGCACTGGCTCTAGTGTTTTTGCCGCCGTAGGCAAACCCAAAAATACCACCCTCATGCTTCAAAAAGCCTTAAAATTATTTTTAAGAAACAGAATAATAATACCACCATCTAAACAAAAAAAAATGATACGTAATTTAATTATGCTTGTAACGATACCCCATTTCTGTCAGACTCTTTTGCCTTGATTCAATTAAACATAACAAATTTTAAACGCCAATGAATAGTCCAAAGACACTCAAGATTAATCTAATTTAAATATTTATTTATCAATTATTATAATATAGTGACTCTCTCTTTAGACTTCAATCTTAGCAACCAATTTAATTATCTTTGAGAATAAATTATCTTACAGAGGCCTCTCAGATTAAAAAATCCAGCATTCTATCAGTATTTCCAGTAGTCGATAGTCGTCACTCCTGATAGTAACACCCGTCATCTTCATATCGATACCCAGAGTTACCTCTCTCTCTCTTCTAAATCCTAAACTCAAAATATAGGCAAACCCAGAAGTCAGTTAATCGATGTATTTGTTCTTACGATTCTTTTATTCTTTTAAATTTATTTATCTAAACATATTTTTGTGGGTTTGTAGTTATTAATTTTTTGCACTTAAATTCGGGCTGTTTTGCAGCTCCTAAATTTTGCCACCGTAAGCAATCACCTACCTTGTATATTGCCTAGAGCCGGCCCTGTGTTGTATAAGAGAATATTTCCCATTTTCTTCTGTATATGATATGTTTTTGAAAGGTATAAAAATCTGGAGGATAATTATATTTGTATATACCTGTTTTTAGATAATTAAAAATGAGATGGTGTGTGCTGTTATGGTAAAATGCTAATGTGCTGCTTTCCGAACAAATAAGGTTTATCTCATATTCCAGAAAAGCATGGGTTTGTATAGTAAAAAGGCATTTTAGTAGATACGGGACTATTCACAAAATTTTTACAGATATCTTAAGTCTGAAAAGTTATGAGTCTATAAAAAAATCAATGAATAGGTAGCTTGTTTTGGTACTTATACAATAGGTTATTCAATAAAATCCACAACAATGTTTTGGAATGTAGTAGAGAAGAAAACTTATTCAACCTGAAAGAATTGTAAAAAAAATGACTTCACTATCACTTAGAGAGTAGCATATTTTATAATACTGCTCATTTATATCCAAATCAATACCTTTTTTTTTCTGAAGTAAAATGTGCTACATGTTTTGTTTTCTATACTATATATAATGCTAATAATATTCAAGCTCTTTGAATGTACTTAAAAAATGGCGTATTTTAGAATGTTCCTAAATCTTTTGAATACTGTATCATTAACGGATGTATGTGTTACAACATCACTAGCTTTCCTGAAATTTGGAACAATTTTCTGCCCCGAAATGTGCTTATTTAACCTTAGTCAAAGACAGCTCTAAAAAAACAAATTAAATTTATGTGATAGGTTAAATGAATTTCTTCTCTTCACTCAATCTCAATCCAAAAATATTTTAATTTACCATTACAAGAAAAAAAATTATCCCCCTGAAAGTTAAATGAAAAGAAACTTGTATTGAGTACACTTCACTACCGAATACATTCAGAACACATTTTCTTTTAACTTGGATTTTTATCTTTTTAATATGTAGCGATTTTTTCATTGTTACTCAAAATAGGTTCTGATGAAACAATCTTTATTATTATTTTTATGTGTGGAATAAACAAAAAAAGTAGCGAAAGCTCCTTCAGCAGATAAATAAATTTTTGCTTATGGAAGTTTCATCTTATACGCCATACTGGCGCAATTTATTTCAAAAATATCATAATGCTCACAACTTTCGTTACAAGGTAAAAGACTAGAGACCTTGATCAAATGTTTTTCCCGAACTGAGCATTCAATATGAGACAAATTTTAGTTACATTATAAATTTTTGCCAGTTAAAAATTTACTAATTATTAATTGTGAAACTCTAGTTAGATACATTGTTTTTATTTAATCATCGTGTTAGTAATTAAGTAAATGAACTTATGAAGAATAAAACAATACCAAACGATTACTCAGATTTTAAACATAAAAAAGAAAAGTTGAAATTGGCTTCGCTAATTTCATTTTAACACGTACAAGCGTTTTTTATTCCTTTTTAAGTTCTCGAAAAAATAGAATTATCTAAAATGAGTATTAATTACCGTGAAGTAAACGTAATATTAATTACCGTGAAGTAAGCGTACTTCCGAGCCTCAGGCTCCCAAGAAGCATTTCCTATCAAGAAAAGAAAATAACTTCTTCAAATTCCTAACGCATTTCTATTTTTACTGGTAAAACATTCTAAAGTACAGAAACGTTACCAATGTTAATAACAAAAAGGATAAAAACAGACGATTCTGCCTCAAAAATCAATTACTAAGTTAAATATTCAATTAAAAGCAATCGTTAAATTATGAAAGAAGACAATAACATTCTGTTCAGATATTAAAATAAAAGCTTTTAATAAAATATTAAATTAAATATATCTTAGTAAATATACCTGGAGTGTATGTAAATATATCTGGTAATGTAATGTAATATATGTAAATATATCTGGTAATGTAATGTAATATATGTAAATATATCTGGTAATGTAATGTAATATATGTAAATATATCTGGTAATGTAATGTAATATATGTAAATATACCTGGAGCAAACTAAATGTAATTATTATAATCATAACGTATTATAATGTCAATATTTTGAACCTAACACCCTGTATCCTGTATTCTATGCCCACGCATTTTCATTGACTCCATTTTCTCAAAACAACATTATTTTAGCATATGTTAATGACTTGATTTGGTTGCTATGGCACCGGTTTAAAAAAGTCTCGCTTATGTTAGATTCATCTTCGTAAATTAAAAATTGTATTAATTATGTTCCACAGCATAAAATGTCGAAAAATAGTTGCCGAAGAAATCGCGTGCCTCAAAAATGAATTTCTTGAGATTGTAATGATTATTGATTCACCCCATTGTGCGAGGAATTTCATTCAAAGATGGCATTTTTATAAGTCCGAAGATAATGACACGATGATGGCACTTCATATTTTGAAACTTTGCATTTATTCGAATAAAAAAAAGTATTTTTCGAAGCCGGTCATTAGATAAAAGTAATTTTGGAAGCGTTGTTTCGGCGTAAAATAACACATTAAAGTTTTTTTTAAACCTAGTTCCCGATGGGAGATTTTTTTTTTTTAAAAAAAACCGGTTATCTAATAAAATTCTAAAATAAAATAAAGAACGAAGATAAAAAAGAAATGGAACTGTTGCTTAAAACTATTCATTAACGGAGAATAAAAAAAATCTTATTTGATGCCTCCATTTTGTCATCTATTTTTTCTTCGCGTGTTAACTTTGAAATAGTTATTCAAATCTTAACAAAAATGTAACTCCAGATGAAGAGAAATGCAATTATTATCGGTCGTTTTGAAACCTTGGAAAGCAATTTGAGACCAAAAATAATTATCCTCAAATGTAGAAATGGTTACATATTTTTAAAAATAAATTATTTGAGGTTTCGTTTTCAATCTGAAAATGTGTTCGAATATTACAATTCAAATAAGAACTCGTTAGTAAATGTGCGACATTACTAATTTTTTTTTAAATGAAGGTCTTATTAATTCTACAAATAAATATAATGAAAGAATTTTAATGGATGTTAGTTCTGTTCTAACATTTTCTGTTTAAAATGAAGAACTTTTATAAGAAATAAAATAAATGTAATTTTTACATAACCATGCTTGATGATAATAATACTTAATGATAACTTTTTTTTTTGCTATATAAACATAAATAAGTTATGAACTTATGATTATTTTATTTCTTTTACAATTTTCATTTCATTAATATTTCATTTTATCTTGAAAGATGAAGGTTATATTGATGCTGCAATTATAATAAATATAATGAATAGATTTTTGTGAATGTTGATTCCGTCTCTAAGTGTTCACTGTTTGAAATAAATGAAAAAAACGTTTAGGAAGCAAATTTAATTATACTAGAGAACGTGTTTGAAATTAGATTACACAACGTTATAATTACTATTACTACAAAAAAAAAGTTATCGACGTTATCATCATTTTTTATCTTATCATTTTCATTTAAGGCGTACTAAATCCTTCACCATGTAACTATCTATGGATTGAATTAAAATTTTAAAAAAATACTTATTTAAAGTTTGAGATAAGTAATTTTAGTCCAAAAGTGCATAATATATTTTTGCAGCTGATATGTAACTCGTTTAAATTTTGTTTTTAATTCAAGAACAATAAATCGTATTCTATAAAATGCATTTGTAATATTCTGGTCAAATATGTTACGGCATAAAATTGCTATATTTTATTATAAATATTTTGATTGAAATTTAACTTTTAAATATGAATAATTTTACAATTGATTCAGGTTTGATGTATCTAATTTTAAAAAATAGAAAAAATTAATATTAATGAGTGAAAAGAATGATTAACTTTGTTTAAATAAATAGGAAAATCTTCAACGTACTTTAAACACAATATATTTTAAAATTTAAGAAAACAAAATGCATTTTTTTTTATTATTCAGTTTTTAACTATTATTATAATGCTTATCTTCTGTTACATTTCAAATTTATTTTATTAATAGGGTATTTAAAAAGTATTATTTTTTATCTTAAAATATTAAAAATATTTCCTTTTTTTTATTTTAGATTTAAAACTTTAAGAAATTCAATGGAATGAAAAAAAATACTCTATTTTTTAATAATATTCGTAATATTGAACCTATTGTTTATTCATTATTAAATCTGTAATTTTAATTTTGTGCAGATTTGGAAAAGAAATGAAGTACTAATAGATTTTATTTATCGTATCCTGAAAACAATTAGACAGTAATTTTATTCATTTTATTAATATTATTTATTAAGCCAATTTTTATAACTGATTGATTTATTCTTGTGATTTTGTTTGCATGTATTTTATCAGCAAATGTAATAAACTAATTCCCTTAACATAACATTAAATACATTTGTTCCACAAAATGCTGATTTATTATTGGCCAAAAAAGAAAAAAAATCGAATCTAAAGTGAATACATGCAGAACTATTTCATTTCGTAAATTCTATTAGATTACTAGATATGTCTGCTCATTAAATTCAGTTAAAATATGCTAAGATATGTACTGTATCTCATATACATTGTAACTTATAAATATCTAATAAATCTCTTAAAATATAAATGGATGACTGAAATAACTTCGACACGAAAAAAATTAGCTCATTTTATATGACAAGTTTAAATAATACTCTCTTTTTTTAATTTAAAATTAATGGAAGTCATATTTCAACATACAGATATCTATATTTACATATACGTTTATGTATAAAGACAATCCCATTTATATATATAAATAATTATGTTGTATGAGCAATATTAATAATCAATGGCTATATTTACTCTTGTAAGTCTCGTAAATACCAATTAGAACTTCTTGCATACCTTCCACTACATTTATAACTTTAAACATTTGCTGACAACTTATTAACTCGATTTGCTATATATTGAATACATTATATTTTCAAAATTTCTTTTGATGAAATTTCAAAAATTTTAAATTTCATGCATCAAATTTCCTTTAATTTCCATGCAATTACTGTGCAATATATTACATTTGCAAGTGATTTTGTGAAAAATTTATGTTCACTGTTTAGGAAATAACCTCCTTCATTTCGTAATGTGGCAGATATTAGCACCATGGATTAAGTAGATTTCCTGTGTACATCCTCTAATTAAATATGTATAGAACATAACATTTCCCCCCATACCAGTGCTAAAGTTATAAACTCTCAAATATGATTTTAAAAAATTTCATTTTGAAATATTGGCATAAAAAAATTATATAAACGAATAATAGATTCATTTTAAATAGACGAGGATAGTTCAATCAATTCTTAGAAAAAGGTAGAAAAATAAATTATTTTAAGATGAATTTTTTTTCAACACAGTCTCCTTTTAGTTCTATACTCTTTTCCAAGCGTTTTTCCAATTTTTCTCCAAGCCATCTAAAAAGTAAGATTTCGGTCCTCCAAATGGGCATCTGTTTGGGCGATGTGATCTTCGTTCGACGTGAGCCGCAATAAGCCGAGCCATTTTTCTTAAATTTAAAAATAAAAAAAAAAAAAGTCACTGAAGGTTAAGTCCGGTGAATGCGGTGGATGCTGTAATAATACGAACATTAATTCCTTGATTTTGGTAATCGAAACTGCATATGTGTACACCGTACATTGTCTTGATGGATATTTTCATTTTCAAATGAGGACATTGTTTTCTTCATTTCTTCGCTCAACCGGTGTAATTACGACACATAATACTCTCCAGTAATTATTTGTCCTTTTCCCTTTCATCTTGCTAAGATGATTCCGTGTGCATGCTAAAAAGCCGAGACCATCATTTTGCCGGCCGATTTCACTGCCTTTGTTTTCCTCGGAGCCCGTTAGCTTTCAAAATTCCACTGTTTTGATTCTTCTTTTATTTCTAGATTGTAGTAGTGCATCCGTGTTTCGTTCACAATTATATGTCGAAGCAGGAACTCATCAAGATTACTATGAAAAAGGACGAAAATAGCCTCTAAGTCAACCATTGATTGAATTTATTTACCACTGTGAGCAAACGCGGCACCCATCTTGTCGAGATTTTTTCCACCCTCAATTTTTCATGCTAAATCGAAAACATTATGCCTCAAATATTTCGCGTATTTTGAGTCGTCGATCATTCAAAACCATACCGAGGATTTCATCAATTTTTCCGGGAATAGTCACCTCCTTTGGAAGTCCCGAATGTCATTCATCTTTTGTGGATTTACTGCCAAGTTTAAACTCATTTACCCAATTGTAAACAGTTGAATCCACCAAACAAAAACTGCAACACATGTGTAGTTAATTTTGTAAAAAAAAAAATACTATAACAATTCAAAGAAATATGCTTTTATTTAAACGAAATATTTAATTAGTTATACTTCTTATTTCCAAAATGTTTCGAGTGTATGTGTGCTTAACAGTTTTCATTCTTATCCATCAATCTAAATTTTTCAATTATACAAAATGTTCTGTAGATACCCTTCATTTATCTATAAATTGTTTTTATATAGGCAAAAAAGGGCGGATTAAATATATAATCATTAATTTATGCTTGTATTCTACGGTATGACCTATGTAAAGAAATAAGAATAGTTGTCATTAGAAACTTAGGTCTATTTGTTTATTTTAAAAATGGTGAACTTTTCAGCATTTTGATTAAAAAAAGATGAAACTTTTTTCAAATTTTTTGAAGGGTGAAACATAATAATTCTCTAGAAACAATTATTTTTATACTTTTTAATCAGAATATTGGAAACATCTAATAAGTGAATTGTGCTATTTTTTTTTAAATGTTTCTGACAGTATTCAGAAAAATAAAGTAAACACACTTAAATTTATGAAGTTAAAAAAGCTTATGTTAAGAATCCTCAACTGAACATTTGCTTAATCGTCCTCGATTTATACAGTGAAATAAGAAGATCTAAAAATAATAGTATAATAATAACCATATCTATCTTTATTTTCTAAGTTACTAGTGCGTAGAGGCATATAATCAAATCTTTTCCCTTCCTTACCACTTTGAAATTGCCAATAAATACCAATAAATGCAAAGCAAATGAGACAAAACTGCTAAAGTAATTTGAAACTACATACTTTACAAAAACAAATAGCTATAAATCGTGTGCATATTTCATAATTTGAAATAAGAAACGAGCGAATCAAAAATAATGCCTTTTTTTTATCTCCAGGTCATCAAAATACATTTGCTCGATCATTATGCCATTTCCTATTTTATTACTGTATTCGTTCTTATTAGTAGGGGTTACAGAAATGTGCACACAAGTAGAAGTAACGTTAAAGTTCAATTATCATTAAGAAATAAGTTAATACTTAATTTAAAAATAAATATTTAATCCAAATAAAAGTGGTAAAATTTTGTTTGGGGAAATTTGACTTCAGTTAAAAATCTCTCATTTATTGGTCCAGGAAGCTCCATATGGTCTGAAAGTCAGAAACTCTCCAACCATGAGTTAATTGTTTACAACAAACTTTGTAAAAAAAAATTCTGAAGAATTATTTGTAATTTGATTGTTTGTTTGTTTTATTCACAGAGACGTCAGCTGTCGCACCAGCGAATGGGGTGAGTGGTCCGAGTGCAGTGTTACCTGTGGCAAAGGCCTGCGCACGCGCAGTCGTAAGTACATCGACAGTCGTGCGCGGAAGACATGTGCGCTGGAACTCATGGAAAAAGAAACATGTATGGGCATGAAACCGGCATGTGACTCTGAAATACCGGTACGAGATTATATAATTTTATTATTCACATATGTATCTTATATACTTTTCAGTTTCAACATTATTTATGTAGTATGATATAACAGACATCTTTTTGACCGACTATCACGTGATTGGACAACAAAATGACCAGTTTTAAAATGTTTAGTCAGCAAAAATGCTCCTAAGAAAATATCAACGCATTTTTTATTGTATTGTCTTCAGCATTGTTATATTTTATTGATTCTCCAGTATTGAAATATTCCACAGTGGTTTTTTTTTTTTTTTTTTTTTTTTTTTGTTATCGAATTCCGCTACCATTCCTTGTCTTACGAAGGAGAGTTTTATTTTGCCTTAAATTACAGAGAGATAAGTAGAAATAAAAGTGTGCATCTCTCATTTAAAATAGATACAACGACCGTTTGATAATATTTCTTCTAACAGAGCATTTAACAAAAGGAACATCAGCGTTGAAATAAAAATGTTGGAGACTACGACAAATGTGTTGTAACGTTGACGCTTCATTTTTTGCTCAGACATTCATCCGGTTAAGTAACCACTTACTTTCCTCGTGCAGAATTTTCTGTCAAATTTTCTTTACTCATTTCACTCTTATTCAGCAAATTATTTTAATTTAATTACTTGCATAATTCTAGTTTCTTAATTATTTAGGTTTCGGTTCATTTGTGAAATGGGGCAACGGTAGCTTTTTTACCCTTATTTTAGTTCGAAAACAGCCGATGGATTGATTTTCAAGATTATACTATGCGATTGTAATGAGAAATCATGAAAAATGCCTCTTTGAAATCAAGATGATGGGATCTCAACATTCTCGAGATTCACGGTGAGGAAGGAAAGAAAGATACATTCAAGGTCATCATACTCTGTCTGTAATTCAGTTTTATGGGATCCATCGATTACAGTTCATTACCTGACTCTTATGTAACGTCAGTCAAACAAAACAAAAACAATTCACGTTAATTCTTTAAATTAACTCTAAAGCTTTAAGTCTCCCCATTATTAGTTTTGTATATATTTTCTAATAAGACATGCATACTTGAATGTTCGTGAACCATCAAAATTGCCCAATATGACAAAATAGCCAATTCTTGAATAAACCAAGACGAAATAGCCCCGAAAGAATAGCATAGGCTAATTTAATTTAATTTAAATTAATTAAATTAAATTAAATTAAATTGTAATTGTAAAACAAATAGTAAATTTAAAACATTTAAATTTAAATTGTAATTGTAGAACAAATAGTAAATTTTAAAAAATTAAATTTAAATTTAAATTGTAATTGTAAAACAAATAGTAAATTTAAAATTTTTTAATTTAAATTTAAATTGTAAAACAAATTTGAAAAATAAAAATATTTATTGAAAAAACGCATTTTAAAAAATACATAAATAGTCATAGAAATATAAATTCTAAATATGGAATTCTAAAGTTGTATTCTTATTTTGTATTTTAAATAGTCTAAGCTGTTTTGTCGGGACTATCTAGTCTTGGACTATTTTGACTGGATAACCTGAATATTTTTGAATATTATCTATGAAGACATCCGGTATGTTATACTAGCTCCAGGAAAATCATTTACTCTTAAGTACCAGAGATCTTAAATAGTCTAAGCTGTTTTGTCGGGACTATCTAGTCTTGGGCTATTTTGACTGGATAACCTGAATATTTTTGAATATTACCTGTGAAGACATCCGATATGTTATACTAGCCCCAGGAAAATAATTTATGCCTAAGCTTCATCGAAAGCTTTTCATGATAATTTACTGATTTTATGTCTAATTTTTTCAGCTATTATTTGTCCTAAACGGATGCGTTCCGGTATTTTTCACAAATGCAAGAGGTGCAAAACAGAACGACACTCGTAGAAGCTCGTTTTTATCCCAGAAGTTAAAATAAAATGTTCTTGAAGCAAAATTTTATTTAAAACGTAAAAATAGCAAATCTTTTATTAAAAATTCCGGCTTTTTTTTTTTTATCGTACGAACTTGAACATTAGAAGTTATTTTCGTTCTTTCAATAAACGTTCCCTTTCGATAGCACTCCGAACTCACACATCACCGAAGAATTTTTACTTGTGAAAAGCTTTTATACATTTTCTATACGAGCACTTCCACGTTTTTGTTACGTAACGTTTTACTGCTTTCTGATATCAGATTTCGAGCAGTTTTCGAAACGCATTTTTATGAAAAAAAATATCGTTACAGACTGCTTTAGGGAATATTTCCTTCCAATCTTATATCAGCTGGGTCGATCCAAGAGGTCTTTGACCCCAACCGTAACTGCAACAGATATGAAGTTCCTTCGGGTCATAAGGAAAATAAAAAGAAATATGGGTATGCATAAAAATACGAGTCATTTTACAGCAACAACGCGTAAAATATTTCTCACCGAATAATGTCGGGGGAGTTTTGTGTCTCGCATACAACGATCTAAAATTAATTCTTTTTTTTAAAGGCGCGAAGTATGGAACATGAAATAAATCATCCCGATTAGATTAAAAGGAGAAAGGAATATTTTATTTTTTTTTAAATTTGTAGAGGGGTGTTAGCATCCGCACAAAAAAATCTAATGGGGACTCTAATGTATATAAATATTGTCTATGTACTAAATAATTTAATTTTTGTATTATTTGTTTAGCAATTTTGTGGAAACACGTATCTGGCAACGATACACTGTTTCATTTCTTACAGTTATAGTGTTAACTAGTGCAATGGTAAACTTGGAATGAAAAGTTAAGTATCAGCTTATGATTTGTCCTGCGATCGCATTTGATTTTTGGCCTCGGGTGCTTATTTTCTTTAGGTAGGTACGCGCATCATAATCCCAAGGCACCCTCTTTCTTTTTTTCTCATGGGACTTACTGTCTTAAATAAGCACGGGTAACGAGTACCCAGGATAACCTATCGATCCTTCTTTATTTGAGCTCCTTCTTGTGATCCAATTACTCTTCCACTTTTTCTAGCGTCTAAATCACATATGCACAGTCATATCTGGCTCTTGCTCTGTCCACTCACTCACATATGTAAAGCCTCAGCTTTGCTACTAAGATTCTGAGTCATCCTGATGTAACGAATACTCAATCAATAACAATCATTCAAGAAAATCTTAAACTTATTCTATATGAGAATAATCCAAATCAAACTCAACATATTTACTATTATAAATATGGAGCGGTTACTAAACATTACGAAGACTACAATTGAGATTTCTACTTACCTCAATAAAGCAAAACTGGACTTGACTCAACAACACGCTTGGACGATCAACTTTCACTCTCTCACCCCCAATATTGTGTATTCAACGTATTTGCTACTTCTTCCTTTCTGTAATCACTCTGTTTTACTTCCATAGTCTCTCTCTCTCTCTCCTTCCTCATTTACTACACTTCTTATAGAGTGAAGTTAATTTACATAAATCGCACGATTTATTCGCAATGTGAGATTCTCAAATCAAAGTCATAACTAAGTCCAAAAGGTTAGTTGAAGGAACAAATGCATGAGAATCCGTTTCTCAAGAACACGATTTGTGTTGACCGCATGACTAACTTATTAGAAATATACCCGTGATTATAAATGAGTTTGACAATCTTGTCCTACAACATTCCAGTAAGGAGATTCCATTGAAAAAAACGTCTGCCGAGTGCAGCCCACACAGGCTCACAATTCAATCTCAATATATAGATGTACAGGGGTTGGACAAAAATATGGAAACACCTTTTAAAAAACATGTTTCTTTGCTTAATATGGTGTAGGAAACCCGTTGGCATCCAAAACAGCTTGCAGTCTTCTCGGAATGGATAAATACAGTTCCTGTATGTGTGCCAAGGGAATATTATACCATTCTTCCTGCAAAACGGTGGCAAGTTCAGATAACGATGTTGGTGGTGGATAACGAGAACGCACTTTCCGTTCCAATGTAGACCACTAAGGTTCGATAATATTCAGGTCTGGTGACTGTGGTGGCCAGGGAAGATGGGACAAATCCTCCTCGTGCTCAGAAAACCAGTCCTGGACAATGTGAGCTGTGTGAACAGGGGCTTTGTCGTCTTGGATAACACCATCACCATCGGGGAACAAAGTTTGTACCATGGGATGACCTTGATCTGCCAAAATGTTCACATAAGTCTTGGCAGTCATGTGCCCTGACACAGATATCATAGGGCCAGCAGAGAACCACGATATGGCTGCCCAAACCATAACAGAACCCCCGCCATGTTTCACTCTTGGCAACAAGCAGTCTGTATTATAGGCTTGAGATGGCGTTCTCCAGACGTAAACTCGGCCAGAAGTGGGAAACAATGTGAAAGAAGACTCGTCAGACCATATTACACGCTTCCACTGCCCTATAGTCCAGGCTTTATGACTTAAACACCACCTTTTCCTGTTACGGGCATTAGCATCACTGATGAGTGGCTTCTCAATTGCAGCACGGCCAGAAATTCCCTGTTTATGAAGCTCCCTTCTAATTGTTTTGGTACTCACAGGGTTCTGTAACACAACATTCATTTCAGCAGTAACTTTTGCAGCTGTGGTCTTCTTATTTTTCGTCACAATTGCCCTTAATGATCGTCTGTCACGATCACTCAGCACACACTTTCGTCCGCACTGTGATTTAGCAGATGATGTTTTTCCGCTTTTCAAATATGCGGAACAAATCTTCGATACAGTACCTCTTGAAACACTAAACACCTCGGCTACCTTGCTTACGGAAGCACCTACCATACGTGCTCCAACAATTTGCCCACGTTCGAAGTCTGTTAACTCTGACATAATGCAATGACAACCTCACATAACAGTACTCCGACAACAACTGAACTGTTTAGCACATTTACGAAGTTGTATATGTGGCGTTAGTAGTCAAAAACGCCAGCGCCACCTACATATTTCATTAAAATCAATCTTTCTTTTCAAACATGCATTTTACAAGGTGTTTCCATATTTTTGTCCACCCCCTGTAGCACTCCTCTTCCTCAGCCTCTATTATAGTGGCAGTTGATTGGTCATGATCAAAAACTCGCAACTGGAGTTCTTTCCATCCAGTCGTAGATTCGAAAGCTGTTGTCTGCCTCTAATTTCCCACCGTGTAGTAGGCCTGATGTACATTTCATCTATCGAAGCTCTAAGTCCTCCCATGGTCATGGTGGGTAATTTTGGAGAAGAGGTACGACAGTTCAGGTGTCATCCTTGTCACTTGACCCAGGATGAAAAATACGAGGTCCGTCTCCAATAGCCCTCGTGTTGCTTCTTAATGCGACATTAATAAACGATTTTTGTTGCAAATTTGTTCCTTCTTCGGTAGCCATTCTTATCTCAAGTAAACATTATTAAACACATCTCTTCCTGAATTGATAGATAGATTGGTTTTATTAACGTCGCACTGGAAGCAACACGAAGGCTCTCGTAATTTTGAACCTTGGTCAAGTGACAAATACGACACCTGAGCTGAAACCTCCCTCTCCTAACTTCCACACCACTCCAAAGGGAGGACTTTGAGCCTCAACATATTAACTTGTATCACCCCCGGCTATAAGGTGGGTCGTTAGTAACATCAAGACTCGAACCCAGAACTCGACGAAAATCGCCGCCCGAGATTCCATGACCTTGACCACCAGACTACAGTGGAGTCTTCCCGGAGCAACTGGAATGAGCTTTTCTCAGCATCCAGGCTTACAGCTGCTCGCACTCAAACGATGTCTTGCGCGCATTCTACGTTCAAATATTTTCTTAAAAGAGGAAAATTTTGAGCAATTATGTCAAAAACCTATAACTAATTTTCAACTCAAAAGTTATTGCTTGAAATTTGAAATTAATAAGCAACTCGTATTGAAAATCTTTACCTTTCATATGAGTTTTATTATAAACCCAATAATGTAATTCTATGCCGTCGCAGAACGAAACCCTTGATTGAATCGCAATCTTTCATTCCAAGTCTGCAACTGAAATTATTAATTCCAAAATTGTAAGAAACAGAATAATGTTTCGTCACCAGGTAATACTTCCTCAAAAGTGCAAGCGTAGAAATAATAAAATGTACGATTAAGTACGATATTTTTACATATGTTTTAGCTACCTGGTTTGATTATCTAAAGGCAGATGATTTTTACAAAACAAACTGAAAATAAAATGTTATACGCAAATGATAACTATTGTCCTGAACACCCTATAAGCCTTTTTTTTTTCCGTGATTGTGAGGCTGTCAGTAACGTAGTTTTCCTCAGAATGTTTCTTTTTTTTCCATCAAAGTGTGTATTATATAGGAAATATTAAAGATAACCAAGATTAATTATTAGAAAAGTGATAAATCTGTTGAATACTGTTATTTACAATTATAAAAAATGTAGAAAACACTAACGTTATTAACTCAGTATAATCATATACATATTTTTCAACTCGAAATTATCTATTATTATTCCTTAATGTCATTCGGATCGAAAGCGTAATCATATTAAAATGGTACCCAAATGTGATTTATATGTACAAATCAATAAAGTAATAAGAATTAATTTTATTGAATTAGCTTCGATATTTATATGAATAATAAAAAAACCCTCTAGATTAATCATTTAATCGATTGTTAAAAAGGATTATCCAATGATAATTAATATATTGATTATTGAGCAACTGATTATTATATCATCCAAAAATAAATGATTGTTAAAATATTTTTATTTTCATGCACAAATAATCATTATGCTGATTACTCAATCCTAACTGATTGTGATACTGATTATCCTGATACAATTGAATATTATATTGATTATGCAACTAATAACTGAATAATACATTTATTATATCAAATAACAGTTGACAGAATTTCATCAATATACGAGAGGGCTATTCGGGAAGTAAGCTGCTGAATATAATAATGCCAGCATCCGACAAATGGCATTTAGGGTATGAGGACAAGTGAGAAACAGTAAAATACCATATTTAAGACTCCTTGTTTTTGTGGCGTATACATTTTTGGAAAATATAAGTAAGGCTTGCATTATTTCTGTGTCTCTCATAAAGCTTTTATAATTATTCTATAGAAGTGTAAAAAAAAATTTATAGTCAAAAAAGTTTCCCCTTTTAATTGACATGAACATTTTATTCCTCTAAATAATATTTAAATTTAAAGAAATATTTTTTATATAAAGAAAAGAAATTTAAATTTCCAAAACTACAAATTTATAAACTTTTCTCAAATAAAATAACCAGTAATATGATTTATAAATTTGCTTCACTACTTTTTGTTCGCTGTTTTATATATGAGGAGTAAAATACTTTGTTTATTTAAGGATTACTTTTTAAATGGTATTTTATTGCAAATATGTCTCAAGAAATCCTATCCGTATTCAATAAAGAGGGCAAAAAAGCTTTTTTTACTAGGAAGTTACTTTTATAGTTCTATAAAATTATTAAAATTTCATTTTTAGGCACACACAAAAAAAATATAAGCTCTATTAATAATTTTAAAAAAATGTATGTCACAAAAAACAAGGAGTCTTAAATTCGGTAATTTATTTTTCTCCTCGTGTCTTGGAAAACTTAATCTGTCTCGGAAATATTCACCTCCTGGACTACAGAATGAGGCATAATGAAAGTTTTGCATCGTGAAAGACGTAAATTTTGCAATTAAGTTACACTCTATAGATGTTTGAGACGATCAGCTTCCCCCACCAACAGGAAAATTTGTTGTTTAATTCAGTTTTTGATTCAAGAACTATGCGATTATTTATAATCTATAAGTAAATCTCTGAGATTTACGGTCATACGCTTATGAGTCTTTCATTTTGTCATGTCCACAGAGTCAGCTATACAAAATCCAGTTAAATAATTAAAAGAACAATTTTAGTTACCTGCACGATTTTGTCCGTCTACAACTTTTCTTTCGAAGATTCGTACAGAAATTACAATTTCCTTAAAATTACCGAACATTTAAAAATGTGGCTTGACGATAATTTAGTATATTGACAGGTCTCACAGCCAATCTGTGTCCTTTCATCTTCATTGTCAAACTTCATACCTCTAAAATGGAATGTTCTAAATCTAATGATTGCCTTTGTTTCTGCTCCATGCACGTTAATATTTGTATATCTGAAGACTTTTTTGATGGGCGGATCACTCAGTTTATCCCATTTGCATTAAAGAGGGTGAGCAAAACATTATTTTTAGGAAATTTTCTTTTTTGAGCGATTTTGCCTCCATGGCCAATTAATCCGTCAGCTCACTGCCTTCAATTGCTACATGTGAAAGTATCCACAAAAGGACATAGATATTTTCCAGACTTTCTAGAGTTCACAAATGAGTATAAATTTCTGAGAGCGTTTTATATAAGTCAAGAGCCACTACCCTAGATTACTACCAAAGCAGTCTTTGAATAATAAAATATCACCAGACCTTGAACCCAACTTTGACTGTCCAATAACAAATATAGCTTGTGGTCCTCCAAAGTCACATTTAGCTCACCAATTAAATTCGAAACATTTACTCCAGCGCGTGTTTCCGACTGTTTAATGCCTTTATCTGGTAATACAAGCCGAGCACCAGAATCGTTATTTGAAAGTCCATCGTGTAACAAGAGTCATCAGTAAAGGCGATGATATATTTATCTTTAGTGTATGTTTCTATAGTTTTATTCCTTTGACCCTGATGACCTAGGTACCTCTTTTTGGGACGTAAGTGTCATAGCTGCTTATATATTGTTATGATGGTCGGTAGTTTGTGAAGTTATAAGTAGAGTAATGATCAGATAATGAAGTCGATTCTTGAGTGTAAGCAGAACGAATATGCATTACTGAGCGAAAAGTGCTTCGATTGGGAGCAAATAAATCATCAGTCGTAGAGCTCTGACCCGGGGTCTAGTAATTTTCCCCTTTTCTTAAAATTTATACCTAAAGATCTTACTGATTTCTCTACATATTTTTATGTTTTTTTAACAGTTTCGCTTTAGTTAAGAAGAATATAAGCTTCATGATTTGCTATTTTCTTAAGTCTTGCACTGTTATTGCTAAATTACAGTTACATGGTACATATCAACTTTATAAATTTTCTTAAAGCAAAAACCCGATATCACATGTTTTACTCTCTTGTATACTTTGTATTTTTAACTATCCGCCAACAGAAACTAAATTATGCAGACATTACACAGGATTTCAGGTATTTTAGGCATAAATTGGGTATAAAATTGAGATAGTTTGCATAACTTGTTGAATTTCTCGAAGAGAACGAAAGATAAAACTATTGCTCTTCCAAACAATGATGTAAATTTTTATGGCAGATTATGCTAGCGTTCACGGGCGGGAGAGTTGTGCGTTTAGAAATATGCTTTGTAAATTCATTTATTAATTTCAGCGCTTTGTTCGATCTCACATCTCAGTGATTTTTGTGGTTTTATTTATTTATTTTGCAAAATTCATTGAAATTCAAAAGTAAACTTTTAAAATTAGTTACCACCAAGCCTAAAAAAGGCGTATTTCTTAATGCGGCCGCTGCAGCTCAACTGTCACCATTCCGTAGATGGGCGCTGAGTGCGTGTATGTGTTGGTATGTTGCAGACTCCGGTATGGGAGCATTTCTGGTTTGCTTATGCTTATTTAAAATGCGTCAGACTATGGAAAACTATCGGATGTGAAAAACCGTGCTGTGATTTGAATTTTGCAAGCAAAATGCCTGAAAGCTGCCGAAATTCATTAGCAGATTAATGAAGCGTAAGGAGAAAGCACTATGGCCAATGAAACGATACGAAAAAGTATTATAGCATTTAAAGCTGACTGTTATTGATGTTCATGATGAGAATCTTAGTGGATGACAGTACGTCATTACTGAAGTACTTTATATGGAAATTCCATATAAAGTACTTCAGTAATGACAACTTTACATATACTTTATATTTCCATATAAAGTATATGAAAATTCGAGAAAACGTAATACTTTACGATTTCTTCTTCATCTATTGATTTTCCGCAAGTTTCACGATGAGTTTTTCTGTTATTTGTTGGCTCATCAGGGGTTAGATTTCTATGAAGATGTAATTCTGAAGCTAGTTGTGCGATATAAGTGCATTAATACTGGTGGCAATTATGCTTGATAAAAGATTTAATGTATGCAGGTTTTCTTATAAAAAATAAAATAATAGAAAAATTGCACTTGTTTATATCAAAAAAATACTTAAAATACACGCCTCGTATAACGGATTTCGACATCCAGTCGTCCAGTTGAGAAAGGTATAGATTGCTTGAGATTTTAATGGTACGCCCTTTGTTCAGCGCAATTTCTGAAAAAATGAAAATCTCTAAGCTTTTAGCACTGGTCAAACACACATCAAAGGAAAAATTAGATACATTTTTTTCTGGAAGGTTCCAGGTAGATGGGAACCTGAAGATCGTGATTTCAGCAATTTTAATTTCGGGGGCGTAATGTTAATTCGAAAGAATTTCTTCTACCATACTCCAGTCTTTACTATTTTATCTATTTCAATGCAAAAAATTGCCTTCAAAAGAGCAGAAAAAAATGAAGGTTTTTGTGCAATTACATTTCCTCTCGATTTTTTAAAATATTTTAAATTTCTTAAAGACCGAAAACCCCGATAACGAATCATTAAAATAGGGTTCAAAATATTTTTTTTTTAAATCAGAAGAAAAATGTAATTCCGCTGAAACCTTCATTATGTTTTGCTCTTTCGGATGCGTTTTTCTGCAATAAAAGATAAAATAATATATATTTAAGGACGGTAGTAGAAATTCCATGTTTGAAAATTACGTTTTTTCAAAATCCAAATGACTGGTAGACGGAAGCCTTAAATAACTAAATCCCGTTCATTGTACATTCATAATTAGCTTAAGAAAACAAATCTCCGAATGTTATTTTTCTAGAAAATAGAAACACCGTAATTAGAAACTGGAAATATTTTCATATATTTAATTATTAAATACCTCTAATAATTAATAATATCAGCGCTTTAAATTATTTATTCAGAAACTAGCTTGAATATTTCTTGTTGAAATCCGTCTGAATTTGAAACAAATCCTGTGTAGTTGACGAACAGTTTTTAAACTTATTGAAAACTTAATTAAACTGAAACATTATTATTTTTCATTGATCGTTTCAAGTGAAAAATATTTTATATTTAAAGAATAAATTGGATTTTATTCTACAGTTTTCTCCACGAAAAGTCAATAAGGATGACATGAAACAAAACGAGCAAGCAGCTCCCGGAAACAGGACAGAATCAGTATATTCATTTTTTCTGTTACTGCATCATGAAATTTCCTTCCTATACATGCTAACAATGACTCTTAATATTTATTTGGCTAGACTAATTATGGATTTTGACTTTGGACTGCCCTTAACACATTGATGCATGAAAGTTCTGAATTATTTTGCATGGTTTTTGATATAAGATATAAAAACTGTTCTAATCAGTACTGAGGTAAAATGTCATAAATAGTATTAATACAACGTAAAATTGTTGTTGCAAAGTTGCAAGCAAATATTACAAAGTTGTTTTAAAAATAAATCTAATTAGATATGTTACAAAGACATTGAGCCTAAATTAAAGGTTTTAAAAGTTATTGGAATCTTCTACAAAGTTGGATCAAATTTTGTTGAAACTTTCTAAAAGAATTTTTTTTGAAATAATACTAACCAAAATTACATCCATTTTATTTTTTATATGTTCTTCTTTAATATATTGGACTCTTCAAGGGCTAATTTTCTTTAAATAGGAACAAGAATCATGACCCCAGAGTGCCCTAGTTATCTTTTCTCCTTTCCATGGGATTTAACTATTTCTGGTAAACACGGATGACGTTCATCCGGAATACTATGGCGATTCTTCTCTATTTTCGTCCCTTCTCTGCTTTCGCCAACCAATTCTTTCCATTTTTTTTTTTTTTTTCAATTTTTCAAACGTCTAAATCCCAGTGGCGCCTTATTTGACGCGGTACATAACCATGCTCCCTCTTGTACCATTAAACTTTACAATAACTCGCTCACTCACTAATGTAGTGGGTGCTGGGGTCCAACGTATGGGAGTTTTGTACTTCTACGTGATAAATAAAAGTCGGGTGCGTTTGGAGCGAACTACGCAAAAATTCTTCTATTTTTCATTCTATGGTAATATTCTCCACATTAACTCTTCTTAGGAAGTCTGAATGAATGGTATCCGTAGGTCCTGAGGCAAGACTATACGGAGAAGACTCTAGAGTTGTCCTGTGAAGTTTCTTTAATTTTTCTTGTAGTACATCATCTGCGTGGAATCTCGCTTTGTCCTGGAGATCGAGAGCATTTCGGATCACAATTGAATGATTTTTGCAATTTCAATTTTTTCGAAAGTTTTCGGTAGTGTACTGCATAAATTGTACATCAACCATGAACAAAATCGTTATAGTTAATACTCTATGAATTCCAAAAAATAGTTGCAAAAATCTTTCTAGCACGTAAACGAGTTTTTGTTTTAGTAGAGAATTTTCACTTTTTTGCTTCATTCTAAATTATACTAATTTATGTAGAGGAGTTAGCGACTTAATAAATGTACATATGAAAAAAAATGGTGCCAAACGATATTTTAAACTTTAAATAACTTATGGTTACTATGACAACATACCAGTATACAAAAATCATCCGTCACCGTTAAAGAAGTCTTGCTTATGTTTAATCCATCTTCTCGTTTAAGTTCGAATGGATCATAAAATATAGACTGAGAAGACGTACATTCCTTTTGCAATAACATCATATAATTAAATGATTTTAATAAAATTAATTTGAAAAAACTTTATTTAATGCCTACATTAATAACAAAATTAACTTCACAATACAATTTAATTAAATGTTTTTTTCTTCTTAGGCTGTCTTCCCCTGATATTTAAGAATATGACTCAAAATTGAAACCTTCTTCGTGAAAAAAAGGCTCTAAATATTTAAATCATTCTCCGCATCTATTATCAGATAGAGTGTATTATGTTTTATATAAGCATGTTTACACTACTTATATATGTATATTTGAGCCAATCCAATTTATTTTATTTATAATTTGTTTTCTGTTTCTCTCCTATATTTTGCAGGCTAATTGGTTCATAGTACTTACAGTACAAAGAAAAATTGAATATTTATAGGACAAATTTAATTTTTAGAATTTTTAAATTTGAAGATATTAATGTTTATAATTTTACGAATTTGATTATATAGTATAAATTTCCTACCTGATAGAAGTTTTATGTGTTAATCTTATCTTTACCTGAATATATATATATATATATATGTTGGCATGAGTTGGTTAATAAACCAAAGTTTTAAATAACGTTTTATCCTTGTTATGATGCTTTAAATTTTTAAACTAACCTTATCAGGGTATTCAAACGATATGCAATGCCCTGAAGCATGAAAAGCTACTTCTGTCTTATCTAGTTTTAAAGTTTATCGTTGTCTTTGGTTAAAATTGATAAATTATTCAACTTATGTGTCATGTATTCCATATCGCTTAAACTTATCTTCATCTAACGCTCAAGAAAGAAGCCAGAACTTGAGGCAGTTTTTCTAATAGACTAATATCTCATTTTTAATATCAATTTATATGGTTCTTAGGCATCTGTTTATCATACTACTCCATCAAAATTTCGAAACGTGTAATAAAAATGATTTTTTTCCCTTTAAGGTAAAAAGTTGAGAATCTATTTAGAATTATAGTAAGGAAATGAATAAAAAGTATAATTTGTACATGAAAAAATGAATTTAAATAAGGAAAAATAAACAGTCCAAGGTGCTGCAATCAAATGGCATGTTTCAATTATATAGTTAAGGTAGAGGCGTGTTTGGGAGGCAAGTAGGCTATGACCTCTCCTTTCCACATACAGCAACTCTCTCTACTTCGGCACTTTCGATATCACGGCCGTGAGTTATCAGATATACCAAAGATGAACACCTCTAGATAAAATTTTAAGCGATTAAACTATGTATTTAATGTTTTCTTGCGTATTCTCAACCTGGATAAGCGATATAAATATCCGACGCATTATTTCTTCTCGTTCTAGCATCTACAAACGCTTTTTTTTTTGTCGTGAATAGTCTATTGCGCAATTTAGTGATGTTCTACCTATTGGAGACATGAAAACATGATTATCCTGTGGCGGTCTCCTCTCCTGGAGTAAAAAGGACCTCATAACTAACACTACAAGATAATTCCTTTTCAGCTCATTTGTTTTGAGCGCGTGTCCGCGGATCCTGAGATTGGCAAATAATACCTGCTGAAATAGTATACATAAAAAGCCAGTCTCCTAAATGATGACACGAAATCAGAGCAATAGATGGCAGCACATCCCAGTCTAGGTATCCTGGTTGAATATGTTTCCACCGGAAAATAATCACATTCTAAGCCGCTTTACTTTTTTTTTATCTAAGAATATTGATGTAAACGGCTATGGAGCATGCGTTTAGAAGACCTACCGCCTGAATTATAGATTGTCATTGACTTCGATGGAATTGTTCGAAATGATGCAATTTACAAAATAGAATGTATAATAATTCCAGTAACGGTTCGAAATACAGTTAATGAATTTTATCTTAATGTCGTTCAAAAAATTCCTCAACGACAAAAAGATTTTCTTTGGGAAAAGAAAACTACGGCCTCTTTATCAGGAATATAAAGAGCCACGTAATAACTGACGTAGACGAGAAATTGCTTTCTGGACCAATTGTCTAAAGTGCACGTCTGCAAACCGCTAACACGTTGTTTACTTTAATATATTTGGCTAAATCAAAACGTATAATTATAAGTATATCCTAGTAAATTACTATTGAAACAGTAATCAAATGTCACTTATACACATGTTTTTTTCAATTATACATTATTAAAATCACTCAAAGCTTAACAACTTTATAATTAAATCTAATTAGAGAATACCGTCGGTGAAAGTGATTGCTTCATGATTTCCTTTACAAAAACTCATGTGTAATTTCTTCCTGTGCCTATCATCAAATAAAACATTCACGAACAAAAAGAACGAAACTACTTTTCATGTTGGTGTAAATGTAATAACGATGTATTGGTGTCTTGCAGCCAGATCCAAAGTGCGCCGTCACCCACTGGTCCGAGTGGTCACCTTGCACAGTGACCTGCGGCAAAGGACTTAAGGTCCGCACGAGACTGTACTTGAGTCCTGCTGCCCTCAGCATGTGCAATGTGGAACTCATGCAAAAGGCACCGTGCACCGCTGACAAACCGGACTGCACAGTCAACATCAATGAAGCAAAAAGTAAGTATGGGTTATATATATATATATATGCTTGTAAATCAAAGTTCCTACCATTAATGCGAGTTTGGGAACCAAAGGACATGAAACAATTATAGCTTCTGATGAGACATAACTAACTAATTTTTTATTTTCGATATACGTTCCTCCTTAATCAATAATATATCTGTTAGCAAAGTTTTTCAACAGTTTCAGATATTTGAGAAAATCATTTTTTTGAAATATATTTATCTATCAAATAAAAAAAACATGGGAAAAAAGTAAATTATCTAGAATAAGAGGAAACGAAGCTTTCCTGATATATATATATAAATCCAAAATAAATATCGTTCAGATAATAGAAACCTATTGAGGATGACAAAGATTCCATAAAATGCAAATTATGTAATTTAAAATGCTGTTTTGGGGTAGAATAGTGCGGTAATTAAATACATTTTATGAATCCAAACTTTCCATCCCAGCAAATTTAGTCACCATATGCATGTGAAATATTATGTAGAACGAGGTTGGTTTTAATGTATAAATGTAATTTTGGTAGTAGTACTACCGTTATTTTTCAAGCACGAGTAAAATCGGGATGAAACTCATCTGAGATTATTGTTCACACAAGAACACATGCAAGGAAGCAAGACAAATCTCCAATTAGAAGCAGCAAAACGAATCGGATGAGTCTCTGTGTACAAATAAATAGTTCTGTCATCTGCGAAAATTGGATAATTCCAGACAAAATTACACCAATAGTTTCTAATCCAATTACACTCATTCAGTCCTTGTTTCGCGGCATTTTCATAGAATGAAGAAAAGTGTATTCGAAATTCTACAGATGTACTAATATCTCTATCTCAAAAACTCTGATTAGGGATTCAAGGCAGGCGTTGATTTCATCGAGTGGTTGGTTCGAGCACTGATGCCACTAAAAACTTCTTGGATAGAGGAATTGATGCACTTTAAATCTGGTCCGGGTTCCAAATCCTCCCGTTAACATGGAATGGAAGTCTGGAGAGAGAAACGCCAGCTCAGATGTCGTCCTCAAAATTACGAGGTCCGTCGCCACTAGCCCTCGTGTTGCTTCTCAATGTGACGTTGATAAACAATCACAATCCGCGATCGGATATTTTTCATGGGCATTACTAAAAAGTTCCAGGACTATATATATGCAAACAATCGCTTAAGTTAGGACTGCAGAAATCAATAAAGTGCCGATCCATATTACTAAAATCTGAATTTTAATAAAAATAAATTATTTTTTTAATATTTTACAAAAATTTACAAAAGTTTTAACGAATTTTAAAGTTTTTCTTTTTTGTGAAACTTGTACACAAACGAATGTTTTTTCTTCTTCTCCAGAGAACTGCATGCAGCCAAAGGAAGTGGGTCCTTGCAGGGGCTACTTCCCCCGTTGGTACTACGACGTGGGACGTACAATGTGCCTTCAGTTTATCTACGGGGGCTGCAGGGGCAACAGCAACAATTTCGACCGGTATGCCGACTGCCACAGGATGTGTGAAAATATGCTGAGAGGTAAGGCAGTCAATGCATGGCCTCCGAACGTAGATTACGACATAGGTAGAGTTCTTTTATTTATTTATTTACTTATGTATTTCTTTTTTGCTTTATGTATTGCTTTAAAATGCGATGTGCATCTAAAAAGTTAGGTGACTGGTCGATTACATCAATAGAAGCACATTTCAGGTGTATTCGTATGCATATAGTTTCCCAAAGATCTTCTATGGGTGAGTGATGTTTTTATGCCACCGAAATGGTTGATATGTTTTTCTATCCTGTGGTGGAGGAAGTCGGTTGAACTTGAGTGGCTGCGGCGTTTCGAACCTTCAATCTTCAGGTCCAAAAAGAAGTTGTACGACTTTTATACTGTTCTTATCAATATTTCGGTCAGTTTTTAAGGCGTTAATTTAAACTTCTACAGACGTTGTTGGAGAAAGCCTCCTCATATTCCTGTATGCGGAAGTACCTCCTCGATGCCTCCAGTATCACAGAGAAGATAAAAAGATGAATATTTTGAACGATATTTTACGGTCATTGCTGAGCAATTGATATACATTCTCTCCCTGTTTTGAGTTTCGCTTTGTAAATTTTCTATTTCATGTCATCAGCTGTCTCGAGGGGAGATCACAGGGTCTATTTGTCGCGTGCACCGTAGCCTACATATTACTAGTTGTTATTTATGAGCTTTTGTCTTAATTAGACACACAGAGGCAAGTATTTGCATCAGGGTTATATGCAATAAGTAGTTCTGGACTGTATTGCCTTCTTGTGTCAAGTTCTTTGTCACCACTTTGGTGGGTGAATTTTTGTTCCACTTTTGGAGCAGTGTTTTTCCACTCTTTAGCGAGAGAAGATAATGACCTTTTGTAACGGTGGAGTTTCAAAGAGTCGACCATTGAGATAAATTGTCCGGTCGCTTTTGCACTGCTCTTATCAACAAGGCAAAAAGGGATTCCTTTTCGGGCTAGTTATTAAAGAGTGTTTTATAACTTCCTTTGTCGTTATTAATAGAGCAGCCTCCAATCCATTGAAAAGAGCTCTCACATTCTGGGTAAACCTTGTGTGAGCAATCAAACGTTAGTTAAGGAGTAAGGAAGGATCAAAAACAGTAACAAACAAATACCAAATTTTGAGACCGTTGCTACGTCATATTTGTTAAGCTAAGCTGCATTAACCCAAGACAAGCAGTGAAAGACCCTTCTCGATTACACGCTTGCGCAATGTGGGAAATTGTAATGCAGTGTGACGTACCTCGCTCTCGATATTGTTCACTATCCTCTTCTAATTTGACGCTTACGGACTTTTTCTGTTTTTTATTCCCGAAAAATGTCATTATAAATGCCTTTTTGCAGACATAGTGGTAATTTAAGAGCACGTGACCACAGCTTCCGTGTTTAGTTCCAAGAAATGCATTTGATTATAGCTTCCCAGAGTTGTAGAAACATATATTTTGAAAAGCATTAACAATTTGCTTAAAAGTAATAAAAAATTAATTGATCTGAATTTTCTGGTATGTTTTCTAGTACCATTCACCGATTTTTTAGACACACCTCGCATATTTCTTATGCTCATATATAGTCATTTTAAAAACAAGTAACATATGTATACGTATTTTCAACGTGTAACATTCGTAAGGTACTTTCTTTTCAGACCACATCGTTAAATGCTTAAGAACATTAACACAAATTACTTGTTTACGAAATAAACTTTAAAAGAGAAACATTCGAAAATGTTGTCACATAAGAAACCAATTATCCATTTTTAGACAATTCAGTCCGTAGCCCTTAAACGGTCATTTTTTAAGAAATCATTCATTTATATTCTTAAAAGAATATCATGCTTCTATATGAATCAAAGAATTTCAGTTCTTCAGAATATTGAAATTCGAGAATACCTTTGATAATTTATATCAGATTTTAAATAAGAATTTTATTCATGTAAAATTTTACGTTTACATTTATCTTTTATATGCTATTGACTCAATTGTAATCAGTTTGTAAAGGAACGACATCAATTCATATCTGTTTCTTTGGTGGTTCTGTCTATTTTTGCTCAACATCGCATCTGGTTATCTTTTCGTTTAGTAACTGCTCATTAATTACCATTCCTTTTGAAAAGTTTATCCTCTTTGTAGCCATGACAACATTAATTAAAGACAATTCAGCTCTTAGGATTTAATTTCTACAAAAAGTTTTTCTCAGTGATTAGGAAGGGTAAATTTTGAGGTCTATCGTAAATAACCTTACCCTTTAAAAATTATTGGCTGTCTGATTACGTCAATTCTTCATTCTGCATCGTTCCACTTCGTAACATTATGAGTTTACTTGCATAGAAAAAAAGACGACATTTTAAATTGAAACTCATTTTTTGTGCATTTGTTGGATTTCTATATAAGGGAACTATCAATCAAAGCTGCATATGTAAGGGAATTCTTATCATAACTACATATATAAGGGAATTCTTATCATAACTACATATATAAGGGAATAATCATAACTATGTATATAAGGGAACTATCAATCAAAGCTGCATATGTAAGGGAATAATCATAACTATGTATATAAGGGAACTCACAATTGCTCTGCTTAACCTAATTGTCCGTCACAACTGCATATGTAAAGAATTATCAATCATAATTGCTTATGAAAGGGAGTTCTCAATCAAAACCGCACTTTTTTATTTTTGCACAAAAACTTGTTTGTCAAAATAGTGGTTAAATAAAATCGGCTCATAATATCAAGTTTATATGTGAATCAAATGGCGGAAAACCGCTTCTAAAGGCCTCCATCTGCGAGCCATTTTGATTTAGTGAATGTATTGTTAATCCTATGGAAGTTTTACTTCCGTTCTCAAATCTAGACTATTTTTTACCCTGACTTTTAAAAATATTTTAAAATATATTTAATAACGAAAAACACATAAATGAATCGTTAAAATAAGCATAAAAATATTTTTAAGAACCGGCGGGAAAATGTAATTCCACAGAATCCTTCATTATTTTTTGCTCTTTCAAATTCACTACTTTTTTAAACTAAGATAAGTAAAATATTATAGATTTGAGGACGAAAGCATAATTTCCATAGGATTAGCATCATGTTTTCGAAATCAAAAAGGCCGATAGACGAGAACCTCAGTAGTAAAATAGTTGTTAGCCGTATAATATCTGTTCTTCCAAGGTTATGACAAGGAACTTATGAACTAATTCTAGATGTTGGAATTAAGATTATAAAATTGATTTCTTTTGTCATTTCTTCAATTTAAAAATCACTCATCTTTATCACTTTATGCACAAACATTTAATACTGGGAATGTAAATTACAAATATTGTTGCTTATTTAAGTTGATCTTAATTTTATGATATATCGCTATACTCTCTCAAATAAAGAGGCTAACTTCTACTCATAGGTAAACTCTTTAAGTTTTATTATCGGAGTTTGTACTGACAACTTTTAGTAGATTAGCACTTTTACTAGAAATAAAAGATAACGGAAAACTTATTTAACGTATTTAATACAAAAAGCCACAAAAGTATTTGCAAATGCTTTATGTTTAGGAATGTTTAAATGCACATTTTTAAGGTACCAAACATATAAATTATAGTAAGCTCAAAATTAAACTTGAATAAGATATACTTTCAGGAAAAGGAATTGGAACTTGAAATTTTTATACAGAAAATAAATATGAAATACTGGAAGTACAATACTTTATTTATAGTTTTAAAAAAAAATACGAATACATCTCGAAATTATAGCCATAGAATTTAACAATAATCAAGAAGTACCTTACAAATGTTTGTACCTTTTTGTAATATGTATTGAAACTGTGTGTATTACGAGCAGTATGTTCTTAAAATTAATAAACATTTTTTAAAAAGTTTCAAACACTAAAATGACTTTAAATTTATTCCATTGTTTGTATCGAGGCAATGAAAATAAAATTTAAAGTAATGATCTCTTTTTGAGTTCTTTTTTAAATTTAAAGTCAGAGTTTTCGGGAACTGAATTTTAGACTAACACTGATATAATTATTACTAAGATTCTGATTTTTCAATTAATTTTGAAAATATATTTTTAAATATTGTGATACTTATGTAAATAATAATTTTTTTAAAAATTTCCCAGAAAGTCATTGGAGTTTAATATTTAATTTAACTTCGTTATATACAGAAATATAATTATTTTTGAATTATATATTGCATTATAAAATATTTTTAAAATAAAAATAATCTTTTCATAATTTCTATGAAACACACATGATATTTTATTCTAAAAATTCATTTTCAATTCCATGTCGGTGAATTAAATTTCATGAACATCCTGTATTTTATAAATTTAACTTCTACTAACCATTTTATCATGATATTTTAAATTTCACACCCTCAATAAAATTAACTTTTATATTTATGATACATTTGATTCGGTAGAAACTCCCAAATGAATTTTGCGTGATATTAAAATACTTTTATTTTTGTTCTTTGTATTTGTTTTTAATGACACTAAGTTTTCTTATGTTTCACAAATATTTATATACATATAGATTTATTCTTAGTTAGTTTGTATTAATCATGAATGACAAAAGAGTTTACATTACTGTATGCATTTTATAGAAATGGGTTAAACAAATAGTTATAAGAATATACTATTTACCATTATTTTTATTGCTAAACTAAGAAAGCAATTTGATAAAATTCCAAGGATATTAAATTTTCTTTTCTTTTTAATATTCCATTTGCAATGAACAATACAAAGTTTTTAAAAAGATGATTAACTAATACTTTATCCAAAAAATATACTTCAAAGTTTTAAGGTGTTATCTTCTATAAAAGTGTTTTCATATATATTTAGAAGAATTTAAAACAACCATTGATTATATTTCTTTATTTTCTTGTTTTTTAATCTTATTTTACTAAAGCTCTAATTTCATACGAAAGCGAAGCCATTATCAAGTGGCCGTAATATTACGGTGGCTGAAATCACTAAAACATTGTCTATGTAAACCTGAGAGCGTGGTTTCTTAAAAAGCGTTGCAAGACAAGAAACACGTCACTGGTTTGTATAGACAACGTTTTGCTGACGTCATCCATCGCAATATTACGGTCACTCGATAACGGCACCGGTTTTTCAGGAAACCGTAACTTAACACCGCACCATGTATATAGATACATGTATTCATGTGCTTGTTCTTTTTTCTTACTTTTATCAGATGCTTTCTGAGTGTATGTATACTTTGTGAAATTTATGTTACATTTATAACTAATAATAAATAAGTGAAACCATACTTCTTCTGAGATAAAAAAAAAAATCACTCACTTTCAAATCTACATGTTTTCACACCTGTAATGCATGCTTGCCTGCAATGGGCTACAACTGTAGACTCACTTGTGACTAGAAAGCAGTATTAGAACCTATGAAATTTATCCCCTTGTCATTACCACTGCCTAATATTTCATGTGTTTATAATAACCAGGGGCGTAGCCGGATGATTATTTCGAAGGAGTGTTCGATTTCGGTTTATGATATTAATTAATTAGTGTTGCCTTTACGACGATTAATATTATAATTATATGTAACTAAGTAATATTTTTCTTTTTTTCCTTAATATACAAGGCTGTCATCGAGAAATATTAAAGCATAGAATTCAAATAAGGAACATTTCCTCAAATTGAAAATCGCTCCAACACTAATGTATTACATTCAAACATTTCATTGAATGCATCTTTGTTATACACCTTATAAATACGATTAAGGTACCCTGTAACTTTAATACCAGTGGCTCTCAAATAAGTGGTACTCCTATCCCTGGAGTATGTACAGGCATTCCGAGGAGTATGAGAGCAATTGAGACTGTTTTCAGGTAAAGTTACAGAATTAAACTTAAACTTAACACATTTTTTCTGGTAGAATTTCCTCTAATAATAAATGTGGTATTCCAACTTTGCCATCCTATACAGGAAGGTTTATTTTAATTTGAACGGTGTCCATAAATTTTTTTCGATATTTCTTACTCATAATTTTCGGTTCAAGAATAAGACGAAGCATATTAACGATTACAAATTATATGTAAATAAATTCAAAAGGGAATTTTTAGCACAAAGATATGTAAATATAATGATATAACTCATACAATTTTAAATCAAATAACTAATACTATTTTTAAAAAAATGCAATCAAATCTGTATCAAAAGTTTTTAATTCATTATGAGCATAAAATTAGATAATTTCCGCATATCGACTGGGAACTGAAGCTTCCGCCATATATTTTCCAGCATTTGAGGTGTAACACTTTCCGTCATGGCAGAAATTCTGAGCTAGAGTATATGCAATGAGGACAAAAGGATTTTGTAGGCAATGTTTGTTCGTGTGTGCGTGCGTGCGTGTGTGCCTAATTTTCTTCTCATAACCAGATGCATAAAGTATACAGATATCTCAATGTAAAAATTATACTTCTACATTGCTTTTAATTTAAAACATTTTGAGAATAATAATTTAAACTTGTCATAAAATAATCTCAATTTCTTCTGGTCGAAAGTATCATAGTTACCTTAATAAATTCATATATATGTTACAACGGCATTAATTTATCTGAAAATCGAGACGTTTATCTGAGTAAAAATGTGCTCCATGTTCGTGCACTCTCTCATTACGCTCATTTCGTGCTCAAACTCATTAGGAAAAAAGGCAGTCTGAAACTTAATGAGTTTTTTTAATTACATAAAGAATTAAAAAGTAATAAAATTGAATTTAATACTATTAAAGTATCTAATAAATTACGCTTAATATTATAAAACTTTTACAACTTAAGTGTAATTAACATTTCAATAACTTACTAGCAAATATAATTCATGTTTATGTATTATAAATTTAATAAACTTTTGCTTAGTGAAACTCTTCTATTTAACTGAATGACTTAATTAATGAAATTTTAGTTAATTTTCGAAAATTAATTAGCATCAAAACTATATCAATTATATTTGTAGGATTAATATTGAATAAATTTAATATTAGTAATATCACTGAATATATCAAGAACACATACACATATATATGTATACTGCTGTTTGTAGAAAATGCAACACCATGAAAGAATCATCAGAATCAAATGAAATTTAATGCAGAAACGACTTGTACTGATACAAATAAATGATGAAATTTTCAAAACAAAAGAAACAAATTAAGCGTCCGAAATCAGTATTTGGTGCAGCCACCATGCGCTGCAATAAGTGCTGCTATACGACGTGGCATGGAGTCAAACAGATGTTGAATATCTGCTTGAGGAAGAGAATTCCATATCGCTTGTATGCGCAACCAAAGTTCGTCTTTGGAAACTGCAGGACGCGGATCACGAGCGAGACGCCGACCAACCATATCCCACACGTGCTCAATAGGCGACATATCCGGTGAATAAGCAGGCCAAGGAAGAAGTTGCATGCGTTGTGCTGAACAGAAGTCTCGAACAGTCCGCGCCACATGTGGGCGTGCATTATCCTGCTGAAAGATAGCTCCAGGGATGCCTTGAAGGAAAGGAACGACTTCGGGCTGTAGCACTTCACGGACGTACCTGTTGCTATTGAGATTACCCTCAATTCGTATCAAATTGGATCGTCCATGATACGAAATCGCACCCCAGACCATAACTCCGGGTGTTCGACCACTATGTCGTTCAATAATACACTCAGGAAGGCAGCGTTGACCGGCATAACGTCTAACACGAACACGGCCATCATGGGTCCACAAATTGAAGCGTGATTCATCTGAAAAGACAACTTGGTGCCAATCAGCTCGCCTGTCTCTGTGCTCAAGAGCCCACTGCCGACGCAGCCGTCGATGATTCGCCGTGAGGGGAATCCTGTATAAAGGCACCCTTGCACGCAATCCACGGCGCAGCAGACGACGACGAATTGACGAAGCCGACAATTGTACACCTGTAGCAGTAGACCAACGTGCTGCCAGCTGCCTGGAGGAAGCTGTGCGATCATTCACCGCCATGCGGAGCAGGTGTCGATCATCGCGCTCTGACGTCACCTTCTGTCGTCCAGTGCCTGTTTTTCGAGTTGTTCGGTGCTCGTCGGTCCACTGCTTCCAAACTCGCATCACTGTGGAACTGTTCCGCTGCATACGAGCTGCTATTGCGCGATAGGAAAATCCTCCTTCTCGAAGGCCGATTATCCTCCCTCGTTCAAACTCCGTAAGTTGCTTGAATTTCTTATTCTTCCGTCGTGGAGGCATACTCAGGTCTCACTAAACGTTTGCCACTAACAAATAATCATAGACTTTTTTCAACGTCCCGCTACAGCACTTTATTTATACGCTTTCAGCATCACTTCAGAGGGCGCTGCGCGCGCCGCGCACGCGCGATGGCTCTGAAACTTTATTAATTTGCATAATATCCTATAATTGACATTTGCTGCGAATTTCATTTGATTCTGATGATTCCTTCATGGTGTTGCATTTTCTACAAACAGCAGTTTATATATGTATATATATATATGAAAATAAAAAAAATGGAAATAAATATTACGGTAAGAATCAAAGTCTAATTTTAAAATTAAGTAGTTATAAAATAAGTTTTGAAAATAAAGAAAAAAAATCTAAAATTATCATAAATTACAAAATCTTAAAAGGAACTTATTTAAAAATTAATACACGAAGAATATATACCAAAAAACATCAAGAGATAAATGAAAAAGGAAACCGTTTGAAAATGAACAATATGAAAATAAAATTATGTATATTGTCACTAGATCGGAATAGTGGTATCTGCTTAAGCATTTTTAAAGATCAAACCTTTGCAATCAACAACAGCTCTATTATACAGCCTAATATAACAATGAAAGCAAAAAATGAGAATACGAAATGAAAATATCAGAAGACCTAATAATTTAAATTTAAATTCATATATACCTTAAATACAAAAATAAAACTCTTTTGGATAAAAAGTTCGAGAACCATTTCGGATCATCTGAACATTCCTTCTTCTCGGCTACGCTTCAAATAACAACCTACTTGTCCTATTTTATGTTACTTAAAACCTTTCCAGTCATGTGTTTCGTTAATAAAAATAAATTATTCAAAAATCTGCTTTAAAAGAAGATAAATCTGAAAAACATTCAAGAAATTGGTTGAATAAAATGTTTTCTGGTTACTAAAAGTTCGTCAATTTTTCGACATTAAATTTCTTTAATCGTAAAAAATATAATCAATAAATTTTTTTCGCTCTCTCTAAATATAACAACTTCGCATCTCTTTTGAATAAAAAGTTTATTTTATATGATTACATAAATACACAACATGGAATGGTTTAAATATATTACACATACAAATTTATATACTGTACAATAAATGTTTCCTTACAGCATCTGTTATTAAGTATCATTAAGTATCTGATCATTTCTTAAAATGAATGCTTTTTGTAATAGAAATTTACTAATGCATTAGAAAGATAATGAAAAGTTTTTTCCATTAATAAATTCCCTCGAATCCTGATAGTAATCAAAAGAACTGAGATTCTTATTTATTTTAGTAATGTTCAAAATTTTATGAGAAACATTTCAGTTTTTCTGACCTTTAATGCATGTTTAAAAATGAAAAGTTCAATTTAGCTGATTTTTTTTCAAAAAGAAAGTATTCGATCACATTCCTTTTTGAAATTATTCGAAAAGGATTAAATTCTTAACATATTCAGGTAAATAAGTATATTTTTAAGATTTCGTTAACTTGATTTTGATTTAATAGTGACTAGGAAAAATTACAATCAGCAAAACTTGTGACAATGTATTTTAATGTGTTTTCGTCAATTAAGGATACATTTTAATTCTACTTTATATTTAAAATACATTTCTTAATAATATCTTGGTTATTTAACTAAGAAAAATCACTTCATTAAGCTTTGATTTAGAAGATTTTATTGGAGAAGCATTTGAATATCATTGATAATGCTGTAAATCTTCCCTCTTCGGTTGAAGAAAAGCTTAATTACCTCCAATTTTCCAATGATTTAGCAATAAAGTCTTTATGCTGCTGCAAATGGATAGCAAGAAGCAATTAATTTGGAGTAAATATGTCGTACCTATCGCTTGAAATGAAATTCATCACCTAAAGTAACTATTCATTCAAAGAATAACAAATAAAATGCATTCAGATTTTTGCAATGATTTTGTTATAAATATTCCATTATTCATACACATTGAATTCATACCGCAAGTGCAAGGCTCATAAATATGTGACAAACCATTAATTCAAGATATATTAAATGTACAATAAAAGTAAAAACAAAGGAGATAATACAGGAAATTAATATAATAATTCAAAGGAATCCATTAGATAATTTAAAATACTCGTAGTTTAAAAAGGCATTGTGATTCAAGAGATCACTAAAAAATTTCTAGATAATTTAGATTAGCCAATAAAATAACCCAATGTGATAACTCAAAATAAATCAGCATGATAACGCAAGGTAGACCAATTAGACAACTCAAGACAGACTAATAAAATAACTCAAAATAGACCGACATAAAGATAATTCAAGTAATATGTTCTTGTTCTTCAAGTTCTCAAAGAAGACCAACTAAAACACCAAACTATATCAATGAGATATTTTAAAATAGATCAGTATGATAACACATAGTAGACCAATAAGATAATTCAAGATAGAGGAATAAAAAACTTTAAAACACCAACACAAAAGCTCAAGGTGGGCCAACAAGATAACTTGATAGACCAATGAGGTAACTCAAGAGAGACTAATATACTTAATCAGTCTATCGAGTTAGTAACTTAAATGTAGGCTAATAAGATAACTCATGAGATCATTAAGAAAATTCGTAGTAAATGAATTAGTTTTAAATACTCAAATTAATATTTCTAAATTTACCATTTAAATTCCTCGTTTTTCATTGCATGATAAGAAGGTTCATTAAACCATAGAAACTCGATGAAATAAGCCCTTATTACAATTGGATAGTATGAAATAGTTAAAGCAGAAGATTCAACCAATTTCTTTCGGGTATGGGGGTTGTCCATGACTGCAAAGGTTTTGGGTGTGCCTGACTATCACTAACCGTTGAATTCGTCTAATGCGCATGCTGCTTCGATGTGTAGACTATGTCCGAGCTTCGCTGCCTCCTTCTGCGATTGCCTACGCCTATGCCATGAAGGATGCCAAAGTTCATCTGGAGAAAGGACTCGTCTGTGGTCAGTTGTCCAACCTCTCTCTCTATCTCTATCTGTCTGTCTCTGTGTGTTTTTGCCCCAAAATCATCTCACATTCTCTAACACATACATTTAATTCAACAGGAATTAGCCCGTAGCTTAAAAAGGCTGTTTAATTCTTCTTCATAATCTGAGATCTCAACTCTTTTGATTAAAACAAACAGAATTAAATAAAATGAAAGTTCTAACGAAAAAAAGAATATATAAAGGTTTGTAAGATAGAATAAAATACATTGCTCGATATTGAAAAGACCTTACTTTAAAAAAAAAGTGACTAAAAATGCACGAAAGGGGATCAAAAATAAGTGAGACTTTTTTTTTACAGCCGCGGATGATTTTTATATATTTTGCCATGGCAACCATGATCATTTATTTAAAATTTAAATAATCATTTGATATCATTTTATTCCTCATATGTTAATTTATTAAGCTAGCTAGCCCCTTTATATAAAACGGTCTAGAACGGAATGGTGCACAAAAATTGAAGTTACAAGGTATCTAAATCAAATGTCCCTAATTTGGTGGGATCTCCATACTTTATAGAAAGTTAAAAGGTATAAGAAAAATGTAAAATTAGATAACAGTACTCACGAATTTTTTATTAAAAATCAGTTCACTTTCCCGTAGGCTCCTTTACTATCCCTGAAGATATCAAGCTGATAGATGTAGCATTTCTGTAGTCATAGTAACAAGTGAGGTAATTATTGAGGCACTAAGGTCTTCAGCTTCACGAGTCTCCCTTGAATAAACATTGCTTTTGTCGTAGCCTCAAAAGAAAAAAATCCAGTGCAATAAACTCTGGAGACTTTAGTGGCCAAGCATTTGGTTTCAATTTCTGCACAATCTGCAATTTGAACGCGTACAGCCTCAGTTTTTGATAAAGGATATTATGAAAAGCTTATCATGGCATACATAACTCGACTTCTCCGAACGAAAGTTTGTTGAACATCTTCCACACATGCTTCAGAAAGTGAACGACGATTATTTTCTATACTTCAAGAATGGTTTTTTGCTATTTTTAATGCTCTTAGCATCGCATGGATTTTTTTAATAAATTGTACGGAACATTCTTTGCTCTGTTATTACTGATTTGTGTTCTAAATATCAGAGAACAATTTGTGCCTTATCTTGAGGTGACACAATTTTTCCGTTTGTCGGCTCACAAAGAGAGCATATGCGTCATAAGCAAAAAATAAGAACTATCACCAAAATCTAAAAATTCAGCATCCAATTATGTTTAATATCGTCAATATATCGCTAATAGATGTTTTATAAACATTTCTAATCAAGGACATTTGATTCGGACACTCTATACTTCACCAAAAGTAAAATCTTGTTATCTGTTGGTATAGTTCTCGTTACTATTCTGTGAAGTTCACAAGTTTCTGTGCACTTCGATTTTCTTCATGAACAATGAATGTAACATACTACAACGAACTTTTGGAGAACGCTGAAGTGGCATAAAGATTCAACAAACACTACATTGAGGTAAGCGAAGTTCTTCCTCAAGACAAAGCAAGTCCTTATTCAGTTGCTGTAACATAAGAAAAATTAAAGAAAAATTCCCTGGACACATTCGAACATTCTCCATGTAGATGTTCGACTAATATTTATTTATTATATAGGGATAAAATAAACTTCCAATACATTGGAAATAAGATATAAATCTTATAAACAGATATATATATATATATATATATATATATATATATATATATATATATATATATATATATATTCAATACCATAAAAATTTGCTCACCAAGAAGTAAGAGTGGGATTGTTACGAAACTTGGCATGAAAGCACGTGTCAGGAAGAAATATAAATGATTAGAGATGCAATGTGGTTGCGTATTGCGTAATGCCACCAGAGGGCGTTGAGCTTCGTTCTCCTTGGATTATAAAACAGGTAAGCAGAGTTTGTTTGAGAGTATTTAAACTGATGGAGAGGAATGCTAGAGATGCCACTACGCCAATTTCGGAGACAATATGAGCAGCTGTTAGATTTCTAGAGAGGATGAATCATAAGGATGATGGTCGGCTCGGCGATTTTCTTTCCACCTAGGCCATTCTGACATTACTGTGAGGAGGTATTGCGACTAGTGGCCTAGAGAGAGGTCTGTTACATGACGACCAAGCTCCGGATGCCCTTGACAGTTCAATAGTCGAGAAAACCATCACATCATACGACACTTACGCATAACGCCAACTGTCGTATTATCCACCATCCATATACAGCAGCCAGCACCTTTGCTATGGCCCTTTGTGTCAGTCCGTACCATCGCAATTCGTTTGTATGAAGGACAGCTGCTATCGCGGAGCCCATTACGTGTATTGACACCCACTTACCGTCGCTTCCATTTGGAGTGGTGTCGCACTCGAACAAATTGGACTGTAATCGAATGGAATCAGGTCGCCTTTAGCGACGAATCTAGATTCAATTTGGGCAATGATGACAATCGTGTACGTGTGTAGAGGCCCCGTGGTGAACGTCTCAATCCTGCTTTCGCTGTACAGCGGCACCCTACTCCCACAACTGGTGTGATGGTATGGCGTGCCATCGCATAAAACACACGGTCCCCCTTAATATTGATCCTCCACACCATTACCGCCCAGAGGTACGCTCATGACATTCTTCAGCCACATGTGTTGCCACTCATGACATGGCTCCCAGGAGCCATTTTTCATCTGGACAATGCTCGCCTACACACAGCAAGGGTTTCATAGGACTGCCTCCGCTACATTTCCACCTTCCCCATTCCTACTCGATCCCCAGATTTGTCATCGATTGAACATATCTGGGATCATGTAGGATGGCCAGCTGGACAGCCTACGAGTTTGGTCGAATTAAAGGTGCATTTACAGCAACTGTAGAAAGAGACGTCTCAGGACATCATACGGGATTGGTATGTCTCAATACCCGACCGTATCACATCATGCATTCATGCTAAAGGTGGCCTAATAGGGTACTAAAACTTCCATTCATTTGTAATTGTTCCTGATAAACGATCATTTTGTTTTTTTTTTTTTTTTTTGTACTTACATCAACGTTGTACTCAAGTATGTAAAATTTCATTTTATTTTGACTTTTTCTTGGAGCGCAAATTTTTATGGCAATGAATGTAATTTTAATATGTAGTCTCGTATGCAACTTTTAGAGAATTTGCACATTATATGGAATTTCTGAAGAACTCATCTACAGATTTTGATGAAATTGGGTAGGAATATACATTTATAACAGAAGAAAAGATGCATTTTTTTTCAAAAATCCTTTTATGTATTAAAGTTAAGCTCAAAGTATTAAGTTAAACTTATAAAGCAGATATATTCAAAATCCCCGTTGAGATATCGAAATGAAAATGAATTTAATATGGTGTGTGTTCCCTCTCACAACCAGAGACGTCGCACAGCGGGACGGTATACTGGACAAGAAGCAATTGAGAAGTTTCTGTTGCAGTCAATTCCAATTCAGCAGCAAGGAACCTTTTTGTTCCTTGATGGTTCTCGGAGTGGGATTAGATGCAATTGAGAGAGCTTGCTAGAAATTCTCTGCAAGGTTAAGGTGAGGATATCTGGCTGGCCAATCTTTGCAGCGAATATCCTCACTTTCTTGGTAATTGTCCACTAGCTGATCCTTATGTGTACGAGCGTTATCGTCCATTAACAGGAACCCAATTCCAAATGCGTCCTAGAAAAGTCGATTTTAGGGCTTTAAGATCTCTTTTCTATACCTCACAGCATTCAATCTTATGCATTGTCAAACACATGCATGGGTAGAGGCCGTCCGACATAATGCCTGCCATAACTATTTCACCCCTACTTCCATAACAATCCACGATACCATCCCTCTTGCGGGAGGGATGGTTTTCCACAATTAGTAGACGATATCGGGAGTTGCATTGAGATCTGTGGCCACCTATTCTTATGATTGGCCAACTTCCAATCTACCGACAATTTTCCAGCTCCTTTCGTCATTCATATGTTCATGGCTACTTATATTTAACTTATTATTCTTTATAAATTTTATCCAATACTTGCAAAACACAAGGTCAATGCCATAGTGGAGCACGAGCTCGCAAATCGTCGACAACCTTACATGTGCGAATATCCACCCCACAGGCACAGCTCAGTAGACGCGTATGAGTGTAAGCTTACACATGTGACTTTAAATATTTGCATAGTTCTTCGGAGGCATTACTAGAACCTTTGGTTCATTACTTTTTGTAAAAATAGTCATTATTTGCAAATTCTCTTAATTTTGCACATGAGGGTAGTACTTCAGAAAAAAAAATCGTTTTAAAAAGTCTCATTTATATTTGATCCTCCATCGCATTCAAAAATATATAATTTAGTGATTTTTTCCTGCCCTATGTATTTAAAATTTTCTTTTTACAGCTAAGAAAAAGCATTCTATAGCTAAAAAAAATCCAATCAATTTTTCTTAATTTAAAATATCATATGTAGTATAAGATTTCGATGTGTGTCTATTCAAGATAAATGATTCGATTATTGATAAGCTATCATAATTTCACAGAAAAAGAATTATAAAAAGGATTTATATACAAGCCCTTTAGTATACTTTGGATGCACTGATGTAAAATTTAAAGAGATCTCAAAAATGAAAATCCTATATCAGAATGGTGCATAACATTTAAAAGCATAAGTTTTTATTTCTTATTTTAATATTTGTGTCGAATAAACAATTACGAATTGTCAATGATGCGTTTATATAATTGAATGGAATTTGTGTATTACATCAACCTGTTTAAAGTAAAATAAACTTTTTAAAGGATATAAACGCAATAAAAAATTCTCCCTATTTTGATAAAATGTATAATTAAATTTAAAAAAAGTATTCATTAATAATAATGATGATATGTAGAGTTTTTTTAATGCAACGGAAAAAGAAAGAAGTCTCCCATTATGTATAATGTACCAGATTGTCCTAAAAGCATTTTTTAATCCCTACTAACTTTTACATTTGCTTTCTGTTGGCGTCCAATTGTAGTTTCCTTTTACTCTTTAGTAGCATATTTGTTTAGTACCCTTATGAACTTATAATTGCGTAAAAAAATTATAAAGCACAAATAATTATGTTAAAGTGAATATTAATAAACTTATTTTAGATATATTTATTTAATTATTAGATATATTATTGTTTTAGTATGAGATTTTTATTCATGTCTTCTCTCTTTGTACTTCTATTCTTGTATCTCCAACTGATAATAAAAGGTTTCAAATTTTCAATCTCAAAAATATAAAATTAATTTTTCTAAAAAAAATTATTTCTTAAAATATAACTCATCTTAGTGTTTGATAAAAATAATTACTCAGGATTTAAACTTAAAAGAAAAGTGCCGACGAGATACATTTTCTTCACAGAAGAATTTTCTAAAATTAAAATACAAAAGTTACTCTACTGATAGAAAAATTACATTTTGCATATATTGATTATTTTTAAACTAATGTCTTGTGCAAGTTATTAATATCACAAAGAATTTTCAAGAAAAAAAGGAAAAAATGAACAGATAATTAAACTACTATTTCTATTTAAAGAAGTTATAGGGACTAGTTGCACAAGTAGAGAAGTAAATAATAAGTACTGAAATAAATTTTAATACATAATTTTTTTTAAATTCTAACTTTACTTCCAGAAACTGAAGAAAATATTATGAAATTCATGGATTTCTTTAAAGAATTATATTTTAGGTCGAAGCTCTTTCTCAAAACTATTTTATTTTTTATTACCATTAAATAAATATCTCATTGAATATTTATAATATTATTTGACTATCACTGTTCCTTCAGTTATTTTTGTGTCTTTACTCGTCTTCCTTTTGGACATGATTAATGCATTTGGATTCTTTTTCCTCCAAGCTCCCTTAAGCGCTCTCACACCCCTCTCCACATCCCCCGCCCTCCCCCTAGACAACAAGGATCAACCCCCTATCATCGACTGCGTGGTCACCCCTTGGTCAGAATGGTCACCTTGCTCCCTCACATGCGGAAACGGACGCAAGGAACGGAGGCGTATGATCAAGTTGAATCCCGAGAACGGAGGAAAACCTTGCCCGGCTAAACTGGTGCAGAGAAGGAAGTGCAAAGACAATCCTCCATGCCGTGAGTTACTCCATTTATATTCTTTGTTTTTATTTACCATAAATATCTCCGTTCGAACAAAAATACGGAAATTCAAATAAATATTTTTTACTTGTCAGTAAGGGATAACCACTCAAAGAAAAGTTTTTATCCATTTATTTTCGCAAACGCAGTCTCACAGATAAATAATAATCTTTTTACAAAAACTTACAGCGCATCACTTTCACCTGTCCGGATCATACCACAAACTCAAAACATGAGCTCTTGTGAATTATTTTTTTTTATCAAATCTATTTAGCAAATCAGTTACGGAAACCAAATGGTTATGTTTAAGCAAATATAACGGTAATCCAAATGAAAAGGAGACTACAGACGGTTTGACAAAATATTTAATAGTAGAAGTGCGTTAAGTATACAAAATAAAGATGATTACATATGGAACACAATCGCAACACATCGTTACTTTGCGGATTGATACAAGAGTCCCAGCGTGGCAGCGATAGCCTGATGGTTATGGTGACGAACTCAAAGCCAGTGTTGTTTCCAACTAGTCGAGGGTTCGACATGATGCCACCCTCAGGGGCTTGCCATTTTACGTAGGTACGGGAATCGTACTTACGTAAAGATGGCACAAACCCTTGATTGTTTTTTTTTTCAGTTTGTGTACAGGGAGCAGTAGTTGATTGCATTGACTTTCATGGAGAAGTGTATGAGCAACTCCTTTGCTGACAGACAGTGGTACCATTATTCGTACGTAGTGATTGATTGCACGTGATTGACCTGTTCGAGGTCTGTCGTTCGTATCATCGCGGGCTAGAAAGGCACTCCTTCCCCTGCACATTTTATAGATGCCGATAATTTTTAATTGGACTCTTATTTCATGCTTTTAAAAATTGCACGACTGTACGTTTGAAGGCATCCATGTTGCGACTGGTAGTAATTACCTTACTTCCACACAGTCACACCAACTGATGCTTACCTAACACTCTGAGCCCTGTCTTGGCACTTCTTAGTATCATGTCTCCTCAAACGACAGCGCATACGTCACAGTGCTACTTCCATTTGGGCAACCATTACATAATATATTCTACTACCAAGCTATTTAATATATAAAACTAATCTCCCCCAAGATGTTTTCAGCGTTTAATTTTCAAAATAAATTAATAACAGTGCCCCCTATACATGAGTTTCAGTCCTTCATCCCTCCGGGGTCGATAAATGAATACTAAGATCGCTTGAGAAGTTTCCCGAGGAACCAGTATCCGGCTAGCCATTTGTCCAGGATACTAGCTAGTAATTAGATCCCCAGGCCCGAAGGTTACAGAAACGGAGCTGAGTGCCTAATTCTTGGGCTCAGGAAAACCTAAACTTTAAACTTAACTGTACGTGAGTCAAGAGTTTCAACGACTCTTTTCATCTTTGATTTTGTATTAATATATTACTTAAAAACAAAGAGATCAATGCACGTAGCATTTGGATCCTTTTATTTGTATCAATAGAGCCATCCTACGCATGATAGACTTGACGCAGTAATTTTTTTTCCCCTACTTGAGTGTGAACTGTTAAATTTAAATAGAGTTTCATTAATAGTGTATAGAGTTTTTTTTTTATATCCATATGAAAACAGTTGGTGCTTGTCTCAAAATACAAAAAATAAAATATTAAGGGAATAAACGAAATTATATTATTCATTCGCCCCGACAGGTGCCGCTACGGAGTGTTTCACCGAAAGATAAAATTGTAAATTTAGATGGTTTGAAGTGATAATGTAAAATACGTGTTCACAAAATAATACCTACATTTTCTAAAAATTAAATTATTGTAGAACAGTACTCTTTGATTTCCAAAAAGATTTGTCATCGAATAATTATTCGATTCAAATGTTTGTACCGTAAACGAACACGGAATAGAGAGTGAAATTAAAGTTCCTTCTAATTATTAGAGTCGAATTAAAATTCTTTCTTACTATCTTTCATACTAAGCAGATTCAACATCTACTATAATCGTTGTGACTGAAAAAATACAAATATCTTCATGATTTTCTGTTTTTGTAAATTTTTCAACAGATGGTAAACTTTTGCTTAATTTTTAATACACTGTGAATTATATTTCGATTGATCTTCATGAATTTATATTTATTGAGAAGAAATTTTGTAAGAAATAATTTAGTTAGTTCTCAAAATGATGAGTTTGAAATAGAAAATGTTTAATTCGAATTATAAAAAAATTAAATTAAATTTGTAAAAAGCTAAATTAGATTTCAAAAAAAAAAAAAAAAAAATGATTGAATTTGTAAAAAACCAAATTTGTTGAATGATTCAATACTATGAACGATGATACCTCGAATCCTTCCCATAAACTACTTAAATAATCATAAAAATTACAATTTTAAATAGATTAATCTTATGAGTTATATCTTAAGCAATTTCAAATATTTTTAATGCCTAAAATATGTCAAATATCATTTGATTCAGTAATTTTGACCCATTATTTTCTTTTATTTCAGCTGATAGAATGAGAGACAGGGAAGGTAAGTTCGAATATGTTTACTTTTTCTGTGCGTGATGATGATTTTATTTCATGACAATAATCAGTTAATATTTCCTTATTAATAATTTTTCACCAATTTAATACTGAAAATAAAATATATTCAAATGAAAATTATTTTTCAGTTTCATATAAATGCTGATCAAATACGTTTCTTTAGTATTTTACTAAAAACCATTCGAAATCAATGCAATTCTCCAAAGTCTGAAAATTGACGAAATAATAATCTATCCATACCATTAAAATATTTCATTAATTTTTTTTTAAAAAAAAAGTTTTTTTAGATTTCCCTCTTTGTTTAGCTGAATTTTATAGTTTCGTTCACCAATGGGGTGTGGGGTAATATTGTCTTCACCCGTAAAAAAAATTTCCGAAATCATTTTACGTTTATTATTTTTTTAATTTGAATAGGTAAAATGATAGTTTATAAATGTCCAATGACTAGTTCTATCTTTAATACTCAAATAGTTATTAGGCCGAATCCTAGGTTAAAATAAAGGAACTGTTTCCCCAAAAATTCTCTTGGATAGATTTATTACCATAAAAGGATGGATTAGAATCGAAAGAATTCAAACTAAACCAATTGAGTTTGTCACAGTCATTTTGCCTCTACAAATTGAACCAAAAGTCACTTTGCAATTTAAGATGTGAATAATGTTTGTGAAAAGCAATTGTTCATGAGGAGGATTATTACCAGAATCTCTCTCTGAGAAAATCAGGACTTTAAAAGTGAAATTTTAACTGTGAAAAAATCACAACAGTGCAGTGTTTGAAAATTATCCCATGTTGCTGAGCTAATAATGATTCCCTTGATTTCACACACTGGGTGTATATGTTATGTGCGCCATTTCATTTGACAAAGCCTCCATCTAGGCCTATAATATTGGCTTTGGGTTAAATATTTCTAGACACAAGGGTTTGTGAAAGATAATCTGAGTACTACAACACCCCACTCGAATCACTGCCAGGTTATTCTAGATAGTGTTGTAGAAAACATTTCCGAAAAACCAGGAATATCGACTCAACGCCAATACCGAAAACTTGGAGAGAAAGAATCAGACCTTACGTTTCACTCTGCACCAGTTTTATCCCCTGTTTGAGGGTGTCTAAAAGATTGTGCTTTCACAAATAATATTAAGTTCAGCTCAAGACAAATATCTAAAAAGAAATTCCGCTTTAAATGTTGCTATTAATCATACTAACATGCTTCCCTCAATTATAAATTCTTAATCGTTTTCACTGTTTTCTAGAAGATATTCTTTACCACTTTAATAAAATGTTTTTATCATTCATATGATTTTTGCTTTCCTGGGTGTCAAGTTTTTTTTTTTTTCTTTTTCCTTTTTTAATTTTTATTTTTAAATATTTTATTTAAGTACTGTAACGCTTTTTTTTTTCTTTTGCTTCAGTAACTGCTTTTAAAACCGTTTTTGTATGTTTTAATATCTGATGTGTATAATTTATGGGCGCAGGAATCATTTACATTTTGTGTACAACAAGTTGATAAATATTTAAAGTCGGACACTATTTTGCATTGGATTCAATTTTAGACCACGCCTTAGCTACGGAAATTAATAAGATGCCAAAAAGCGCAACGTTAAAGTGCTATCTTACAAGGTTCAACTTTAATGGAATCCAATTTTCAGTGCGATATGGTACCATTTTGTTTCTCGTCCCCAAAGCATGGGTTAAAATAGTATTTTACCACAACATGCATATTCTTTTTCTTAGTAACCGTGATAATCAGAATTATGTTCACAAATTAATATATTTATGTTTTAATAATGACAATACTCGGAACAAATTCAACGCAGTGGACTGGACACGCATTTGTTACACAAAATTAGATTCTTCTTAAATAGCATTTATTAAAATTTACTGTACTGAATACACAAGTATATTCTCCTAAATATACAACAAAATATCACCGCATTTTTATATTGAGAACAAATTCAACTATACATGAACAATTTTTATACCTAAAATATCAATTGTTGTCATTCCTTCTTATTTGGTTTATAATAATTCATCAAAATATCAGCATTCTATATAATGTACATTTTTAACAACAAAATAAACCAAAACAAGCAATTCTGCTATAAAAACTCAAATTACTATTCAGCTAGTAAAATTAAACCAAATGATAAAATACTAATGTAGGAAATAAATTATTTAAGCTAACGATAATTATCTCTTCATATATTAAAATAAAAATAAATAAAGCAAACTTTTTTTATCACGTTTAAATAAAAGTAGCTGTGCGAAGCTAAATTTGAAGTTATTATAGAACCAGTGATAATTAGAAAAACATACAAATTAAACTATTTCATATTTTTATAAATTGATGTCTTTAAGAATGACAAAGTATTATAATGAAGTATTGCTTAATAGAACTTTTAAAAAATATTTTTATACTTATTTTTTTTTCTCTGCTCTCTGTATTTACCAATGCAAATAAATGTTACACCACAAATTGTTTCGCCATGATTTTTCAAATAAGACTAATTAATTGATATTATTCAGGTATGCTATGCTTATACTTTTCTTATTTTATTCTTACAACACTCAATTCATTCCGATAAAGTACGTAGAAAATAGTAATCTTATGTTTGTATTTGACAGATTAAGTTTACAACATTTTTGCATACCAAATGTGTTGTGAAAGAAATGCTTATATTTGCTAATCTACCCTAAGAAAAACTTGGCACCCATATTTTATTTCTTTACAATATGCTTTCATTTGCTATACTGTGCTCTAATAATGCTATGCAGCTGTCGATTGCCAACTGAACCCTTGGTCAGACTGGACACCTTGCTCCAAGACTTGTGGTCAAGGCGGTACGCAACAACGAACAAAAACGGTCAAAGTACCGCCCAAGAACAATGGTGCCGCGTGTGGTCCTAAAATAGAAAGGAAATACTGCACTCTGCCACCTTGCCCGTTGTACTAATTTATTTGGGTATGTCTTTTAAAACTCTGCATGAATATGTCTTGCTAATGGAAATTCTGACTTTTGATAAAATTTTAATTTTAGAAGTGAGAAAGGAGGGAAAATTTTACCTCAAGTGGTAATAATTTTATAGTTCTTATTATCGATAATTATTGACGCAGTATACCTAATGTTAAATGTTAAAGAGAAAATTTCCTTGGATAAAATGCTAACAGATGGCGCCACGTCAATGTAATGAAAGATTTCAATTTACAGACTTCTCATTGCGTTAAAAATTAAAGCTTGAGATATTAAATTTATTCAATAAATTGAGAAGAAAAAGCTTCAATAAAGAATGGCTCTTTGAATTCTAAAAATATAATTATGAAAATAAATTTCTGTTTTCAGAAATTATTTTCTGATTTATTCAAATCTGTTTTAAGCATCAAGTATCCACCGTCTTGTATTGTTTATTAAAAGTAAAATTCAGTCTCTCTTTAGTTATGCAATTATAAATTAAGAAAATGCACACAAAAACATTTTTAAATTATTAATGTACAAGACGGGAAGAAGAGAAAAGTATGTGATTTTTTAAAAGTTGCTTTCATAGAAAGATTTTAGATATTGATCCCTTTTTGATATTGCTCACAAAATAATTGCTTTATATAAGTGTGTCTTTTTTCTTCTTTAATTATTAAATGAACTACGCTTAACTTCTTTTTTTGTTCTTTGGGTGCATTTATTGAAAAAAAAGTTAATTCTCCCGTGATTTGTTTCCCCCTTTTGTCACTACTATTGAGAGCATTCATTACCATATTGGGAATTAATTTTTTTCCGAATATAATTTTATTAGTAAAAAACACTTTGATGAGCTGAAATACGAGCCTTGATTTAAAACTAATGGCCATAATGTTTCCATTTATAATCCAATTTCCCCAATTTTTATTGTACATGTATCATCTATGTAATATGCATTTCACTTTTCAACATAGTCCCTATCATTTTCCAAGCTCATTCGTAATGCTAGTAAGGCAATTTTGTCTGATAAGAATTCCAGTGGGGGTTGTCGACACCACAATAACAACATGAATAATTATTGGGGTGCATAACCCTCACGGGCTTTAATTCCCAACTATAATATTAAATTAGAGTTGAAACTGAACATTGGTTTTCAGCTTGCCCAGAAGTAAAAAATTTAATATTGGAAATGCGAGTTGCCATGGTAAAAAAGAAAAACGAGTAATGCTTGACTATTAATTATTAAAAGTTAATATTTTCTATGATTTAGTTGCATAGAGTAGTAATTATATTTATTAAATAATATCTGTGAAGTTATTTTGAGAGAATTATGGAATTTAAAAAATTTTACGAAGGAGTGCAAATTTAGATTTAGTTCATAATGATATCGATTTTAATATTAAAATGAATTTAATGAAGAGGTTAATTAATACTATTGAATGATAATACAGGAGAGAAAAATTTTCACTCGTTGCGTTGGTAGAAGTATCCTGACTTATTCCTCTAGTCTGGTTTGAATATAGCTTGGCGTATCTCGCGTAGCGAGAAGGAGTGTTCCCATTGGTTGCTGGATGAGCTCTTATTGGTTGCTGTTGATGGTTGTCATTTTGAAGTGGGTATTTGCAGGAATCAATGTAGAAATTTATTGAAGATGATAAATTGAGAATTAATCAAGTAGTATTTCACGTGGTCTGTGCAAGAGTTGATTATTTCTGATGGGAGTATATTTTTCTATTGCTTGAATGATTCTATTGGAGGAGTTATCTATTTTATTGAAGAAATTTCTTGAGAGCTTTTTGATGAAGTTCTTGAGGGTTGGATATTTTAGAGAATTTCTGATATCTGAAGTACGCATATACCAGTGGGCTTTTACTATAGTTCTTAGAATATTAGACTGTGATTTTTTCAGGATATCTAAAGTTGTATTTGCACATGGGACCAGACAGGGCAGGTGTAAGTCAGGATAGGTCTAAGTATCAGTGCACAGATGAGCATTTTGTTGGTTCTACTTAATGTAGAATTACGCGCGATAAGGAGGAAAATTTTACTTACAGCAACTTTATATTGCTGTTTAATTAGTGTGACGTGTTGTTTGAAACTGAGTTTTTTATCTAGTGTTACTCCTAGGTATTCTGTAGACCCGGACCAGGGGATTTTATTATTATTTAAATAAATATGAAGTTCAATATTTCTATTATTTTTGTTAAAGAAGATGGCTTCTGTCTTGGAAACGTTTAGGGCTATTTTCCAAGTAGAGTACCATACTTCTAGGTCTTTGAGGCTATTTAGTGCGTGGCCTATGTTTTTTGGGAAGTAGAGACGGGCTAGTATCGCAGTATCGTCTGCAATTGTTGTCGACACCAAGCCTAAATGGCAGCTTTCCCCTCTTTATCAAAACTATCCCCATAAGCATCCAGACTGAATATTTTCGTTTTGTCACAGACAAACTAGCTACTGATCGCTCGAGTGAACCTACGAGTTGCATACATATCCTGCGTCTAATGCACACCTACGCTGTTCAGTAAATTTGCTGGTTGGGTATATATTGTATATCGCCTACTCACGCAAGAGGACCCACACGCTTTTTAAAACGAACTCAACTTTATAATTGTTTCTGAACAAGATTACGGAAGAAAAATTGTTATACACTTGGATATTCCCATTGGGAATAAGACATTCCATCCAGATATTCCCATTGTGAGTCAACACACTGAGATATTTCCTTAGTAATGAGATATGATACGAACGACTTATGGTCAGTGGCGTAGCGACGGCGGGGGATATGAGGGTTGTAACTCCCTCCTTAAGGATTTCTGAAACTTTAAAAATTGAATTTTTTTTTAAATTTTTTTCTTAATTAATATACAAAATCCTTTATTCTACATGAATATTCTTTTTAGCTTGAAAATAAGCATTGAAATTTGAAATTGATTTTGAGATATGAATTGAAGTGGGAATAACTCACACACCCCTATGAAAAATCTCTCTCTAGGTCCCTGCTTATAATAAAACCTTCTTTAGTGTTTTATGTGTAATAAAACTTCAAATATTTATTTATCACCTTTGTTTCATCAGCTCCGTGGACTTTAGATTCACACTGGATAGGCCGTAGGCTGGTCATTCACTTGTACAACAAAAATTAGGTAACAGATAATAAAGTTTATGTTCATGGAGCCATTACTTTTCAGTCAAATCTCGTGTATTTCCACAACATCGTTCTTTCACTTGTTACTTATTGCTAATGGATTGATGTTCGATTGTTTCAGATTTTCCTGACTACAGCGAATAAAAAGAAAATTGCGCCGTGTTGTGAGTCAACAGAAAGATGCATTCACATATCACTGCTCTGTCAAACATCTCATCGCTGCTTGCAAATGAAAAAAAGGAGAAACTCCAATAACCTTATCTGGATTCATGTACATAATCCTGTGCGTTTATAGTTAGCTCTAAAATACATGAAAGGATCAAAGACTGTCTTTCAGTTACTTATGCCAAAAAAGATGGATTGGTGAATTATTTGTTCAGTTAATTATTTTGAGAAGAAAAAAAAATGAAACAATTGCTTCGTGTGTTACGTGCTAGCTATGTATTATACCACCATAGATAATGTATTATTAAATAGTGATTATGATTGTGTTATCGTTTCTGTAACTACCCTGTTAGAACCAACTATCAAATTTGCATCGATTCTTAATTTAAATAATTAAAATGAGCATTTATTTTCCCCACAATAATAAGTTATGGTATCCAAGTTCATAGCTATGGGACCTGTACAAAAAGAAAATGACGTGAAACTTTTTGAAAATTTCTTAAACGTAGAGTTTTTTAGCACTCCGGAAGTTATAAAACTGCTTCTGCAACAAAGTCTTCCTTGTAAATTTTTCAAAGATTTGTCTTTAATTATTTTTCGAATATATATGAGGTTTGAATCCGGTTATATCATTTTGAATCTCTCGTGTTTTTTAACAGTTTTTCCTTGAACTCTGATTCAAGATGAAAATGATGACTGATGCGGTTATTTCGTATCGTAGGGGATTCTGATACCAAATACTCGACCATAAAGGGTGCACAAATTTATATCAACAATATAGTCTTAGCGTGGATATTCAATCACTTGATTGATTACAGATGTTAATATAGCAGAGAGTAAGACTTTCTTACAATAAATCGCATTATTATTCGAAATGCAATAATTATCATTATATAAAATAAAAGCGCTATTAAAAATATGAGCATACTTTAATCAAAATGCTGTTATTGTTTATTATGAAATCAAAATATCTAAAATGTTCAAATGCGTTATATTTTGAATGAAATATATGTTAAACAAAACAACATTAATACTAGTAGGATTTATAAGACTCGGATGTTATTTGAATTTTAATTGTGTTTTGCGATATTATAAAATTCAATTTTTAATCCATCATTTAAATTAAAATAAATAAAATTCATAAATAATAATTAGAACTTATTATTTTTACATATAGTTATAAGAAAATGTATGATCTCTTTAATTGCGATTATTTAAATACTAATATCAAATAGAATACTAATCCATCGCATAATTAAGTTACTAATTAATCAGTTTACGTTTTGTAAAATGTATTAAATTATCCATAAACCTAATTTAAAATATTCGATAATAAATAATTAGGTTTGGATTTTAAAGAAGCTATATGCATCAATTTGAAAATGTGATCTCTAATTAAATCAAAACAAAAGAAATTGGAGAAATTTAGGGTAAATTTACGTTTATATAAATAAAAGCCGTTTTTTGTTAATTACATATATATATCAACAGTCTGTAGCACTAAAAATGTAATGCTTAACTTTGATGTTGTTACTGTTTTCAGATTGAAAGTTGGTTTATGTAAATTAAAAAGTTTAGAATCTAGTTGAAATGGAGTGTGATTTTTATATCAATAAATAATATAAATTATTACTAACATTTTGTTGCAAAGGTTATTTTACCCCTAAGCTTGCTAATGTACTTCCGAAAAATGTATTGTATTCTATAACATTTTCTTCCAAACACTTAACCCTAAACTGATTTCCTGTCATTTATAATATTATAATTTTTTATGTGAAAATGGTTTTTGTATGTGTTGAAAATTTTTAATGCTACCAAATCCCTTTATACATTGTAAAAACTATTGTAAAATCCGATTTCCTTGTTGTCTGTTATATATATTCGCATTGTTTATGGTACTGGCTAGTAACTAAACCCCCTGCCATTTCTGAAGATGCTCTGTGGAATCTCTACAGATGCTTTCTGAACATGTCTTCCTTAGTTACTGTGTCACTGAAACATTTATCATTTGTATCGTAGCTTAATAAAATTTGATCTTAGATTTTTTTTTCTATGACCTTTATTGTTTCTTTGCTAACTTCACATTCAACATTTACAACACTTTTCAATACACTTAAAAGGTCTCAGGAGCCTTAAACTTCAAAACTTTTTGAAAAAAATATATGTATACATGTTAAGACTCCCATCGTTACTGAAAATTTAGGTTCCATAGTTTAATGATGCTGCCAAAACTTTTAGAGTTATCAAAGGAAATTAATCCTTATTAAATAAAGTTTCATTATTTTTTTTAAACTTCATTTTTCTCAAAACGAAAGTTTTCAGCTTGCGCGCAAGATTTCGTCAGGAAATATTAAAATCACATTTGCTTGAAATTTCATACACGTGTTTAAAATAATTTTCTTCATGACTTATAAATCACACACACAAACAAAATTTAGACAAATTATTAACAGATGAAATTTTATGAGTTTTAATAAGATTTTTTCATAAAATTTCATAATTTTCTAAATAATTGTATTAAAAAAAAATTTCTCTAAAGTTTTTTAAAAAGTGAGTGCATAACTTCACAAATCTAACCATTTTTCTAATAAACAACATTACTTTTGTAACTTTTGGTCAGAGTTGTACTTCAGAATCATGTGCACAGTAAAACATTGATTTTCATAACTTCGAAGAAAAAAATAGTCCAATTTATGTTTCTTTATTAATTCTTAGATTAGTGTATAATTTCATGAAATTCTGAAAATTAATGGAAATATATATGAATATTATTTTTAAAAAATATCAAGTTTCTGTTGTGAAAAATGAGATTTCTTTGCGTGCAAGGATAACACTTAATAATCCTAAGACCGCTGAACCATTTCATTGCCAGTTTTTCGAAGACAGCTGTGCCGAATTATCAAGCGTCAATATACTTCAAACGGATATATCAGAGATAAATAACTCTAAATAAAGATTTAAGTGATTAAAACATGTATTGAATGTGTTTAAACACATTCTGAACCTACGTAGACTATATGAATAGCCCACAAATTATTTTGTCATTCAGCAACTACAAAGTTTAATTCAAACATAAAAATTTAATTGAATTGAATATCATTACATTGATTAAAAAAACACCGTACAAAATATAAATTACTACTGTACAATGACAATTAAAACAAGTTGTGATAAATACTCCAATCACATGCTTACGCTTATTTGTTTTATTAGCACTTGAAGGATACCTCCTGGGCTTCCAGATCATATTATTATCATATTATTGAACATGTCTACTCATACAGTTGTTATATTGAGCAAATGTGATATGTAACCCGCTAGAAAACAAGAACAAAAAGCATTGTACTATAATGAAAACTGATAGTTACGATAAGCACATAAAATGTGCTGACAATTACATATTATAGTAATTAAAACAGTTACCATACATTCAATGTGCTAAATCGTATCAAAAATTCTAAATGAATTGTAGTTTCTATCGAATCTTCAGTTTGAGCTCGAATGACACTAAAGACCCACCGTGTAGCTGGAAGATGCCTGCTAAATATGATCGAGGTCCGAAGTCCTCCCAAGGGAGTGGTGGGGAAGTTTGGAGATAGAGGTGCCAGCTCAAGAGTCGCCCTCGTCACTCAACCGAGGTACAAAATACAAGATCTGTCGCCCACAACCCTCGAGTTTATTCTCAGTGCAACGTTAATAAAACAATCATATCATATCACCGAAAAAAAATTACCCACTTCCCCTTTCTTAAAAAAAATTCCGATTCCTTTTCGGTAAAAATAAAACCTCCGACTCTTTCTCTTGAAATCAATATTGCTGTTGGGAGATTTCAGATATTATATGAATATTTCAAAATACTTCCGAAAGTCAGGAAAAGAAAGTATTCACGTAAGAACATTCCTTTCCTTCACTCTTTTGAATGCATTTTATTCCATGCAATCAAAGAAATATCTAGCTTAGGGGGAAAAAAATAAACCCCATAGGATTAAAATTACTATTGAAAATTTTGTAGTAGATTATAGAAAGGGAACTTTAATCTTGTCGCGACTTGATCAATCTTTGAAATACGAGCTTTGTTAATTGAATTGGATCACACGCACTGTGGCGCTTTGTATTGTGCACCACGCATGCTGCGACTTGTTCATGTAATAGTCAAGAAGGTATTGGGACCAAAGCTATAAAATGTACAAATACCTATTTTCCATGCGGATTGGTCTTGCTTAAAAAAAACCTCTTAAGGGCTAACCTTCTTTAGGTAGGTACGAGATCACGCACCCTAGCTCTCCTGGTAATATTTTCCTTTTCCCCTGGGGTTTACTCTCTTTGGTAAACACGTGCCTCCCTGATACTCTAGTAATCCTTCTAAACTTTTGACTCTCCTGTTTCTTAATAAATTCTTATCTTTTTCCCCGTGATTTTAAATGTCTAGATCACACTTAAACCTCGTTTGGTGTAGAATCGCCATATTTGGCTCTTGTGCCATTTAACTTCAAAATCATTCACTCCACACTTGCTCAAATACATTTAGAATTATTTGTTGAAATGCTTCTCTGATAATTTTTAAAATAAATAAAGCATTTCAGCGCATTCTTTAGAGCACTGCTCATGGAGAGACAGTTGGTGATCAACGCTGCCTAAATTAACATTAGAACAAAAAACTCCTTAGATTTCTTAAACTACCACCAGAGGGTAGTACCGACCTCGTTAGGAACCACATCTTAAGTTGGTCACTTCCAAATTACTAGGGAGTGATTAATATGAAGAAGACAGTGTTTTGTCGAATATAACATGGAATATGAAAATCAGGTCAATTGTAAAAGAGATGCCCAACACAGATAAATTATTCCTTCTGCAGGTTCGGCAATATTTAAAAAAATCAAGTTAAACTCATACAATACAGCATATAAAAATAGCGGCAAACAACACCTGATGTCTTTGCACAATTTAACAAAGCTAAAACAATGTGGCTATAAAATGTGAAACCGGAAAACAATTAGAACAATGCCAATCTATATAATTTTATGAAAAACTACCTAATAATTAATTAATGATTACTTTGAAACAGCTAAGGATGCCTTTTTGGCGACAGATCTCAGTTGTATGAATCGCATCAAAGTAATGAGAATGGCAGCCAAACTGGTACCTCACTTTTCAAATTCCCACATTATACTCCTTGTGGTTTTATGGCATTATTGGATCCAACGTGTCGAAGGCACATGGCAATCTCGATTTTCAAACATTAAACTCTTAATTTACCACAAAATTTCTGTAATCTCTGTAAAAATGTGGATAATTTGTTAAAGCAACATTATCTAGTTATATGTATGCTTTACATAATATTCCAATTTCAGAGGATAAGTTTTGGAATAATAGTCACTAATAGGGAATCATGACCACTGAATATCGCTACCTTATGAAGTTCGAATAAATAGGAGAGAGAATCACGGCTCTGAATTAGTTCAATAGTTTAAGTTGCGAGTTACATGACCGTAGATGACAGAACTGAATTGTGAAAATAATGTAAGACTATTGAATTTCAAACAAAATTTGCAGCTACATTTCTTGAAGTGGAAGTTTGGCAAGTGAGGAATAAACTCAAGTATCGTCCTTCGTATAGTGACCCAAAATAAGAATACGTCGCCAATAACAGGTAAAATCCTATTTTGACCCACGCCTTTGCAAAGGAAAAAAAAAACTTCACCAGCTCACAGCAAAAAGTATTACATTAATGTGGTTTATATTATGATTGCATTTCAAAGTTTGTCATTTTGGAACATTTATTGATCATTTTGATGCGATTTTGTTCTCTGTCGCCAAGGCAGGGGCTAAAGTAGGATCGGAACTTGGCAGCCTAATGTATTGCTATGATTCGACATTAATAAGAAACAAATAACAATATAACGTATGTGATCTTGATGTATGTGATCCTTACATAAGTGAGTACCTCTTATATTCATGGATAAATACTATAATATTAATACCAAGAATTGAATTCCCTGAAATCTCACTAAAAAATTCCGAAAACAAACTTTGGAAAAATTAGTTTTTAAGAGTTTCACGGATTTAATAAAAAATTATTTTGTTGACCCACTTTCGCTTACTTTATTGAACTTTTCCGTAGGATTTATTTCCCCCGATTTGATGGATTGCTCATCACGGCCGATATGCAGAGTAAATTTGAAACAACTGTCGGATGACGAAGTCTACACCAGAACTGGCACCCTAATTAGTCTTTTGTTCTCAGAACCTTAATAGCGAATCGAGGGCGTTACAAGTAGTCCAGTAATCATAACCACGAACGCAAGGCGGGTAATACTCGGTTCTTATCGTGATTCTGAGACATTGTTTCAACAACAACAATAAAAACAGTGCCTAACGTTTATAATGGATGTAACATGTTAAATGGAACTGAACTTCGAAGTTTTACCATGGTAATGAGTGAAAGTAAGAACGAAAGGTATCAACTACATTGTTATCTAAGTCACTTTGTGATGTGCCTCTATTACCCGACTCATGTGTCATCTTAAATATTATTCTAATCGCAATTCAACTTGCGCACAGACGAAATAATTAAAATGGGCCCACAAATACAATTCAAGAATGTAGTCAATTACTTTTCAAAGTCTTGTTTATTGTTAAAGCCTAAAAATGGGAATGTTTTTTACTAGTTCGTAATCCCACCACGCGAGTGCTAACAGCTTATATAAAATATCAGAATACTCTTTCCGAGGTATGATGCGAGTAAATTCGACCTGACATCGTCGGGTTCTATTTCTTATAGATCCTCACACAGACACGCAATAAAATCCCGCTCACTATTCAAATTCATATCACTTTTGCTGCCTTTCAACTACAACAATTTTTCTTTTACTGCAACCTTTCTGTATGAAATTCAATTTTCTGTGTGTGTCATTTTTCTACTTCATTATATCTATTCGCTACACTTATAAAGTTTACTAATTTGTGTAACCCCTTTACATTTGGTTGGAAAGGAGCTGGAAAACTTAAGTACAAAGTCAGAAAGAAATCCTAAATGTCAATTTAGGGAAATTTTTCGCAAATAGCCTATGTTAAACATTCATCGTGGTACGAAATTGCAAAGTTTTTCACTAATAGTCTTAAGCTGTTATAAAGCTACGTGAATTCAAGTTGCATAAAACTCGTTAAAAATGCTTCCTTTGATTTTGTTTGATACCACAGACTGATGTTATGTTTTTTTTATCTCCTTAATAGAGTCTTTATCTCTAATTCCCAAAAAGATATAACTTAAAAGAATATATGTATACAATGAACTAATTGAGGGTAAATTTTGTCTGAAAGTTATTTTGATAAAATTTCATTTATAAGTAGTGATATATTTTATGAATAGGGAAAAAATAAAAGGGGTAAACGAATTGATCTTTCTTTTTTATCCCTGCAATGCTTAAGATAAATAAAACTGATAAAGTGTATGATATTCTTATGATTGTTCCATAAAGATAAGCAGGGGAAAGTTTCGATTTAAAAGAAAACCTAGTAAAATGATAAATATTATGCTGTTAAACTTTAGATTATATGCATTCGTGTGATAATGCCTTAAATACTCCTTTGACTGCTTTATCTAAGGTGCGGCAGAGATAATTATGTAATGCCGGGTTTATGTCGCATCGTTGGCTTTTCCAAGGAGTTTGCCACCTTAATACCGGCAATTTTGATGGTAATTAAAATTAAGTTATGAAAAATTCTTGGAATTATTGTGCATTTTAATATTTTAACTGTGATGAGAGGATAGAGTTTAAAAATTATATAGTAATACTGTAATTACTACCTTTGGACACTTTATTTAATTTGATATAATTGTTATGGCGGTATTAGCGAAACAAATATTGTACTAATAACTTTCATAAAAATAGACATATAAATTAAAAATTATTTTTCTACTCCGTACAACACATAAGGACTCTAAAGCAAGTATAATTTAAATGACAAATCCTGACAGTACTTTTTAGTAATCACGCCCTGCATAATTTTCGCTCGTTATCCTTTATCTATAATAAATTAGAGAAAGCATCGCAAACTACAGTGCTGCCATCTTCTGTTCAGAAATGAAAACAAATGCTGATTAAGGAATATTTTACTTTATCATGAAAATTAACATTTAATATATTTGTCGACATAAAAATAATTTTTACAATAAAAAAAACTGAATAAGTGCAACGAAATCCATATACCGTGAATTTTAATTTCTTATTTTACTTATTCTTTCTATTATTTTTATTCGTAGCGAATGTAATATTTAAATTATATAATTTTGATCTCTTAAATGTTGAAAAACATGTCACTCGTAGGAAATTATTTGAACAATGTAAAGTTAAACCCAATGGTATAGCAATAAGAAAATTGTGCAAAATTCTGTAAAGCTTATTACATGTTTTGAATCGAAGGTAATTTATGTAGAATTAGTAATAATAATACCCCTTTTACTACAAATCGACGATCTGTCAACAAATAAATAATTCTTGCCAAAACGATTCGCATCGCTGAATGAACTTCTCTCGAAGTTATCCAATAAAAAAAGAAAATATTTTGGTGAGAGATTCCAACCTAAATTATATGAAAATTAGAAATAATATTCTTCTCTAAGCGATATTATATATATATATATATATATATATATATATATATATATATATATATTCTGATCATTATTTGAAAAACAACAAACATCATGAAGAGTACATTTCCTTTTTATATACATACGATAATACATTGCAGTTTTGAGCATATTAAATCCCTTTCCATGAACCTTTTTAACTGAATTATTTTTTCTCATTTATGAAAGGAATATAAGTAGGAAAACATCTAATAACAGCCATGAAACCATGATTCCATCAAGAATCAATCAAAAGATTTTAGAAATTCATTAAAGATATTTAAATCTTATCTATAGTACAATTTAGCATTTTCAAACGAAATACAGCAAGTTATTTTTAATTCGTCATCATCGGGACCCAGGCTCTGTCAGATTAGAAATTTTGCTGGATGATTGAGCGTCAATATGCTTTTCAAAGAGGATACCAAGGGAAAATTCCCTTTAAATAATAATTTTAACGATTCAGACATGTACAATGGTGTACCAAAGTCAAGGATAGCTCTTAAATTGCAAAAAAAAATGTTTTTAAATAATATTGAATGTATTCGAAATAATCTATTGAAGGGGTGAAACTTTGCTATTATAAAAAAACATAGTAGTCGATGTTTTTATGCATAAAATACCTGTGAACGTCGGAATATAGACAAATCTACTCAATTATCATAAGGAGTTCAAACAGATTTCGTACAACTGATGTGCGAAGGAACGATTAAATAGAACGATTGATGGTACAAAGACTATAAGAAGAATCGTTGAAACCCTCGAATCCGGACGATCACAAATCGAAGTGGCTTGAATTCTGAACATGCCTTCTGATTTCAAGACAATAGCAAAGTGAGGGAAATGTTAGCCGACGACAAGTTCCAGGTGGGCCAATGATCATAATTGTTTACCAAATCCAATCTCTGACAATAACTGAGTGACATCAGAGGAGCAATTGTGCCAATGAATTGGGTTCAGAACTCACAGCCACCACAGGAGTACGAGTTTCCATACAAACTGTTGACAGAAGACTCAGTCATGTTAATTTCTATGCTAGCCAACCATCAGTATGTATTGTCCTCACATCAATACATAAAAGTTCTTGTTTAAATTGGAGTTTGAAAATTAGTAATAGAGACCGAGGGCCAAATGGATGTTCAGTTACAAATCTCACTTTAGTTTCAAGACTGATTTTCTCCTCGGCTAACGATAGCGAGAGAATATAGAATTCATTTTCACCTGGGGAAACATCTAGGAAATACATCGTTTTCCCTCAAGAGGAGTCTGGTGTGGGCAGGCATCATGCTAGACATGAGAATAGACCTCCGTATCATTGAGACGGGGTCTGTAACAGCAAAAAAATACACATAAGCTATCGAGCCTTATGCTCGTCTGTTGCGAGGTAATTGTCAGTACGGATTTCTTTATTTATGGATGATAACGCGCCTTGTCACTGTGCGAGACTGATCGATGTCTTCCTTGAAACAGAAACTATCTAAAGCATGCGGAGGCCTTCTCACTCCTCTGATCTGATTCCTATCGAGCATGGTTGAAATATATTTAGGATACAAATTCCTTTCCTTCCATGCCCATTTAACTCTGATCCAAAGTTAAAAAGAGCTCTTCGTGACGTTTAGAACCCTTCCTTTGAGCCTACGACTCATCCACAATGTTATAGCAAGAATGGAGAATCGCTTAGCAGTGTGCCTCGTAATCAGAGGTGACAACGCATCCTATTAAATTGCTGAATCACATTTTTATTTCATTTGTTTTTTACTAAAGTATGAACTTCTCTTTTGCTCAGTTTCCTTTCAGATCGTTTCTTTCGATAATAAAAGTGATTATTATCGTTATTGAACTTTTTTTTTCTAATTTTATAAAATTTTGACATTCTGAACTCAAGTACACACACAGACACATACAAACACACACAGACACATACAAACACACACACACACACATATATATATATATATATATATATATATATATATATATATATATATATATATATATATATATATATACAGAGAAAGAGAGAGAGAATCCTAGCTTTAGAAAAGGGTTAATGGCTCAATTTATTAATGTCTAGGGGTTGTTCCGGGTTCAATGAGGAGTCGGATTTTTCAAAGATGAGCTTTAATTAAAAATATACTATTTACAAAATAAAATGTAAACTATAGGGAAAACATATAGCAAAGAATCTGGAGGGCTATCGTATTGCAAGTCTTGACAAGATGAACGCCTTCTTGCCTCTTAAAAGACTGATGTGAACTCCGCAGATGAGGCTACAAAACAGAGGTCTGGTTTATGGCGCCTTCCAGTGTAGGAAGACGTTACAAATGTATAAATGCTACGCACACATGAATGGCTCCCGAAATTGAGAATGTATCTCGCTTTCTTTATTTTGAAAATATAAACATATGATAAAAGTTCTATGGGTGGGTTTTCTTAAATAGGAATAATAAATCACTCTTTAAGTGAGATATTTATTCAAAATATAAACATGAAGTTAATATAATAATAAAATTATTTATATTCTCTGACAAAATGACGCGAATTGACACAGCAAAATTAAGTATACACTTTGAAGAAAATGAATACACAATCTGATTAGCTACTACAATGAATTTGCTACTTCTATTTTACTAAAGTTTTTGCTTTTAATACTGACGTTGGATTTAGATCGTAATGTATAAATTTCAGGTAGAAATAATAATTTTTAATCTTCAAAATGTGTGGGTTCCGAAACACAAACTGCAGTTACAGTTAGAGAGCTGGTTGTTAAAATACCCGAAGAAGGTAAATCTCTTAAAAAATTTTCAAAAGTAGTTCAGCGAAGTCACGAATGTGTTCAAAAAATCATCTAAATATATAAAGCGCTGAGATACGTTAGGCGCATTCCCGGGAGATGACAGAAGGAGATCTTAGGTGACAGAACCAAGAGAAGGATCTTACAAAAAGTAACCGAAATTCCGAAGGTGAGTGCTCCAAAAATTGCTGCAACCACTTCTTTTACGATACAACGACCTGTTTTTGAAGAAACAATTTGAAGAGTACTCAGGAAAGCAGGTTTTAATAAATCGAGTGACTAGTAGAAAACATTTTATTTCTAAACGAAACCAGGATAAAAGGCTTTCATATGCTGCAAATTATATTTCAAGGTCTCCAGACTTCTCAAATCAAGCTATATTCAGTGATGAGAGCAAATTCAATGTTTTTGGAAGTGATAGGTGATGCTATGATTGGTGGAAGCCAAATAATGAGTTGCTTCCTAATATACCATTGATACTATCTAGTATGGAGGTGGCTCTGTAATGCGGCTGTATGTCAACCAATGGTGTGTGAAGTTTAGTGTTTATTGATGGGATCATGGACAAAATTCAATACTTGAACATTCTGAAAAATGATTTAAAGCAAAGAGCAGAAAAGTTGGGTTTAGGATCATGTTTCATTTTTCTACACAATAATGATCTTAAGCATACAGCTAAAATTGTTGAACTGTGGCTATTGTACAACTGTAGAACGCAATTGCACACCCCTCCACAATCAACAGATCTCAACGTTATTGAAAATTTATGGTCACGTTTGGGAAAAATCTGTCCAAAAGCACATATCACGAGTAAAGACCATTTAAAAACTGTTTTAAGAAAAGAATAGGATAAAATCACAAGAGAAACATCCCAAAATCTTGCTAAATCTATGCCACATCGTCTAGTTGCCGTCATTAATTCGAAAGAGTGGGCAACCAAATATTAAAAAATGTTTGTCTTTTTATGTTTGCATTTAAAAGTTATGCCAGGTGCATACTCAATTTTGTGACTTAACATGCTGTAGTTTCTGCTTAAAAATTATGTTATTACTTTATTAAACGGAATTCATACTTGTTTCCACGTCTAATAAATTTCTTAAAATGTACGAAATAAATATACTACAAAGAATTTTGCCTCATTTTTCCAACTAAAAAATTTCATTCAAGCATTGAACATTAATTTAATTGGATATTTTTTCATTGATTAAAAATAAGGTACAAAAATGTTTAATATAGTCCAATGATAGTTCAAAAAGAAGACGAAAATAATATTTTCGGAACGATCAATTATCTACAGTTTTTGCTCTGTATGGAGAATCACATTTTTCGTTTATTTATTTTACTAGCACTTGAAGAACATTGCTTGAAGAACACTTGCCCACCTTTATTCAAAAGTTTCCGACTTTTAGATTCTTTAGGATAAGTGATGGAAATAATTTATCTTTCTCTTATATTCAATTTGAACAAAGTTCTCAGAGAAAAATCATGGGTCCAAATATATTTGTTCGTTACATTTGACTTATGCTTTCTCAACTTCCTTCGTTTATAGATATCTACACGTCAACGACTTCCAAATGTCCTGTAATAAACCATAAATTTATTTGAACAACGACTTCAAATCACAGCCAATGAACTGGTAGAATGGTATGACGTAAATGTCCCTAGAATAATTCCAAGTAAGAGTTGTTGTATGCATTTTTGAAGAAAACGAGACCTCCATCCCGATTCTGATGTTCGAATTGATGATACAACAATATCCTTTGTCCCTGATGTCAGCTTCATAGGAGTAGTTTTTGAATGTAAACTTGTTCACTTTCCTTCAGCACATCTTACATCAGTGGAAGAAGTGAGAGAAATCCTAGAATATCTTAAAGTTGTTGTCAAACCACTCACAGGGGAGTGGTTCGAACATCTTTGTTTCAGTCGTTAATACTGTCTCGGATCGATTGCGGATGTATAGTACATAGATCTGTGCCCCACTATATCTTGCAAAGACTTCACCCCCCCCCCCGACCGAACTGCTCTAAAAATTGTCTGTGAAGTTTTTCAAAAGTCTCCTGTCCAGAGTCTCTACGTCGAATGCCACTAGTAAGCATTTTGGCTTTGAGGCGTAAGAAACTCTCACTCCTTTATTATTTCTGAATGTCATCCAAACTATTTCACATGGTCGCAGACTCGTAGCCGGTGGTTTTCGTCGAGTCGCGGGTTCGAGCCTTGATGCCATTAAAGACACACCGTGTAGCCGGGGCTGATGCACGTTAAATCTGTTGGGGCCAAAGGTTCTCCGTTGGTATGATATGGAAGTTAGGAGATAGGATGCCAGCTCAGGTGTTTTTCTCGTCACTTGATCGAGGTTCAAAATTATGAGGTCCATCGCCAATAGCCCTCGTGTTGCTTCGAGTGCGACTTTAATAAAATCTCGACTAAATGAAATAAACCAGATACTTTTGTTGTGGTGTCGATTCTATTGAAATTATGCACTGTTCCGGCTAAATACTTCCTTGTGGTATCTATTTCCCGAAGTTGTCTTCATTTACAGTCCCCTACAACTCGTTGAAAAAATTCCAGTTCACGCAAGTTCATTGTATATACTGACAACATGGGTGTATTACCGCATACGACATTGACATAAGTGCAGCAAAAGTTACAATATCAAATTTTATTAGATAGGACCATGTAGGAATTTTAGGCTACAAATAATCGGACTTGCCTCCATGATTGGCTTCGAATCCTCTGCTGGGTATGTATCATCATCATTGTCGCCTTTTTTTAAAAAATTCCTCTGTTATAAAATTATCCGACTTGGTGGGGGAAAACCTTCACCATAATTGTTTTGCATTTTATGCAAAATTGGATTTCTAAATTATATTTAAGAAATTAACATTTATCAGTGATCATAAACTAATCGATACCTATTTATTTCTTATCAATCAATTTTTAATCATCAATTATTTTACCAATCACTTATCATTCTAGTTATTTTCTATCTAAATTTTACCCTTTTTTGTTTTAGAACAAAAAATTTTAACTTATGATCTTGTCTATAAAGGTTCGGCTCTTGTGCCATGGACACACAGTTAATCAGCAATGAACAAGTAGTTAGGCTGTACAATCGGCTAAAAATCCTCTGTAGCTAGAGTCCCTCTTTCTGATATGAAAAATGACATTTTAAAATATATTTAAAAAACATGGCAGAATACTCGGAATCTCCAGACTCGCAACAAGCTTCATTCAAGGAAGCCTAAAATGAAGAGTTTTCTATCGTCCCAATGGCAAGAACTGTTATATAAAGTTGACTTGACTTCTCATTGGACATACATGCTTTACACATAAGCATCTTCTGCTTGGGAAAGCTGCTTCCGAGTGTCCTTCCTACCACGTTCCATACACCGTACAACACATTTTAATTACATATCCAGTGTTTCATAATCATCGTCCCATATTCTTTTAATTCTTCTATTCTACACTTGTTTGACTTAATAGGGGAAACTCCTACCACGATTTATTTCAGTTTTTATGAAGGCAAAATTAGATTTTTAAACCATAGTTAATTTTTTAACTATTTAGCTGATTTTTGTTTCTGTTTGCATATGTCTTATCTTTATTTCGTTTTGAAAAATAAAAGATGAATAGTTTGTGGTTTTTGCTTTTGGTTTTATTAAAGTCGCACTAGAAGCATCACAAGAGTTATTGACGATGGACCTCGAAATTTTTAATTTCAGTCAAGTGACGAGGACGACACTTGGTTATCTACCTCTCTAAATTCTTCTGGGCATCAGGCCAAGTTACAAGGCGGATCCTTAGTGGTATAAAGACTCGAACCCACGACTCGACAAGAAACCCCGGTCACGAGTTAACGATCACGAATACCTTGTGGTCATATCAACAAATATTTGGTGCAGAATGTCTAGTTTTGGCTCTTGTACCATAACCATACAATCAATCAATATAAGCTTTAGAAATTTACCACAGGTTAGGTTTATTCAGGATTGTTTAAAAATGAGCAATTTTATTTTTTTAAAAAAAATTCTTCATTTTGTACAATTGACAAAAAATTTAATACACGCATTTTCAGTCGCAACGTAACATATACTTCAATTTTGGCAGAGGGAAAATATATATATTTTCTGCTCTAACATTTTACATCCGGAAAGTACATATATATGAAAGAAAAGAAAAATTAATGAAGGGATAGTTTTTTCTCGTGTTTAACCCGTGAAAACCTTTATGATCTAGAACAGCCCAAATCCGTCCGGCTCAAATGAGAAAATACGATGATTACATCGTATAACTTGGCGTTTCTTTCTGTTTTTTCTTGATTTAGCGGGTAAATATTTTCTCGGAGTAAACAAAAGAAAATGATAAAACTAAAGGAAGTTAGCCGGAATGTTGATTTTTATCAGCTGCAGTACATTTTAAAATCCTCATTACGAGTGAGTTTGAGTTCTAAAGAAAATGCGAGGAGAAATATATACACTAATCAAAACTATTCGTTTGACATTTTAAAATGTTAAGGAATAAGATGCATTTTTCTTTTTTTGTTTTTGGATAAGTCTTTCTAGAATGTACATTGATAAAACTAAACGTTATAAACAATTTTTTTTTATGAAAATTATTTTTAAAAATTATATACATATCCAGCGTGGCAGTACACTTTTCCTTCATTTATTATAAATAATCAAACTTACTGGATTATTTAATCATTTTCACTTCGTAAATACGGTAATAAAAAGAAAATTAGTCATGTGACTGATTTTAAGAAACATCGTGTGTTTTAACTACTTTGGAGATATATATAAACTGAGTCATTGCCTGGTTTGATTTCATTAGTGACTACGTTGATTTATAACATTTTAATTAGTGAGAAATAATGGAAAAAAGATGTTTATTATCCCACGACGATACGGCTCGTCAACATTTTTCTGTATTTGTCAGTAAGTTTTTTTTTTCTTTCGAAAGATCATCATTCAAATTTGGTGCTAATCAAGTTAGAGAAGTAAATAATATGGATTGTAATCTGCATAATTAAAGATCGATGGAGTTACGAATATCACTGTTGACATTTTTTGTAGTTAAGACTAATTTCCGTTTATTACTTATTCCTTTTTGCAGCGTGGAGGCTTTTTACTACAATAACGCCAAAAGGTAAATTGCCTTAAGGGGTCTCAGAGGAGCTCGAATTTTTTTCAAAACGTATACGTTTTTCTTCGTTTCATGCTGAACATTTTGAAACTACCCATTTGACGATGCTGAAAAAAACGTTCAAAAGTTATTCAAACAATTGTACATCAGTAATTCGTAATAATCAGTATTTAAATGGGCATGCTACGACCACGTATTTTCCATTTCGATGAGTTTATTTTACTTAACAAGGCACATTGACTTTTTAAGCACTAGAACGAAATAGTAGAAGCTTGAAATTCTCAACGCTTTGTTTTTGTTAACTTATCGATCACTTATTGCTTCTGCACATATTTTGAATATGTGGTTTAGAATGCAGCTGCCAATTTGTTTTGACTTTTAAAAAACTTTATTTCTAAACTGTGTGTGAAAAAAGCATCTGTTTAGCATGTGATGTGATATGGTTGTGAGAAGCAACACGAAGGTTATTTGCGCCGGATCTCCTCTTGTGAAATCTGGGTGAATTAACGAGGACGACACCTGAGCCAGTTCTTCCCTCTCCAAAATTCTACTCCATACTAACGGGAGGGTTCGGGACCTCTAACCAGATTTAAGGTGCATCCGCCCAATTATATAACTTCATAACGGATCTCTAGTGGCCTCAGGGTTCGAACCCACGACTCGACAAAAAAAAACGCCGACAGCGAGTCCGCCGCTACCATAACCTGAACACTACAGTGGTTACACTTTAGAGCGACGTTAATAAAAACTAAACTAATAAGTCAAAGTAAGACTGAAAAGATTCTTATTGAACGAAAAATCATTTCGATATCTTTTGAAAGATTCTCCTTTCTCTGTTTCTCTTTCGCTTTTATCGCTTTGAAAATTAACTATACATTAATTGTAACTATATTCATTTTGTTTGATTAGTTCTTATATATACAAAGTTTAATTAAAAATTTGAAAGCTCTTAAGATTTTAACTTAAACTCGAATGTATTTTGAAAAGAGAATTATTTTATATATTCATAAGCTCCTTTTTGTGCATTAAGTTTGACCGAGGTTCAAAATAACGAGTTCCCTCGCCAATAGCCCTCGTGTTGTTTCTATGCGATGTCAAAAAAATCATCCAACCAACTAATTTGTGCATTAAAAGTTCATATAATTAATTCTTATTAAGAAAAATTAAAATGCATAAAAAACTTTTGTTAATTTATTTTATAATTATTGTCAAAAAAATTAAAATAAAATAAAATTGACATATAAATAAAGTTGACATATAAATTTTGACATTTATAATTGACATATAAATAAAAATAACATATAAATAAAGTTTCTTGACTCAAAAAAACGAATATTATTAAACATTTCAATTCTACCTTTTGAATGTTTTGATAAGAAGCATATTTTATTTTGATCATAAAAAAAATCTTATACCTAAGGATATATTGAAGTTCAATCTTTCTAAAGAGTCAAATATTTCTGGAATTTTGTCAATAAATTTTTGAATGAAAAAAACTTGATTTTTTTCCAATTTTCGTACTATCAGTATTTTTAGAAATAAAAGCGTTAAATACATTTTAAATGGTGCTGAGAATATTAATCTTTTAATCGCTGGTTTATATTTATAAAAATGAGAATAAAATTTAATTTTTTTAAAAAAAAAGCTCAAAACAATTTTGTCTCTAACTTATTCTACAAAAAATATTTTACACTAAAATAAATTTGGTTAATATTTCTTATGAAAAACAAATTTAGATACTTTTTTTTTTGCAGTTTTATTAATTGTAGCATCCTTACTTCTCTCTCTCTTTCTTTCAATTGTTCAAATTATTTCTACAACATTTTTCAAGAATTTTTCTTATGAAATTAATATAAGTAACAGAACAGCTAACTTTTCCGATTGAACAGTTTTAAAATGCACCGACAGATGGCGCCCGTGTAGACTTCAGCTTCGATATGATCGAAGGACGCCGGAGAAGATGCAACTGATGAGGGAAGATGTGAAGCTCAAGATGAAATAATGTTCCCGATTATCTTTTAAGAGTCTTCGTATCATCAGAGCATTTTCACGAGAAGTGGATGATAACAGAACGAAGAAAAGGGCACACTTTTGGAAAGAAAAAAGCTTTGCAATCGCCGATATGCATCGATTGAAAAAAGTGAGTATGTGCAGGTTTCTTGCTCCTTTGATCAGCTGTTGATCTTTGCACAATCGAATTGCTCCTTCTCAATTGTGTTTGCGCACTGTGTTATTTCCGATACAACTGGTCAATGCTTGCTTGAACAATTCATTACTGCTCTTTTCCAGTATTTATTGACTATATGCGCCCGCTAGAATGTTTAAGCAATTGTGAAAATTAAATGCTTTTATAGAATTTTTTTCCGATATATTTTGTCATTGCTTGCTTTAAGTTGTTGATCATATAAGTAAAGGGCATTCAACTTATTATTAGTTTATATACTTGTATTTTCAAAATGCATCATTATATGTTAAATGTGACTTAAGGAAGAGAATGTTACGACAAATTCAAATGTATTTATGTGTTTCTAAGTGTTCTAAATGCAAGTTTTAAAGCTTTATTGAGATAGGGATTAAATGGGTTGTTATGATGTTTCTTTCTACGTAACTTATCAAGCATGTAAATTTAAATTATTTCATAGACATTGATGTGGGAACTTTCAATTATATAATGGAAAACTTTTTAAATAAACCCTTGTTTGTTATTTTAATAAAAAAAAATATAGTAGAATTGTGCTTGTAATAATTATAAAAAAATTGCAAAACAAGTTAACTGAAATGTGGCCGAATTATTTTCAATTTCACGTAATCTAACACATACACTCAATTGCCTTCAAAAAATAAATATTTTAAGAAAACTTACAAAATTAAATGTGTTTATTAATACTTAATAATAAATAATAAAAAGAAAATTACACTCAAATGGGGAGTGAAAATTAAATGTTTAGTAAATGTAACACTTTATCCTGATATTACGTATTATATAATTTGATTTATTTTTCTCAGTTTTTCATAAATATGTATGCATTTAACTAATTGAAACTTTTATTTAACAAATAAAACACTTCACTATAAAGTTACTTCTTTTCCGAATATTTTCAAAGAAATAAATGATAAATATTTTTCTACAAAAAGAAAGATTTTCTCAACATTTATATAAAAGTCTGTTACTAGTTTAAGTAAACATGTGTGCTTAAGTATACTAAAATTTCAATTTTTTCAAGTAATCAAAATTTCAATCAAAATTTATTTTTTCAAAATATTTCAAAAATTTCAAATTTCCAGATAATTTAAAAAATTTCAACATTTTTAAACAATTTTCCTCTTGATTTCTTAGAAATGTTTTTCACCTCTCAGTGGATAGTTTTGTTTGTATTACTGTTGTTTATAGTCTTGCATAAATTTTAATGAGATATTATGAATAACAGTTATATCTAAATTTGTGAATTTTTTTAAAAAAATAACTATTTAATTAAATCTTTATTCCATGCGCATGGTTACGAAATAATTTATTCAAAACAATCAAGAAATATTATAAACTTTATTGTGATAACAAAAAATTAGCTTTTGCATTTTAAATACATGAAAATCATGAAAAATAAAATAAAAAATAATTTTATATCGATAACGAAAAATAGCTTTTTTCATTTTCATTATATGAAAGTCTCAAAATATAAAAGGCTGTTTTAAAGTTAATGAAAAGATTTGGCACACTGTTAAAAGAAATTTTAATACCTCACTGAATATTTTAACTTGAACTATGAAATTTCGTACATGTGTTTATAAAAATCATACAATTAAAATAAGATAATGGAAAGCTTTCTATGTTCTTTAAATTTTCCTTAATTTTCAAGACTTCTTTTGCTGTAATTATATTAATTACTACGTTTTCTGATTGTAATTATTTGTCTTATCTTATGGCTTGTATAGTTTTGTAATTTAAACAAAAAAAGAACGCAGAGAACTAAATTAATCATGGTATTGTTATAGCGAAAGTAAGAGAGATGAGAAATCTTTACTTTATTTCACAGTGAATATGTTCTAATATTTAATATTAATTCCAAATTTTAATTAAATATCAATTAAAACTACCACATGCGTGCACCTAGTTAGACTTTTGAAACACATGTATGTGTACAGAAACTCCTAAAAAGTAAATATTTCGCAGTTGTTTTTTTTCCTAATCATACTAGAATTTTTTTATTTGCTTAATAGTTTCACAAATCCCATTGGAAAGAATATTTGTTCAATTTCTTATAATTTATTCTTCCTTTTATAAAATAAATTGTAATGGGCTCTTAAGTGCACTTCCCTTTTAAATGGGCTTTACTAAGATTGTGGAGTTTATCCGTTACTATTCGGCTCTTGAGTCACATCTCAATTTAATATATTAACCCTAAGTGACAAAACGCAAATTGAGGAAACACAAGACTAAATAATTGAAATTATTTACTATTAATGCTGAATAACCAAGATGGCTCTCTCTAGAGTTCCATTGTAACTCAGAGTCCTAATTTATTATTTACTTAGACAATCTCTTACCAATTAACTCGTTGTCGATTTTCCACTCAGATTAATGCGAAACAGAATACCTTTGAGCTCAGTAACAATGCGCGGGCTGCCAATCCTTATCTTCCATCTCTCTTCTCATTTTCCTTAAATTGCATATTATTTATGCATCATTATATCTAAATTACTTCCCTTCATTTCTACCTTCATCTGATTAAATAATCACGTTTCATTTTGGATGGTCAGAAATTGTTATTCTATGCAATTAAACTCAATAGAAGTCCCCGAAGCTAGTGAAGAGAAAATCGCAAATACATCACAAGATGCATGATACGAAAACTTTGATTTTTGAAGGAACCGTGATTTATGTAAATTAGCTATTCGAAGTGTAGTGAATAGGATAGATGAGATAGGGGAATTAACGAGATTGACAGGATCCCTATACCGGATCAAGCAAATGTGAGATGAAATAATCCAAGCGTATATACCTGACTTATATCCCATTACTAAAAGTCCCCTTGAATTGAATCTAATTGATTCAAAAATAATTTTTGGAATAATAAGGATAAACTGAATTTTTCAGTATAATATTTGTTTGAGGATGTGATTAAGTAAACAATCTATTTTTTTTTTATTTATTTTGATTTAGCTTATTCTAAATGTGAATAAACTAGTTAAAGCCATTTGGCTGATTATGATTTCCTCTATATGCCTCTTCGTAATAAATAATAACGAAGATAATTCATTTCAAAATGTGCTATGTAGTCTTTCTTTTATTGTAAAGGAAAGTAGAAGATTGTGTTATTCTGAAATAAAAGCTAAAATACTTTCTCGTCCTCTTCTACGACTTTTCAATCAATCTGTTTTTTTTTTTTTTTTTAAGATTAAATTTTTCTTTTCATGTAAAGTATTTCGACTTACTATTTTAGAAGGAGGATAACTTTTATCACACTACTTACTAACAAAAATTATGGCAAATATATTGAAAATTGTGAGATTTTAATAAATTTAAAGTAACACAAGATACCAAAAAAGTCAGATTTGCGAAATACTTTAAGTAACACATCGATCAATAACTCCCGAGTCTAACATTGAAAACAACATTTTTTTTGCAAATTTTTTTTTTATTCATCAACATAACACCTTTTGTTAATCACCTTTTAAGGTGATACAATCGTTCCAACGCTTTTCCAAATCTTTTTAAAATTTTTCTTTTCTTTTTGCAGAAATCTTTTGTGCAGGTAAATGGATAAACAGCTTTCTGAATCATCGACTCGCTGCTGTTTTGTTCCATCGAAAGCAATCGCCACCCACTTGGAAAAACCTTTTCCTTCTTCAAAACCTTTTCTGGTCGATCGACTTAAAATTTTGACACTTTCAAGCAAGGTTGTTACTCTAGAAAGCACAGTTTACTGGTTTACTACGAGCGACATCTCTGGGTTATTCTCGGGAGTTATTGATCGATGTGTTATTTATCTACCGTTATCGATAGCATTTATTTAAATCTGATTACTTTTTAACCATTCAGTGTATCTTTTGTGTTAAGAAAATTAGCACCAATCAACCACTTTGATGCATTCATTTTTCTCAAAATGATTTTTTTTGTTCTTAAGAGTTATAGTGGATGCCCTGCATTATTTAACTTTATGGACATCGTAAAGTTTAATTAAATAGTAAATAAGTCATACATCCATTTGAAGAAAATTCAATAATGGCTTATTAACTTCTTCACAGACCACTCTCTCTCTCTCTTTCTCTAGAGTCTTGAATCTCTCTCAGCTTACACAAATCTTAGCTTAAAATTAAACAATAAATTTCTAGCTTACCAATTCACTCTCGCATCCAGAAAGACTCTTCTTGAATGTGTGACTTTGACTCCGATAACCACTTACTCGAAAAGGAGTCATTTCTAAGCCGATTTCAATCACAACCGATCAACTCTAGCAATTTACTCCAATTTCTACTTTACTAACATCTACCGGCTTCTCGTTAATCCTCTGTCCCTTCTTTTCCTTTAAATTCTATTTCGCATATATATCACTATTTTTGATTTAATTCAATACACTGCTTATTTCCATCTTATTTGAGCAATCCCATTTCATTTGCTTGGATGGGAATCAACTGGATATATTAAGTCATAATTCAATTGGATATATGAAACTTTAAGCGACAGGAAACAATCTAAGAAGACTCAAGACTAATCAAACGAAATTATCTATAATAAATTATTAAAAATTAATTGTCTCTCTTCTCGTCACAATCTTATCAAACCAATCTAATTATGATTGAATTTATCTTATCGAAGCCTCTCATTTGAATTTGTCTTAGAGTCCTTTATTATCACTACAAGTCAATAATTGTCCCTGGTTCTGGATAGTAACTTTAGTTACCATCTATATCGTTTCTAAGGTTCCCTATACTTATATATAATTATACCTAAATCACTTCACTTTATTTCAAACTGCATCTAACTAATGTAATTACGTTTCATTTTCGTTTTAAAGAAATTGTTTTTTTATGCAATCAATTTCAATAAAAGTCCCTGATATTAGAGGAAAAAAATCGCGAATAGCACAACGTCACTTAAGTTGCAAAAAGTTCCAAAGGTTTGTGGAAGAGAAAACTGCTAATAACTTAATGTTATAGGGTCTTCGTGACTGAAATCTTATTTAAAAGTCTCCGTATTTTCAAAAAATATTTGTATTGCATAATAAAAAGAGCCACATATGGGTTTCCAATTATATCCATAACTTATTTCGAACTTTTACAACCTAAAACATTTTTTTTCATTCGTTTTTCTCAAAATGAATTACATTTTGTATTACAAAAAATGGTTAGGGATTCAAATCTTATTTAAAATCCCTTATGTATTTAAATTAAATTTTTGTTGTATAATAAAAATAATTACATATGGATTTTCAATTAATTTCATAAATTATCGAAAAATTTTCAGCCTAAAAAGCATTTTAAATGGCTTTTATTTTATTTATTACTTATTTTTTTTATATTTTTATTCCATTTTTTAATTTATTTTACGTTCATTTTGTTTGCATTCATTTTTTTCAAAATAATTTTTTTTGTATTCAGAATGGTAAGTGATTAAAACCCTGTTTAAAATCTTAATATTTTTAAATTAAATTTTATTGAGTAGTAAAAATAATCATACATAGATTTTCAATAATTTTCATGAATTATTTAAAACTTTTACTGTTGAAAAATATTTTGAATACGTTTTTAGACAAAAAAAATTACTTAATAAAATGCATTTTCTCCTCTCCTATGTCAATGATTTAATTCAAAAACCTATGTTATCATTACTTTTTAACGCTTAAATATAAGTAGAAATTTTACAAAAACATATTATTATAAATTTTAAACAACAAAGTGTTTAATGTAGCTGTTGCGAAATGATTCGAATGGATTATAACACTAAAACACAGTTTATTGAAATTCAATTTTCATACTCAGATTATTACTATTGATATAAAATATAGTTAAAAGTACGAAAAAATACCATAAATGAATGACTTTTAGTTGTTGCAAGAATTATATGCCAGTTTCAAGAAGCTTATGAGTAACAAGAGGAAATTTGAGAAGAAATAACTAAAGCGACAACACAACTAGAGCTAGAGTTGATATTGAGCATATCGAATTCGAAAATAACCACAAGCAACAATTCGAAATTTTAATATTGGAATTACAATTTGCGATAACACGTTACAGATGCGAAAATTGTTATTATGAAATAGTCAATGATTTTATTCAGAAACTTGTATATATAATTAATAAAATTTCTATGTAAAATATATAATTAATCTACTAAATGATATTTTAAGAAAAATATTAAGCGGGATTTTAAAAAGAGCAAGTAAATATTTATTTACTTATTTTTAAGAATATTTCTGCTGACAAAATAAAACGAGGAATAACTTAAATACAGATGAAAAATGGTAAAAATGTTTTTAATACATTTCTACCAAAGTATGCTGGTGGATGTAAACACGTTTTTTTTAAACTATCGTGCTTCTTATCGTGTTTTAAGCTTTCTTTCCATTGATCTTTCATGAAGTTTTTTTTTAAACTTCATGAAGATAGATATATGGAAAGAAAATTAGGATTTTTGAATTTTTTTGTCGCATCAAGAATATATATAAAATCAAAGAAGAGTTCATATATACATTCCTCTCTCATTCAGTTCACGGGCCGCGGTAGCCTATTGGTCAAGGTCGTGGACTAGCGGCCGGCGGTTTTCGTTCAGTCGCGGGTTCGATCCTTGGCCGCCAAAGACCCGCCGTGTAGCCGGGGCTGATGCACGTTAAATCTGTTCGGGGCCCAAAGTCCTCCCGTTGGTGTGGTGTGGATGTTAGGAGAGGGGGGTGCCAGCTCAGGTGTCGTCCTCGTCATTTGACCGTGGTTCAAAATTACGAGGTCCGTCGCCAATAGCCCTCGTGTTGCTTCTAGTGCGACGTTAATAAGAACTAAACTCATTCAGTTCACTAAATTTTTTAGAACTTTCCCGGCAGCTGTAGCCTAACGGTCATGTTCGCCGCTGGCGGGGGAATGGGGCGGGGAGTTCTTGGAGAATCATGGCTTCCATCCTTGATATCACTAAAGACAAGACATGTAGCCAGGGCTGATGCACATTAACTCTGTCGAGGCTAACGGAAAGTCCTCCCGTTGGCATGGAAGTCATGAGAGGGAGGTTCCCGCTCGAGTGTCGTGCTCGTCATTTAACCGAGGATCAAAATTACGATGCGAGTCGCCAATAGCCCTTTTGTTGCTTCTAGTGCGATATTAATAAAATTCATCATTCAAAAATTTCTCCTTTGAATTAAATAATGCCTAGAAGCCCCTTCCAGACAAATAATGCACAACTTATCTGACATTTCGCTTTTAACACAATAGGATTTCCTATATTTTATATAATTTTCCCATAACTAAAACTAGATTAGAAATTCATGCTTATTATTAGAAATATCTTGCAGTTAAATTTCAGATGAGTCAACACTTGATAGTCATTTCAAAACTCTCAGAAAATCACATACCAACTATATATATATATATATATATATATATATATATCACAATAAGGAAAAACTAAATATTTAAATATTTCAGAACTTTATGAGCTTATATATATAAAGAAACTAAAAAATTTTAACTATCACAATAAGGAAACTAAATATTTAAATATTTCAGAACTTTATGAGCTTATATATATATATATAAAGAAACTAAAAAATTTTAACTATCACAATAAGGAAACTAAATATTTAAATATTTCAGAACTTTATGAGCTTATAGATATGAGATATGATACGAGAAAAAGAGAAAGGCAATTATATCATGAAAATGGAGGATGCCAGGTGCGTCGTTTCGCCGTCATGAACAAGGTGGAAGATCACAAAAGTTTAGCGTGTTACTACTGCTTGGAATTTATATGGAAGGATTTCTTCATATCAAGTGGTAATAGATTTAGGGATCTTTAGGTATTTTAGCTGCAGACAAAATATCTATTGGGATATTTTCTTATGGATTTGAAACAGTGAGAGACTGATGATTTATATCAATTGATTGCGCGTGATCATATAAATTAGATGCTCAAATGATTAGTATCAGAAAATAAGATGAACTTCCAAATAAAAGCGTTAAAAGTATAGGGAAAATTAGGAATTACCTCTTACGAAGTTGATCGATATAGAGAGGACGGTCAACTTTAGGGTTAATTCTATGTTTTGAAAATAAACCACAGTACAATTCAGACTAATTGATATTATGATATATTGTTGACTATTAGTTTAATAGTAAATACAAAAGAAATTTAGCTTCAAAAAGATCACAGGTGTAATATATTTTTTTAAGAAACGTAATTTGATTAATATGAAAAATATAAGGACTATTACTCCATTGAAAACATTTGTCGTTGAAAGGCCGAGCTAAATAATATGCATCAGAATTTGAGCTTACGAAATCCATAATCCCAACATTGAAATTACTCTGTTTCAAATTTTCGCAGAAAATGGAGTTTTTAATTCATATTGAGGACCTTGTATCTACACAAAATGTTTAATCATCTTTTCTAAGTTTTTCTTCTCCAAATTTCAGATTTAATACCCAGATTTGTTTCTTTAAAAAATGATACACCTAAATTTTGAATCTTCACCAAACTGATCGAAAGAGTATTTATACCATTTTAGAATTTCTTAAAAGCTATTTTATTTATAAATAAGAATATGTAAAAATGAATTACATTAAAGTAACACGATTACTAAAGCATCAGAAAAATGAATTTTTAAATGTTTTTGAAATTTCTCCGATACCAACATAATATATTCGTACAGCCTAAAATTTCAGCATGTAATATAAAAATAGATATTTCAAAAATAAATATTGCATTTCTTTCCTATGCAGTTTTTTCCTATTCTACATTAACATATCATAAAAAAGTGCAATGTATTTATTTTCCGCATAAGCTAATTTTATATAAAAGTTACGAAATGCTTGCAGAATCCTTCATAGCAAAAAATATATTCTACCATATCTACTGAATTTCAAATCTTTAGAAGCAAATGACCTCTTCCTGACCTAGAGTACAATGCACTTTCGAAAAACAAGTCAAAGGACTAAAAACAAAATTGTTTAACTGTACTTTAGCCATCATTTTAGTTTTCGTTGAAAACCCAGACTCTAAGTAAAGATTGCAATCAAGTAAGAAAGTACTTTCCCCAAAAGCTATACTTTTGAATGAATATTTGATGCATAAGGGCAATGTACCTTTTTTAAACAAATGTAATTCAAGCCTTGAAGTACGAAGTTCTTCCAAAGAAATTCTTAAGCATTTTATGTCAACTTTACACAGTCTGTAGTTATTTCTACAACGATAAATACAATGGCCTGTTTTTAAGTATGAATTATTTTGTTATTATATATATAAAAATAAACAAGCGCAGTTTTTCTACTATATATTTATAAGAAATCGTGTACCTTAATTTCAATTCAACATAATAATTACCTCCATTATTAAAGCGTGTATCACATCGTACAATCAGCTTCTGGATTCCATCCTCATAAATTATTTCGCCTGATGGGCTAACTACTGAACCACGCCGTTTTGAATCATCATTCTCGTCAAGGTGTTGACCTAAATACTTTATCAAGGGAAGGAACATGTGGTAGCCCCTGGGAGCCAGATCAGGGCTATGCTGAAAGGGAATCTTGTTATTCCTAGCCATATGACACTATTCTGATATCCAAAATAGAGTTTCTCCATAAATTTTCAAAAGACTTTCCTCAAATTCCTAATAATTCGGTGCAGTGTTTGATGAGATGAAAAGAGATACCGACCAGAGGCAAACGCAAGGAGTCTCTCGGCAGACACCAGAAATAACGGTCACTGAAAACCTACTGTCCAAAAATCTGTATGAGTTCATATTTAATTACATATAGCTATAATGTTAAATATTTTGTATTTTAAATTGGATATCTCTTTTTAAATTACTCTATTCAGTCTACCTATATTTTTCTTTCAACACGACGTAGTACAGAGCTATTGTGACTTATATTCCAAATTATTTATTCCAAATTAGGAGCATTTAATGATTTATTGATCACAGGAATTAATTACAAATATTTCATTGAAAAACGTAATTGATGATTACCTATCGATAACAGAAATACATCAATAATATTTATTAATGCAATAGATTGATTAGTACACACCGTTTGATAATAAAAAGCATCTAAGATAGTTTATTAAATCAATTAATTAATTATTAAACATCACTTACACATTTAATAACAGAAAGAGATACCGATTTAAATCAACAATAACTTATTAATGCAATTGATTAACTAATAAAGTTATTTGATAACAAAATTAATAATAACTTATTGATACGAAGTAGATTAATAAGCACTATTTGCTAACAGAAGTCAGGAAATAATAATTAATTAATAAGAATGGTAAAAAGCTAGAAGCACTTAAAGAGTTTTTGAAGTAAGCACCGTTTTTAAATATGGGCTACAGCTGCGCTGCATCTAATGCAGCGATACTGTCGTCATTCCAAACTGGTGCACTGAGTACCTACATCTATGAGTTAATCAAAGACGTAAGTACGGTAGCATATTTACGTTTCTTTGTGCGCATTTATGTGCATTTTGAAATTTTATTGTGCATTATTTCCATTTGTGAAATACGCGCTATGATTCGTTTTCTGCTTGCAAAAGGCGTGAAATCTGCTGAAATTTATCAACAGATGAATTACGTAAATGGACACCGGAATCAAAACAGCAACCCATGGAATGAAGGTATTTAACATCACCCAAAAAAGTGAAACTCAAGCAAACGATTTCTGCACGCAAAATTTTGTATTTTGGGACATGCAGGGGATATTGTTTGCGGATTATTGTTTGTCCCGTGGTGACGCAATAAATTCTTAGATGTATTGTGACATCTTACATAAATTGCGTCATGCAATCCAAAACAAAAGGCATGACATGCTCAGTAAAGGGAGTATTTTGCTGCATGACAATGTACTTCCACACGTGGTTCGTCGAACACGAGATCTCATCGCGTCAAATGGTTTCTGATGAATGAAAATTTTATTCGACTATTTCGGCATTTTGTAAATTTTGCACAAAGAAACTGACTTATAAAAGAGGAAGGTGAATGAAAATTGTTCAGTGATATTTTTGTCTTTTCTAAGAAATCTCTTCGCTTTCTTTCTTAAAATTCGTCAATACAACTTCCGCCTTCTTTGAAACATATTCACTGGAAGCAAACAACTACTTTTATATTGATTGTTCCTTGGTTTCCGATGTATCGTACAGATTCCAGGTCTCATCGACAGGAAAACTCGAAGCTGCACCGATGAAATCTAACATATTAATCAGTGTCACATATACTTTGATACCCCTTTAAAAAATGGTTTCACACTAGGGTGATACCAACTTGCTTTAGCATCACAAACTCTCATTAAAAACAAGTATTTTTTAAGCCAACTACATAAGTAACTTTGGGGGAAATGTAGAATAGATCGAGAAAATGTACGTAGTGTTTTTAAACCCAACGATTGATTAAATACTTTGACTTATATTCTGTCAATAATTAAATAATGACTGAAAATAAGGTTAAATTATATATAATTCGAAGATAATTGTGAGGGTACAATTTTTTGTCTCGTGACCTTCGAACAGTTTCTTCTAAATTTGAATTTTGTATGTTTTGAAGCCAAACATTTTTAATATTGCAACGAATTCTTTCAACTTAATGTTCCTTTTATTTCCTTAACTGTTCATACGAAATTCATAAATATTATAATATCTGTCGAAAATATGAACATATTCCATGTTTCGACAAATCCTAGACATCTTACACAATCTAAAGCTGAATAAATATTTCAGACTAAATTTCATCAAATATTTTAACTAAACTTAATGAATATATTTTAATTTTCACTTTTCCTCTTTTGTAACATATCATTGAAGCTTTTTTAATTTCTGTGTGTATATTTGTGAGAAAAGTTTGAACACAAATATACGATGAGATCACTTTTCTTCTAAATTTATATATTCAAATCATACATCAAAGTTTTATTAAAATTTCAGTGATTTTGATTAGTGTATATAATATATGTTTATATAATATCATCTTAAGGAATTTATTCCTTCATTTGTTTTTGTCCCTACTTGTCCTATTACAATCAAGTCTATAAGCAATACAAGAGTTAGAAAACGACGCAAAAAGAAATGCACTTAAGTTTTCCGAACACTTTTATTTCATTAGTTTAGAGTGTTTTATAACTTGCGCAAAATTTTGTGAAATTGAATTTTATTATTTAGGAACATAATTTCAAACTATACCCCTTTTGTTTGTGTTACCCATACCTTATAAACTTCGTTCAAAATATGTGGATAGTTCCAAAAAATCCCGTGTTAAGAATGGGAGTATGGTAACTCCCAGTGCAGTTACTGTCCAATGATTGCTTTTTCTTTTTCCGTGAGTTTGACGCCCTTCGAATCTCACATACTCGTCACCATCCTTTCTCCAACCATTTTTGCCTTCTTTGTATCATATACACCGACATCATCCCATTTCTTTGATTGTTGTTGGGTTTTTGGTGTATAATAATTATTTGGTGTATAAATTGCTGATGTGGTGGTCAAGAAAGGTATATCTAATATATCTGGTTCTAATACTTCTCTCTCCTTCCTCGAAACTTCTCAAAAATAAGAATTTAAAATCAGCAATAATGGAAGTACCCTCTGATTCCCCCATGTTATGACAGAAAAACTCCCTTATCATTAAGGGAGAAAGAGGCCTCCAAACCACCATTTGTACACTTGCTAATTGGCCCATAAGGAATCTTACTTTTGACAAGAGGTGGGTAATCTGTCTTACCTGCAACACATTTATTAGTACTCGTAATTCTATTTAGACCTCTCCCAAGCATCTTTTAAAACGTATGAGGCTGGACAGAGATGAGATATGATTACTTCACCTCATATCGTCTATAATTTCTTGAAAAATTTGGATCTCGTGGACTTTGTAATCCTTCAACTAGACAAGTGGAGTAAGTCACAACATTCGTACTTTACATTTATAAGGTACCTATTTTGCTAAGAATTGAGTATCCAAAACAGTGGAGGGAAGAGGAATATATACAAGATAGTATTATAAATATTGCTAAGTAGCAACAAGAAAAAAAGTGCAGGCGTTTCTGAAACAACAGTTCCGTACATGCCAGCATTTCCCAGACGGGAATACGCGTGCCATTACGGTTTACGCTTGTGGTTTGCGATGAGGATATGAGAGGTCATTACCTTTTGCGCTTAAAGAAAATAGCAATATCAACACATTTTTGAATCATTTTTTTAAAAGTGCAGCAGCCCAGAATATTTCTCAAAATGGTACTAGGCCTGTCAACCAGGATCAAAATCCACACGCATGGTTCGATTCAATCTAGTGGGATATGGGGGTGTAACCCACCTCCAACATAAGGATTACTATGAGATGAAATTTTAAGACTTACGCTTTTATAAGTTGACTTTTTTATATTTTTCTAAAGAAAAATCAATATTCGAAATATTGTACTCAACATAAACCTTTTTCTTCACCTTGAAAATAAAATTGGAGAGATTTGAAACTAATTTTGAGATACGAGTTGAAGTGGGAGAGCCCCCTCCCCATTGTCATTAAAACAAATAGTTTCAGAGGAATAAAACTATAATTCGAATTCTTTTCCGGAAATCTATACACTGCTTCTTTACATATTGAATTATCCAGTAATAGTTAACTTCTATCGGGTGGATTCCGTGCCAGAGAATTTTGCGCAGAATAATGCACTATAAACAAGCAAGGAAAGCTTCGAAATTCTCGCATGCAGGATGTGGATCGTTTGTTTATTTACGTTGCTTTTAGAAACAACATAAAAGCTATTGGCAATGCACGTCGTAATTTTGAGCTTCGGTCAAGTGACGATGATAACACTCATGCCAGTAACTCTTCTCCAAACTTTCACATAATTCCAATGTGAAAGTTTGGAATGGAGTAACTGGCAACAACATTGAACTTCAACAGATACAATGTGCATCAGCCCAGGTACAAACCGAGTCCTTAGAACTCGAACTTACGATTCGATTGAAGCTATGTTTACCATTAGCTCATTACTGTGAACATTCGTCTACCACAACCATAGAAGTGTATGGAAGTTCGGCGAATCAGACACTAATTCGTTATGTGGTTATAGTCAGTTAACAATGGTTCGAAATGACGAAATTCAATACATTTTATAGCTTAAAGTTGTGTTAAATTGCATGATAAATGTTAATTGTAACATGTCAGTTTGAAGTGAAAAATGTAAATAAACACATATTTGTGACCAGTATCTCACTCTGAAACTGTAGAAAGTCAATAGCGAACAAATTTCGAACCAATCAGAGAGTAAGATTTTTTTTTTCATCTTTCTAGAGAGCTATAATTCCGCACCGGTGACCTGCCGCTGGACTCTTTACCATGGCGTGCGCCCTTCTACTTATGCTGGCCGTGGGGGCTGCGGTCTCGAACGCGGAACCCGACAAGGTGTTCAACATCGGGGCCGTGCTCTCGGTGGGCGAAAAGATCTCCCACTTCGTGCAGGCCATCGAGCACGTCAACCAGGACCTCAAGACGCTGCCCCCCAGGGTCAGGCTGGAGGGGGTGTCCCTGCCCATGGATAGGAATCCGATCAGGACGGCGCAGAACGTATGTAATCACCTCATCTCCGCGCAGGTGAGTAACACATAGAGATCTCTGATATTTCTTAACAATATCTCAGCCAAAGTATAACTTAGACTGATGTATTTTAATTTTCTTATATATCTTAGCACAGATTGCACCATTTCATATTCTGAATGTGTCGACAAAATTACTTTCAACACCATGACAGTCGCATGTTTTGTTCTTGACTTCAAACATTAGATGGTAACACGTCCCAACCTCATTAAATACGCACCTACTTAAATTGTAAATATCATTAGAAACTTCCCCATTTAATCACGCCCAGAGAATAATCAGTGACTGCGACGCAAAATTGGCAACTGATAAGCAGTAAATTCCAAACTGATTAAATACATACAACCCGAACACAAAGAACCTACAGTATAAGACATTCCTCTCATAAATCATGACTACAGAACAGTTAATGATTACGACACAACAGTCTAAATAGGCCCACCATCTCGTCTAAAAAGACTACCATAAAGACTACCATAAACTGCCAGACACCATTGAACTCGGATTAAATCTATACGCAACTCAACAGGGAAAATCTGACAATAATGCCCAGTGCGAAAGTCACACACACTTCTCGTGTGTAACATTCTTTAGATCTTTTCTCTCCTGAAAGTGCTCCTTAACTCTCCCTTTGGAATTTAAACAAGGATTTAAAAAATATATTCAATTAAGGTGTTATTCTTTTTCTGGTACAGTTGGTTAGAGTGCCAGTCTGTAGACTCGCAGATTAAAAATTTCGAAATTCATCGTCAGATATTCCGTGTCATTTTTACGGTATAAAAGTTCTATAAAATTCTATAATTTCTCATGACATAAATTATCGTAACTGAGTCTAAATTGGGAGAATAAAGATGTACCGAGTAATCGTTTTGTTTACTAAAGGATCTTCTCAGAGAGGCCATTTTGCTTACAATTTGATATCACATTGATAACAGAAGAATGGAACAGAAAAGCCAATCAGATTTCATGCAAGGTAGAATGTTTACTGCATTGGCAGAGGCAAAAGGCCTTTTCGCTATTCACCCGTTATATAGTAGAGATTTTCTTGGGACATTTTGTCATGATATGATCTCCTACAGTTCTAGGTGTGAGGATTCTCAGAGTTTCTGCTATGGACAGAGTCTATGGTGAGATTATTTCTATCAGTAGATTTGACCGTGGGAAAGTATTAAACAAATTTTATAGCCTCGTCATCTAAATTAAAGGATAATTTAAATGGATCAAGAAAAAAGGAATCTTTCTCTTTAAATTGATGGGATAGAATATAATATATATATAATATAACTGCTTTGTAGAAAATGCAACACCATGAAAGAATCCTCAGAATCAAAATGAAATTTAACTGCAGAAACGACTGTACGATACAAATAGATGAATTAGTACAAAACAAAAGAAACAAATTAAGCTCCGAAATCAGTTGCTTGCGTCAGCCAACCATGCGCTGCAATAATGCGCTATACGTGGCAGAGTCAAGATGTTGAATATCTGTGAGGAAGAGAATCTCATATCACTTGTATGCGCAACCAAAGTTCGTCTTTGGAAACTGCAGGCGGATCACGAGGAGGACGCCATCCAATATCCACCGTGCCACATGGCGACACATATCCGGTATGTAGCGCAAAAGTTGTACGCGTTGTCAAGCAGACAGTCTCGAACAGTCCGCGCAACATGTAGGCGTGCATTATCCGAAGATAGGCCCAGGGATGCCTTAGCGAAAGGAACGACTTCGGACCGTTAGCACTTCACTGGACGTACCTGTTGCTATGGTAGTTACCCCACATTCATCAAACGGATCGTCCACTGATACGAAATGCACCAGTTATCCCATCTCGAGGTGTTCGACCACATGTCGTTCAATAATACACTCAGAAGGCAGCGTTGACGCAACATCTAACACGCGAACACAGCCATCGTCCACTGGACCAGCGTGATTCATCTGAAAAGACAACTTGCTGCCAATCAGCTCGCCTGTCTCTGTGCTCAAGAGCCCATGCCGACGCAGTCACACATCGATGATTCCTGAGGGGAATCCTGTATAAAGGCACCCTTGCACGCAATCCACGGCGCAGTCGACGACGACGAGATTGACGCGAGCTCGACAATTGTACCTCGTAGCAGTAGACCAACGTGCGCCAGCTGCCCTGGAGGAAGCTGGCATCGGAATTCACGCCATGCGGAGCAGGTATCGATCACCGCGCTCTGACGTCACCTTCTGATCGTCAGTGCCTGCTTCAGGTGTCAGTGCTCGTCGTCCACTGCTTCCAGAAGCTCGCACATTGTGGAACTGTTCCGCTGCATACGAGCTGCTATGACCTGGAAAATCCTCCTTCTCAAGGCCGATTATCACTCCTCGTTCAAACTCCGTAAGATTGCTTGAATTTCTATTCTTCCGTCTTGGAGGCATCACTCAGGTCTCTAAACGTCTTTGCCACTCAACAACAAATCAAGATTCTTTTTCAACGTCCGCGCAGCAGCACTTTTTATTTTATACGCTGCATCAATTAGAGCTAAAAGTGCGCGCAGCGCCTGTATGGCTCTTGAAACTTTGATTAATTTGCAAATATCCTATAAATTTGTTGCCAATTTCATTTGACGTTCTGAATTCCTTCATGGTGTTGCATTTTCTACAACAGCAGTTATATTTATTTAAATTAGATTATATATATATATATCGATGGAACAATAGTAAAGCACCTGTCAGGAGGACTGAATGACGAATCTAGCAAAATAAAAAATAGGATGCACCATAAACACACAAAACCGCGTAAACCAGCTATTATTTTGACATAACCATACAACATATTTATCTTAAAATACTAAAATTTGAACAGTTAATTAAATTTTGTTATAAAGATATAACTGAGATATCTAGATAAACTTTATTCTGCATATTGATTGATCTTATGTACATGATGCTGTATATCATAGTTATTAATTTTGATTTTGGGTTTGAAGCCATGTGGAAGTAGGCAGCACAGTTTAGAGAATAATAATATTGTTCACTATATTGAATTATAGTGATAGTTTTCGAAAGTCAATAAAGATTAGGAGAATGTATAGCTTTGAAAGGTGATTTGACCAATGTGGCAGACAGGAATGACAGAATCCCACTGTAGCTCATGCATGTTAGAAGAGGCGACAAATGGGTACCCAGCGTCTGGGGGTATGGCCAGGCACCCTTCCCATGGGGATCAGGGACCTCAGGGACTTGCCTGCTTCAGGTAAGTACGGGCATCAATCCCCAGGGCAGCTTAGTGATCTTTTCTTTCCCATGGGATTTACTGTCTTTGTAAACACGGGTGACGCTCCCGAGATAATTCTCTAATTTGCCCTCCTTCTTTCAACCAATTTTTCAACTTCATCAGACCACAGTTTAATCTTGTTTGGCGCAGCATAGCCTTATATGTATTGCGCCAATAAACTTATACACTCACTCACTTGAAAGGTGAGTTATGTAGTGACGTCTTGAGGATAAAAAAAATTTCCTTTCAGATTATTTTTAGTAATACTTAAACACGTTCATCATTCCGGGATTATGAAAGCTTTCACGAACACGAGGTAACTAGTGATCTTTCTTTCCATAGGATTACTGTCTTTGCTAAACATGGGTGACCACTCCGAGTACATTTAGCGATCCTCTATATTTTCAATCCCTCCTTCTGTGTCACCTCTTACTTTTCTTCAATCCTCACGTCAGACCATAGTTTAATCTTGTTTGGCGCAGCATAGCATATCTGGCTCTTGCGCCATAATCGGCTTACATTCACTCCTCCACTCAATATGCCAAGCTTTATGATACTGAAGATTACTTCAATCTTTAGCTTCCTGAAACCAAATACTATATTAACAAGCCGTATTTACAGTATTGTGTACCTAGGGATCACTTAATAATGAGAATAGAATTCTTCCTGATATCTCGATCGTTTTTAAGTAATTTTAAATTTTACGATACCTCATCAATAAACTCTGCACCATTTTGTAGACTATTTTGCTAATTTTTAAAACAATTAAGAGTGCGTAAAAAGCACTAAAAAACGAATAATGTCTAATAGATTTTCTCCCTCAGGTGTACGCGTCATCATCGTCATCCGACGACGTGGCGAGCTATCTCCGCGGCGCCGCTCTATACGTGCGCTCTACAACATCCCTGTCATCGAGATCAGTTCCAGGGACTCGATCCCTCCGGACAAGTGGTCATCTTCTTTCCTAATGAGGCTAGAATATTTTTGCCTTTATATAAGTCATTAATTATCATTGCTTGATTAAACAAAGTACTTTTTTGAAAATTGCTCTCATCATCGCATTATGCATCAAACATATCTGGCTTTATTATAAGTTCATGAGACCACGTCGCCGAACGATCATAGTATCAGCTCCGGAACGGCCTGTTTTCGTCTAATCTTGGAATCTATTCTGATGCCTCTAAAGGAAACCTAGCTCCCGTATAGACTAGTTAACGCAGTTATATTTTTCGAGTCTCAAAGCCTCGTTGGCATAGGATGATTAGGTGCCAGTTCAGATGTCAGCTTCTTCACGTGACAAAGATCCAAAATTACAGATCGTCACCATTAGCAGCTGATATTTCTTAAGAGGTGAGAACAAATATTCAACTCATCAAAGTGTTTATGCAAGTAGAGGGTTCGGATTAGTGATAGTCTGCTTAGGTGTCACAGGGTTTGAAAACCGATGTTCTTGAATTTGAATTTTCCTCCGAAACCTTGGTGGAACAGGGAGAGACTGCTCTAACTTCTTTTGGTGCTGCGAGATCTGATTCAAAGTGCAACGTCAATAAGACAATAATCATTTAGTATGTGATGATGTTTCATAACGATCTGCTGAGGTTGAACGTAACTTTTTTCACAAATGTAATAGATTACCTAACGTCCGGATTCAGTGGTCATAAAATGGCCAAACACAATTTATGCCAATTATGGTAATTTTAAAAAACAATTACAGATTTTCAGTATTACTTTATTAGCTAGTTTTACAGTTTTAACAAATTCTGGGAAGCACTTCTCCATTAAAAAATTAAATTTCACATTGGAATTTACCATTGAGCCACTAAAGAAACCACCTGATTTGTAATTTATAAGATACATTGACAGTATTCTGTACTCCACAGGTAGGGTTTGATGGACTGTTCTTCAGGTCGATATTACAGCAGAGTAACTTTTTACGTCTCTTGCTTATAGCAAAATAATTACTAAAAATTCAAAACTGATCTTGGCACTATGAGAGCTGAATAGAAACCAGGCTCTGTAAATTTCCAAAGGGAATCTTGAAAGACGTCGATTTATTTTTATTTTCGTAACTGATGCTACTGATGATTTACCTAAAAAACAATGCAGAGCAAATAGTAATCAAAAGTCAACCAAAACACTTTACTAATTAATCAGGACAAAGAATATCACTTTTTAAATCGAGTGATATGCAGCTATAACTATTGCGGATATTTTAGAGGATGGTGAGGGTATTGTTCTCGATAATAACCGGTAGCCTAGTGATCATGGTCGTGGACTTGCGAGCTTAGTCATCAAATCGAGGATCGAACCATGATGCTAAATGACCCGCATTAGCCGAGGGCTGATGCCGTTAAATCTGTCGTGGCTCAAAGTCCCAATGTTGTGGTGGTAAATTAGAGAGGAAAGGTCAGTTCAGTCACCGTCCTTGTCCTTGACCGAGGATTCCAATGTATCAGTCGGTCACCCCACTCGTTACATCTAGGCAGAAATCAATAAGAACCAAACCATGTTCGGATAGTGTAAAAGATGGTCATGTCTCATTTTTCCTTATGGTTGATATAAAAGAAACAATTAATGCATCTATTTCGCATGTTATTACATTACTGAAAACTGCATGAAGACAAATCTCTGAAGGATACTATTTCTTCAAAGGATTTAGGCAATGGATCTTAGTAAAACTCTATTAGCTAGGTGACTACCAAAATAGGCATGTAGAGAAAGTAATAAATAGAACAAGCATACTGCAATTGTACTTATGTTACTATAAGCATTCGAAAGAAGCCCCATAAATGTATAATCAATTAATATATAAACAATATAGTAAATGTAATTAATTAGTTTTAAAAAAACCATTCAATATACCAGACAATTTACTTTATAGTAATAGTAATCAACGTTTAAATTAAATTCACTTGAGCATCTATTATTTGATATTTTAATCTTAATTAAGATTAACCATCATTTGAAGTATTTCTTTTCAATTTTGTTGCATTTCTATTTCTTATGGCTAACACTCATATATATTATTAAATGACATTAAAAGCCAAATTTTGTATTTTTGTTTGATATGATAAGGTGTGTTTTAAGCAGGGGTCACTGTACAATAACACACAAGGCCTTTCTGCTTCAAATTTCCACCTGGTGATCTTGAAATATCTTCAGTGTCAGTAACAGTATCTACTATGAATTAACAAACTAACATTACTTTCCATACAAAATTATATATATATTGACCTAATATCTTGCAACTAGCCCTCAGATAAAACCCTAATCTCAAAATATCTTTAAAGTGTAATAACTTATTTTCATTTGTCCCATTTAAAAAAAGGTTTTGAAAGAAGAGAACTATTAAACAATTTAAAACACTTAAAATATGTAATATGCTTTGATATCAAGATTTGCTTGGGAGCTCAAACATTACAAAAACTAAAGTATTTTGAAAAAGCATTTTAAAACTCTCGGACAAATATTGTGATTTCATACGATTAACATCTAAATTTATGTATGAAAGATAGGTATGGAAAATATTCTAGAACAATCCGACTAACAATCTAAACTCTATTACAATTAAATATATTACTCCAAACTTTTGTTTTTATTCAGTTGTTGGGTTTCATCATCAACTCTTGTGATAATGCTTGCGCGTCAATTTATTTTTTCCATTTATTAACTTTCTTCAAATTCTTTAGTTTTTCTTTAATAGTTATCTTGCAAAATTATTTTTATTCATTTCCTTTGTTTACAATGTTTATTATATTATTATATATTTTCATCCAATAAGTTTGATTGTAATATTGGTGTTTAATTGCAATAAGTATTCAATTATTATATATATATAATATATCTTATATTTATATATATATATTATATAATATTTGTATTTATATTTTTTTAATTCTTAAGCTGAATATAAAAAGTTCTTAATTTAATATAAGTATTTTGTCTAGTAAGAAAAAGATTACGTTTTATAATATTCCTGAATATTAGTTTCAATATTGATTAATATAAACGATAAACGTATTGCCTACACTTATAATACTACTTTATAAAAAAGTTCACATTAGTAACATCATGAAAACTTTATAAAAATGGATTAACATTTCAAGCTTGACTATGTGAATTTTTATTAGAAGTATATTTGCTTACGTCAATGTGATAGCTTACTTATAAATTAAAAGCCTTTGATTATAGTGATAGTTCCAATATAACAAGTGAAATTATCGTATAAAAATCAGTTAATATTTGATTTGATTTCTCAGATAAATATTTTATTAGAAAATGAGGTTGCAGTTCTAATGCTTTTTTTGTTAGCAAACAACAAACTTTGATATCTCTTTCTTTTTTAGGAAAATATGAGTAATTGTTTTCGGATATTCATTCTAAGGATTGAATTATTATTTGATTTCTATCAATGCTACTTTTCTACTAATGTATCACACACACGGTTATAAAATTACTGACTGTTACATCATTCAAAAATATCTTTCAGTGATTTTTGCATAATGAAATGCTCGTTTTCTAATCGTTAGCCGAAAAGCTTGGTTCTTCAAGATCTCAAATTTCATCTTTTACCTACACTGAAAACTTTTCTTCGTTCTTTGACGTTTAAAACTCTGTATATTCTGATTCTATCTTTCTCTGCTTTCAATATTTCCCAGTCCAACCTTGTTTACCCAAAGACTCTTCGAAGTACCGTTAAAATTTTAGAAGAACTTCCCTCGTTCAATAAAAAGAATTAGAATGGCTAGATTTGCAGCTGCATGCTTCGAAGAGGAGGTTAGCTGTGTCTATAAAATAGAACGAATCTGAGGACGATAGACCTTTCCGTATACGTTGCCAAAGAAATGGACATCAGTATTGATTCCTCGGTGCTACGACAAACAGCTTAGTTTTCCTCCAGTTTTTCAATTTCGATCCAATCCATGTTCCACCCGTTGTCTTACACAGATGGAATAAGTCTTGGTTTTCAATTGATTGGAAACAATTAACGCTAAGGAAATGTATCACTAATTTTATTTATTTTCTTGGTTTTTCAGCTTATTTCTGCGCTTAAGTTATCAATAAGTAATCGAGAAATATCAGGATAACGACCATTAACTTTTTATGGATTCTGAGGAGAAAAAAAGCTGACGTTCTCTAATTTTTCTGATTTTTACGTTCAAGAGTGCAAATGGAAGAAAATTAATTGTTTTTACGATATCAAGCAACAATGAACATAGACATACAGAGAGAAATATGAACAAAAAAATCTAATAGGATAATACATGATTAAAGAAATATATTGTAATTTATTTCTCATCAAATAATTTTAATTTTGAATAGATCAGTTTTATATTTACGAGGATTAAAGGTAGGTATACGCCATCAACATGTTAATTTTAATCTACTCATATATTATCAATATTGTTTTAAAAATTCAAGGGCTTAATCTTTTACTTTTTCATAAGAAGTTTATTCTAATTAGTTTCAATATTTAAATTTAAACTTGAATTCAACGTATGGAGTTATTAGAATTCAAACAGCAAGTTAAATTAGATTGACAAACAGAATTACAGAATTAGAATAAACAATTAAATCAATTTCGGAACAATTTAGAAATTTACTCTATTTAGTGATAAATTCCATTAATGGAAGACCACATACTAACTAGTATCATGATTTCTGGAGGTTTTGATAATTGGGAACAAAAAAGAAATGAGTTCAACGTTTTGTTTTCATTACATGAATGTTGCAATGCTTCGATGAACTGAAATGCAAGAGTGGTCTCAAGTTTCACGTTGAAGTTGCCGAGTGAGACCAGGTTAGAGTATGGATCTATCACTCTTGGCTGTAGTCACCTGAATAACGAGAGAGTTCATCCTCATAGCCCTTTGGACATTATACACCTGTCATTCAAGATAAACTTTAGCTATAATTATTAGTTATAGAAAACGTCTTTCACATTAAGGTATGTGATGTTGAATGATGGAAGAACGTTCAACTGCTAATGTGCAGAAATTCTGCTCAACTTCGGCCATGAATTCAATCAAGGATTTGAGAAACAGGAGAGTAAAGGTTTAAGTTCGGTCCGATTCTAATTCTTACACGTTTTTCCTTGAAGCATATGCAGGTGATTAATATCGTAACAGTCATCAATTTCTCAAAATATTGTTTTCGTTACTTGAAGATTTTAAAAAATCTTTCTCAACTATATTAGTTTATTAATGTACGAGAGTGCTTTTTTGTCGAGGATTCTTTTGAAGTCGAGACTCTTATTTCGTTAATGTGTTGATCCGACATTTCTTAGTATGTGTTTGGGAGGTTATCTATTCTATTGAAATTAAATCTTAAATGAAACAACCAAGATATAGTTAGTTTAGCTTTTATTAACATCACCTTTTGAACAAATGGGCATAATGGGAATGCCCATGTAATTTGAATCACAGTCAAGAGAGAGGGACGACACTGTGCTGGTTAGCACCCCTCTCCTCATCTTCCACCACGCAACCACATCGAAAAGCCATATTGCAAGTCATCTTACGCATTAAGGTCTAGCCCGCTACCTGTCATTGCGATACAGCCTTAAGATGGCAGTAGTATGAACACGAGGTTGCTGTTAAATAGAGATTAGGACATTGTTCGGAAAAGAATGAAAATCTTGGCTTTAAGACCTCTGGTGACCACACCATGTGATCGGGCATCGTATGAACTCATTCATATGATTGCACCATATAGTTCTAATGGGCTGACACCAGGGACAAATCCATCCATTTAGGAGCGACATTGACCACTACACTTCGAGTGATTATAATCCTGGCAAGGACAAAAAGCAAAATTTATTGCTAAAGATTACCCGCTGCCATTGTGGCCATTGCTCCATGATGTCTATCTTGGCACCACAGACCTCTGCAGTGCTGTGGTGTCAGGGGCAATCTCTCTGTTTGATGCGATGTAAGCATCTTAGCGCTATGTGTAATTGTTACTAGCACTAGGGAGGATGTAAAGAAGGTATCATTCACTATAACAACTGCGAGTTCGCTAGTCTTTTCTCTTGTATCAAACCAGGATTATTGCCTGCCACGAGAGGTAGCTCTTCTCCTTGAAGTGGAAGAGATGTTTTAAATTAAGTAGTCTAACGCTTGCTAAAACAAGGTCTATGACTCGCATATAAATGCGTTCTCTCTTAGTTTCAATATAATTTTAAAATAATATATTTTCGTTACTTACGGTCAGAGATTAGTAATTGGGAACCTTAATTCTTAAAACAGTAATGTCAGAAATTGGGAAATTGCTGTGCTTCAGGCTTACCAAACAATTCGTATTCTCAGCTTGTAGTTTGAGTAGCTTTCTTGAGCCTACTTGTCGTGGTGATATTTTGTTTTATCCGCTTCCGCCATGTATGAAACTGTGAATCAAATTCAGTGACCAGATATTGTACCTGACTACATGAGCCATCGCATTTCATGCGATGTCATTATCTTCTTCCCCATATATGATCGATGCAACCATTCTCAAGCGACTAACTGATTGAGTTATCGTTTTTATCAAGACTTCTACACTTCAAAGAAAATTTTAAAATCAACTAAATTAAGCACACTCTTGGGACTAAACATCTTTTGGAAAACCTTTTGAAATGATCCCATACAGCACGAGTAAGAATCCATTTTCGCTGAGAATATTGGCGGCAACACAATTTATTCATTTACATTCTAACAGAGAATAAAGCGATTTTCAATTTGCATTTTACGGACCATCTTTTCTGGAGTATCAAATTTGATTTGATGAGTATTTTAAATTATATGCTAGCTTTAATGCTTGTTGATTACGACTAAGTCACACATGGATTAACTTTTCTAAATTAATATTTTTATAGAATGTTTGTAAATTCCTTTCTTCAGAGAACAGGAAAATATTCTTATATAATGCATTAATCTTTTCTTTCAACATATTTGAGTGTTATGTCTCTAATTTAGAACGTTTTGTTAATTTCTGTAGGTTTCAGGGTTTTTCAGTTTTTGTAATCTTACTCTTATCACAATCAATAGAATAATATAAATTTGAATAAGAGAATTTTGAAACTTTTAAACTAAATTGAGGATCTGCTTTAAATATCGATCCTCTAGTATCTTCGAATGTGTTCTTATGAATGCGTCAGTGAGTAAGTCACCAAATAGCAGTTTTCTTTTTCACGAAATGAGTTGTTTTATTTTCTAAACTGTTTATATTACTGCATTGTTGAATCATTTGCAAAAATGAAGCTCTTATGTTGTAAATTTGCACCCAGCTAACGGAAGAATACTGGAAACGTACACTAAAATAATGGTTTAGATTACTGCTGCAAGTCACAAAATAACAATGTATATCAATATACTTTAATCTTCTAACTTTTTCGTGAGTTTTAATGCAATTATTCAAAAAGGAAAATATATATGATTCTTTACAATCCTTGTGGAATACAAAGGATTTAATCATCATTGATTCATTCACTCAGTTGGAATATTGAGATGTATATCACAATCATATTCAAAGTTTCTATACTAGTAATTATTCATATGTCCTTTTAAAGATGGTTATTACGAAATGTTTTCATTTTGACATAAAATGAATTTGAATTTAGATTGAGAAAAAGCATTCTTGCTTATTTCAAAATATCATTACGTTAAGATCCCAAAGCAGAAATATTAACTATCAATACATATTCTATAAACAGAGATAATAGATTAATGTAAATAAGACAGTTAATGATGAATAATAAATCCATTAATTTTGACTCTTAACATTTTAGTTTTAAAATGAGTAAGTCAAATAGTTTCAAATTGCTGGCAGGAACTAGCCATAATTTCAAAAAGCAAATAAACATCAAATTTAGAATAAATTCTCAACCAGGATTTTGCATAAAATAGACAACAGTCTCTTATAAGACTTCTGCAGAAATGAAACTAATGAATGATTAGATATTAGGAGCCAAAATTATATCATTTAAGTTAGAGATCTTCATTAGATTAAACAACTTTAATTTTAGGGAATCTTGAAAAGTCTACTTTAAACTTAGAGCAGTGGATATTAAACTTTTGTATCTTGGCAGTCGGCTTCCTTCTTACAAATTTCAGACACCTCCTTACTTCAGACCTAACCTTCATGGGAAAAAACGTGTTTATTTCTATTTTATTTTAAATATTAATAAATAAATTTAAATTCTCATTTATTTAATTTTAATAAATCTTTTGCAACATTAAAGAAACACTCATAATATTTATTATCCTTGGAGAAAGAATGAATTTATCTTTAAATAGAAGTAACTTCTCTTGTAATTTTGGAATAAATATCAACCTAATGAATAAAACAGTAAGATATAATTTATTTCTTGATGTACTGCCAATGGTGGCAGACAGAGCTATGTAGAAAAGCGTATTTACATAGTAGCAGTATGTTACTTGACTTATTCACCTGTGGCACAGGACGTTACGTTTATGCGTTGCGATCATCATTTTGATTTCAGAATAGCACGGCAAAAACGATCTTTTTAACATGGGTTTTCTTTCAAACTTCACAGTTAGTTAACGTAATTTTATACCTCAAATTTTAAGAGCAATATGGAATGTCGAGTCAAATTGAATTTATTCAACAATTAGTTTTAATAATTTATTTTATTATTTGACATTTATTAAACTTATCATCTAAAATAAATGCATTACAAATTCTTAGCTCAGTTAAGCATTGTAATTAATTCAGTGGCTGCATATAAATTAAAATTAAAACCACTTTAAGTAATAGATTATTAAGAGACGCAGTTTGACGACCATTTGGCGGCTTGGCGTGAGACTGGCATACAAATTTAACTAACTTCATTGAAGATTAATTTTAATCATTGAGATTTTTTGATATAATTAAATTGTCGTATTATCATCCAAAAACAATCGTGTATCTTTGAAATTTCAGCTCATTGGGGAACTTTAGATGTGAGGAAAAACAAATTATAACTGACACCAGTTAATCTGGATGAGAAAGTTACAATGTAGTTCATGAAAACCTGATTAACACTGCTGGAATTCAATGCGTGGGTACAATTGATTTATCAGTTGTCTTATCTTCTCTATTTTCTCTCTTTCCTTTTCGATTCTGCTATTGCTTGCATCCTGGTTCTGTATTCTGATTCACTACCACTTCTTATTTCATTCTAATTGAGCTAGTCAAGTTATTATGGTTGGAAGGGTTAATTGTAATATTTCAATTCAAATTACCAAAAGTTCCCGAGATTAGTGAAAATGAAATGTAAGGCTCTAACGTCACAAGTTCAAATATTTACGATTTTATAATTGCTCTGTACAGAAAGCAATGATAAATTAAAGATAATGAATAGATTGAGACTAACGTTTCCTTAAATCCATGTCTAAAATAAATCTTCGAGATCAACAGATTCGCAGGACCTCCTTTTGGATCGCCACCAGCAATTAAAGCGCTGCTGTAAAGGATAGTTATGAAAATGAACCGAGAGTATAAGGTAGAAATAATTAAGCTATTTGTAATTAACATTTAACAGAGGAATATTTCGTTTTTGGAGGCTATCAGAGGTTAGAAAGAATTTTATGTAGGTGGGGAAGCATTTGATTGGAAGAATGCTGAAACATTTATCAAATTGATTCTATAAAATCTTCCGACTATTATTTTAGATAATTTTTCTCAGAGGAGATATTAGCTCCTTTTTGCTTTATTTTCAAATGTTCATGACATGTTTTATGTATTTACATAGATTCAATAACAAGTAGCATTTATAGTGCCATTCCAGCACATTAATTTGAAGTCTTAAATAATAATAATATATGTATAAAATTTAATCAGTTATATTTAGAGATAGATTAAAAGGTATAAAACAATTTTAATGTAAAATAATATCTTCTTATAAAGCTTACGAGACTTAAAATAAGATACCTAAGCAATTACTAATAATTAGATACCTCAGGCTACTTGCTTACATATAAGATCAAGAAAGTACTAACGCCCAAGATTTTATTAATTATTATCAATTAACATTTAATTTTTATACCTTTCAGTCCATCTTTTAAAATGCTTGTTTAAAATTACTGTTATTTAATTTAATCTTTTTAGTCTGAAAATTTAAGACTAAAAGAGATCCTTTACTAAAAGCTATACGTGCGTGCAAATTTCAAACTGCATTGAATCACTGTTACAAGGCACGATGTCTCGGAACTTTTAAGTCCGTAATGGTTTGCTTGAGCATATATTGACTTTATCGAGAACTACGTGTATATAAAATTTCAGTTTGATTTACGTTGATTAAGAAAAGGTCAAAATTCAAGTACAAATTTGAAACAAGCACCCTCTTTTGTAACATTCTTGCCAGGCATGCCATAGTATTGCTATCGAAATTATACGTGAGTGCAAATTTCAGCTGATTCGTTGATTAGGAAGAGGATCAAGGAATTCGATTGTACAAATTTTGGAACAAGCACCCCCCTTAATTGCCCATACTTATCTTGAGCATACCATGAATCTATCAAATCATATCGTCAATGCACATTTTCAGCTCGATCAGATATTGGAAGCGGGCTGGAAATACAGGAAACATTTGTACGAAATTTCTATGAATGCAATATATTATAGATATATGGTATGCAACAAGTTAAAAAGCTTGTGTAAAAAATAGCTTTTCTTCCTTTTCACGAATAACATTTCTATGGGGGCCACTGGTAGCCTAGTGGTCAGTCGTGATAGGGCTGACAGTTTTCACCGTTCAGTCCTGGGTTCGATCCCACCTATACCAAAAGCTCCGCCGTGTAATTAGGCTGATGACACAAAGCTTGTTCAGGCTCCAAAGTCCTCCCTGTTATGGCGTGGTGTGGATGTTAGAGAGGGGTGCCAGCTCAGGATTGTCGTCCTCGTCATTTGACCAGTGGTCAAAATAGTGAGTCTTCGCCAATAGCCCTCGTGTTGCTTTAGTGTCGGCGTTAATAAAAAACTAAACTAAATCACAACATTTCTACAATTTTTTTCCTTTTCTTTGTACTCATACTAAAAAATTTCAATTTTTTTTTAAGAAAATTACCTTTTTAAAAAATTCACAATGTTTTTAATTTTATCTGTATGCATTTTCAGTATACTTTTAAAAACATACTCTTCCCAATACTATACGTTGCCATTATCTTAGCATTAAATGACACTGAGTAATCAGTCTGGACCCATATATAGTTATCTGGGCCGAATATGTTTGGTTTATTGTCGTTATTGTAATTGATATACATCCCCTCCCTATTGTATTGAGTTTTGCGAAGAGAAGTCTACCATTTAGTATTATTGGAAGTTTCCAGTTGAAAGGAGGGTCTCGTCGAAACTTGTACCGTAATCGGAAAAACTAGTTGTGATTTATTTGCTGTTGCCTTAATTAGACCTGCAGACCACCAAGTCCTGGGTCATCACTTTGGCGTTAGTTTGTTTTCAACTCGGGGGAGAGGGAGAGCAATTGACTTTGGAGTGCCAGTGGCATTTCAAATCCATGACCAGTAGGTCTGAAGAGAAGTTGACCGGTCGCTTTTTGTTGTGCTTTAATCAACTAGGTTAAAAGAGTTATCTCAATCGTGCTAGTTATTATGTTTTAACTTCTGTCGTTGTTGTTGAAGAAAGTCGCCGGAGAAGAAATATTACCTCAAAAAAAATTACATTCATTGTATTAGAGCAAAATTTAACTTGTCCTATAATATATTTATTAAAAATTGGGTGTATTTTATAAACGTGTGCAAAAAAAATATGTTGTTGCTTCCGGAGAATGGCATCAACAAAAATGTGTGGGCCAAAAGTACAACAAGGGATACAAGTACATAGTGTTGTGTTCAAAGAATGACATTATAATCTGCTATGATTATAATAAGTACATTCAGTTTGCTTAAGATGCATTTTTATTGTTAAGATATATTTAATTTAAAACTGCTTTCATTAGATATCCGAACAGAATATTATTGTTTACTTTCACAATTTATCAATTGCTCTTATTTTAATAATTAATTTTAATAATTTATTTTTATGGCCGAATCGTCTGTTTTTAGTTTTATTGTTAACACTGGCAACATTTTTGTTCTCAAGAAGTTTTGCTTGTGAAAATAATAATACGTTAGGAATTTGTAGAATGTGTTTTCTTTTCCTTATAGTTATTGATTCTGTGGAGCCTGGGGCTTGGAAGTAACTTACTTTACGCTAATTAATATTCGTTTTGAATACTTTAATGCTTTTGAGAATTTTACTGAAAAAAAGTTTAGCGCATGTTAAAATGATATTAGCAAAGCCATCTTCAATTTGTTGTTTCTGCATGAGTATTTTCCTTGGAAAATAACTTTGAATTTGCTCTATTTGTTATACCAAACTAAAAAATTTTGTGATATGTCCCTTTTTAAAAAACGTTTACCCACCCCTGATCTATAGTTACATAAATGCCAGATGACGACTTAATTTGGAAGTCTAGCAGCTGATGGCGAAGACAAGTGATCTAGTTATCGCATCTCTTTCCAACTTCTGTCTCTCGTATCAATGCGTTATGGAGTAATTACTTTTCGATTGATTGATTGATTTTATTAACGTCGCACTATAAGCAACACGAGGGCTATTGGCGACGGACCTCTTAATTTTGAATCTCGGTCAAGTGATGAGGATGACACCTGAGATGGCTCTTTCTCTCCCAAAAATTAATTTTCGAATTCACTATTCATCTACTGTGTTACGTAAATAAAAATGTTAAGAATGCAGTGTTTTAAATATATGGAATCCTTTGTTTTGTTATATCTACTTATTTAAAATTTCAATGATCATTCCGTAATTCATATGATTATTGATTTATTGTGGAAAACAAAATACTACATTACAAGTGATTCTAAGCATTTGAAAACTTTAAACTCGTTTTTCGTCATGAAGGAGTCTTCGTGGTTTTTCAAATTAATATATTCCAAAACTAATCAAGATAATTCACATAAAATTTGGAGCTTGTATTTTTTAAATATTTTAAAGTAATTTTCGCTCAGGAATTGTGAAATTTATGTAATATATTTGGGTAATACTGTGACGACATCCGATTATCGGTTTCAAATGTCTTCTTCGACTCATAGGATCTAAATTGTACCTTAAGTTCTAGCACAGACCCAAGTAATTGTATCTAAATTATAGTTTATATTGATCCTCAACAGGTGGAAGGCTGTCAAACAGTCTACTTTCCCTTTCTGCTAGTGCCATCAAGTGCTGTAATCTATAAAACACTACGTTTACCGGAATATGATGCGAGTACCTCCTGCAATTGCTCCGAAAGTGTTGAGTCCCAATCTTTCTAAATCCACTACACATTTCAGAATACTTCCAGCACACATGCTAACTTTCTTCTTATTGCCATAACTTTAATTATTTCAAGCCAATTCTCGGTCACTTTTATATACTTGATTATATCTATTCACTCCACTTCCGAAGTTTACTTAATTCGCACCACTGATTGGGAAGAAACTGGGGACATAAATATAAAACAAAAAGAAACCGAATGTTGGTGAGAAGTAAGTAATCCTAATAACCCGCGTTACAACCTGAGATGGCTCCTAACACTAAACATCCATCGCCAACATGAAAGCTTCGAATTTCTACAGATTAAGCTGCCTCAACCATTCTACACGAATAGTCTTCAGAGAAGTAGCGCACAAACTCTCTACTCATTAATTTAGTTGTAATGAATAGGGTTCGTTATTAGTAAAAGACGTATCGACGCAATAAATAATCAGAGCAAAAATTCTTTAACTGCTTCATTCGATCTTAGAACGAGAAAAATCAAAATAATTTACAAAGTGGAGTGTTTGCTAAATCGTATACTTAATTGAGTGTTATAATGCAGAATTCTATCTATCATAAATAATCAAAACAGTAGACTTCTAGTAACAAAATACGAATCAGTTACGAATTCTTAGAATATCGCCTCATAGTTCCCATGTAATGCACCTGCCATCTAGCTAATTCCTTTATCTCGTCCTATATCTAATATCTATCACCTACACCTCCAATTACTCTGTTTAATAATTTCCGATTCACTACACGTCTTATTTAGTATTGCTAAATTACATAAGTCACTAGTTCTTTCATAAAGTGAGGAGCTCTTAATTCAAATAATGCAGTAAAGTATCTCCAGATGGTAGTTAAAAAAAACGCGTGTGAGAATCCGTTACATTATAGCCCTCGCTCTACCAACCAGGATCCGTTACCGCCTCCTCGTCATGAGTTAGAAATACCAATTCAAGTGTCATCCTTGTCTTTCGACAGTGGCTGAAGTCATAGTGTTGCCTTTGTAGGAACATTGATCTTAACTAAGCCATAACAAACCTCATTATTTGCGTCAAGTAAACTTTTAAATTTACCCATAAAACACGTACTTTTTATAAATATTCATTGAATTATTTGGAGGCTCTATACAAACCTATGTTACAGGTGGATATCTGTGGTTTTTATACGTATAAATCAGGGCTCATATAGTCGATATTTAAGGCATTTTGGCAACTGTTGCCTAAAAAAGAATCTCAAAACTACCAATCTCCTTCTTTTGAAGTTAAATCCTTTAAAACTAAAGAAGAGCCTCAATTTGTTATAACTAGTGATAGCGACAGGACTTGGACAAAATGAGTGTTTGGAAGATGGGAACAAGAATGTGTAACTATAAGAACTACTGAGCATCACATGGCTGGAGACGATTCAGAGATGGAGTGTCTTGCTGTATGATATACCTATCCAAATATTCCTAAACATTTTCCCTGGGATTGAGATCTGTGCAATTTGGAAGATAGAGTGGTAACTGAAAACTTTCTCGTGCTGTTCAAAACATGTGCGGCATGTTTTGCCGACATGGTATGTGGCATTATCTTATTAAAAGACGCTGTCATTCACAGGATACACAGAAGCCATATAGAGATGTATCTGATCGGCATCAATGGAAAAATAATCATAGCTATAGATGTCCCCTTCTATGGGAATTAATATCCAAAGTGTGCCAATAAAATATACCCCAGACTATTCATCCACCGAGTTAGCGATCAAAACAGGTTATTGGTAGTTTGCTTTCAAGTGTCTTCCGCCAAACACACCAGAGTATATCGATACGACGATAAGTATAAAACGACACCCATATGAGAAAGTAGACTGTTTCAATTCGTCTATGGTCCAATCATTTTACTGCAAAGCAAATGCTCGACGTTTCTAGTAGTACATGCTTGTCAACATGGGTGCTGGAAGTAGAAGTATATTGCGGAAAATCATATGTAATAAAGTACGTATATAGGTTCATGGCGAATTGTTGATTACTGAGGGCGTTCAATGACGGTGTGAAAAACCTCTTAACCAGGCGTAGTCAGCGACGCTCCTTTTTGCAATTCAATGACCAGTGGTTTCTTATAGTTTGCATACCTGGATTTCTCACCTTAGTATTTTGCCATGTGCGACCCTACGGAAACACCTCTAAAACGCTGCGGTTTCCGAAATTCTGCCACCGAATTCTCGGTACGAAATGATGATACCTTTTTCAACGTCTTAAATCACGCGATTTACTCACTACGGTAACTATTTCTATACTAACGGTAATCTGAAATCACATTTGTTTATCTTCCAATAAGTAGGTTTATCGGTCTTACCTGAGATTGGCTACAACTGTGTTATACGTCAACATGCGAGGTGGTCATAATATTGCGACTCTGTACTATATATATATATGTAATGATTTACTTTAATTCCCATTAATTTCTCACTTAAATAATTTAATTCACTAAATTTGCCCATTCTCTCCTTTAAACGACAATATTCATTCGTATTTCCTGATACAATTCCTTGTTCTTTTTAATTAATTTAATCACGCGTTCTAAAAAATTCGCTGACAATGCTCTCTTCCCACGGAACAGACCTGTAGGGATGATCCCTACCAGACTTTAAGTCTATATACTTATCATCCTTGGAAGTCCCTCCATTCAGACCATGTGGACTGAGACGTTGAATTGAATTTTCCCTCATATAAATAGCAGAACACAGCGAAAAACGCTCTCTTCTTATGCTTCTCTCCTCTTCTTACTGCTCTTTTACGCTCGTTCTCTCTCTGATGATAATCTGAGATTTGTATGGTAATTTCGTTTCAGTCTTTGCTGGCCGAAACCCGATTAAAGTCTGCTACAATATGGAAATAAAAGTATTTCGGCCATGTATGGAATGATTCATTAATGTTGAACAAACGTTAAAGTAAATGCGTTACACACACACACACACACACACACACACACACACATATATATATATATATATATATATATATATATATATATATATATATATATATATATATAAACCGAAATAATCAAACCAAAAATATTATCCTAAGTTAAAAACAAACAAAATATTACAAAAGGATAAATTTAGTGTGAAATACTATTATACATAAAATTTTTTAATTCATTACAAAATATAAGCCTTTTTTTCCCAAAATTACAACCAAATTAAATATGAAAAAAAAAATTACCCAAAAAACACAGTAAATCTTATAAGAATAAAACAGAATTGGACATAATGTTATTTAAATACTCTCCTATACTTTGGAATAGGAAAAATATGTTTAAGCTAGTTTCACAGATCCAACCAATACATAAATATATATATATTTATATATAAACATGAGCGTAATAGAATAGAAAATATATATAAGCGAAAAATACTCAAAAAGAAAGTTTTCGTAAAGGAAGACTTTTTTTGTTGATGTTTAACGATATTCGAATTTTACATATTTAAAGCAATTAAACTAAACGGTTTTTAAAATGAATTAAATTAGTTTTGTGTTATAAAACTAGGTTTGACAGTTATCTGTATGGGAAACTGGTAGAATGTGTTTTTTGTTACAAAATAAAATAGAATATTTAATCTTCACCTTTTCGAAATAAAAACTAAGAATAATCACTTGTTTCAACTGAAACATTTTTATTTTCATTTACTTCTGTATGGGTATAAATATGCGCGCCATGTGTTTAAATATGCTAGCGTCATTTCCTGTTTATTTGGCATGCGAGTGAGCATTTTGTTTTGTGGCTATAAATCTGAAACCTGATCCCAGTGACCCAGAATCAGAATATCGATTCAGAACAAGAACGTTTCTTTCGCGTCTAACGAAAAATGGGAATGCCGTTCTCTCTAAAGCTTTCTTCCTTCGAAAAATTTTATATACCGCTTTTTACAATTTTTTTATCTTACATATTTTGATCGCTGTTGCGATTACAAAATTGGCTATGGGGAAACCGAAACAAATTTCGAAATCGAAAAACAGGTTTTATGAGAGATAAAAAGCCAATTTTAGTGGTTGTATTGAATTGAATTTAAGGTAAATTGCATTGCATTTGAGATAAATTGAATGAATTTTGTTTCAAAATTGAAAAAGATATCGCAGAATAAATGCTACCGAGTCAGGAATGTTTCAATTCAATCAATTGGGTTCAAATCCGGAAAACCCAAAATACAGTTGTGCGAAATAATGGGGGTATTACACTTTTCATTCTACTGAGCTTCACATGACATGATAAGATTCACATGACCGGGGAGGGGATAGTGAAGAGATGTATTTATTTAAGAGTCTATTACGATCGAAATTACGTGTTCAAATATTAGGAGCTTTTTTCCCCTAATAGCTCTGGTGCAATTCTACTTAAAGTATATATATATATATACGGAGAGAGAGAGAAAACAATATTAGGCTTAAAATGAACAAGCCAATACCTGAGAGTTAATCCATGGATTTAAGAATATTTTCTCCCTTAATAGACCCTGTATTTACTATTTAATTTTTAGAAAATAAATTGTAAGAAAATTTGGAGAATCAGAACAAAACTGCTCAAAGAGGTGTTTCTTACTGTAAGCCATTTTTACAATTGCATATTTGGAGAAATCATCAAACATAATTACTTGTAACACGTGATATTTTGAGAAAAATCGAATATACTGTACACTCTTCAATAGATCTATTTCTCAGCTTTCGAATTGCTTGTAACATGTTATCATTTATTGAGTGAAGGAAGGAACATTGAAAGAAAACTACAGCTCCTCAGTTTGTCTCACAACCGGTAATGTAATAATGGACTAGAAATGTGCGGCCCGATTCCAACCAGATGTGTAAACCAATGGATTGAAGAATAGAATCTAAATAAAAATTGTATCAATGTATAAGTCAATGGGTTAAAAAGTAAAATTTTTAAATAAAAAATTCATTAATGTACTTAATCATATTATTCTGATTTGTGGACCTTTTGATAAAATTAGTACTTATGACTGGAGAATTTTTCGGAATACTTTTTAGGTAGAAAATTGTTTTTAATATTAATGAAATTATTGTTATAATTATGAAACACATCTCGTTCATTACGCTTCTGAATGAAAATTATTGAAAATCTTTTTAAAAAGTGTTGTAACATGCAAAATTTGAATTCTTAGCTTAACGTAAGTCATATACACTCTATAACAGAAAAAACGACGAACCAAGAAGGAGTAGCCTGATTGTAATGAAATTTCGTATGCAAAGACATTTGGACCGAACATACAAATGATTAAACTTTGGTGTTCAATGAATGAATGGCGGGAACTACAGTGTATTGGAACTGTGCACTCAGCAGGTGTATATAAGAAGCAATTCTCAATCTGATGGTCAAATTTCCTGTTGCATTGCGATTTAGGAAAACCTTTCAACGACGGAAAAAATGCCTCGCCGCAGGATTCGAGATTATTACGAGCAACTCTCAGAATTTGAAAGAGGCCGTATCATTGGATCGAAAGAGATAGATTGGACAAATTTGAGAATAGCTCGTCATATGAATCGAAGTGATACGGCGATTAGAAAATGCTGGTAAGAATGTGTGGACAATGGCAGATTTAAGCGTCAGGGGTTAGCGGTCCACCACAGCAGATCGGAAGGTCAGAGTGATTGTCAGATCAGCTGTCACAGCGCCTGATTCCTCGTTATCAACCATCAGACGTGCGACCGGCACACGAATGTCCACTATGACTATTCACAGACGGCTGATAGTGCGAAATCTACGCTCGTACCGACCGCTACGCCACCTGCCACTCACGCCTGCCCACAATCGAGTCAGATTACAGTGATGCTTGTCTCGATCAAGTTGGAATGATGCTGACTGGGGGTGTTTAGCGATGAATCTCGCTTCCAACTGTGTCCTGACGATCATCGAAGACGAGTCCGAAGACGCCCAGGGTAGCGTGCCGATCTTGCTTTCACTATTTCACGACACACAGACCCTCAACCAGGAATTATGGTTTGGGGTGCCATTTCCCTTGATAGCCGGACCCCTTTGGTCGTCATTAGAGGCACACTTACTGCACAGTGGTACGTCGACAACATTCTGAAACCTGTTTTGCTACCATTCCTTTTGCAAGTACCCTGGCCTTATTTTTCAGAAAGATAATGCCACACCACATACGGCACGTGTTGCTATGAACTGTCTTACAGCTTGTCAAACACTTCCTTGGCCAGCCAGATCGCCAGATCTCTCTCCAATCGAACATGTCTGGGATATGATGGGAAGGAGACTGCATCTACCAGGGAATGTTGATGACCTATCCCGACAATTGGAGCAAATTTGGCAAGAAATACCGCATTAGACCATCAAGGAGCTTTATCACTGTATGCCACGTCGTGTGGCAGCATGTATCCAGGCTAGAGGTGGGTAAACACCTTATTGAGCTCGCTACTTTGTATCTATGAACTCTGAAATAAACCATTCAATTTTTGTGAAATTTTAATCATTTTCTATTCGGTACATAATTTTCTTATCCACCAATTTTTGTCCCCATCGGACAACTCCTTCTTGGTGCGTCGTTGTTTTTTCTTTTTGTTATAGAGTGTATTATATTAAAGAAACAGTAAACAGATTCAAACAGAAAGAGTATTATATCAAATGTATAGCTCTTGTGTAGCAACATCTTCGAACAAGAATGCTTATCACTAATGAATAATTTATTTTGAAACACTTTATAGCATGATCGAGAATTTAGCTAACAAATGATGATACTAATGGTCATTCAAAAGAATTCCGTCCAGTTTTTAGCAAACGTTAATTCATTGAAAAGATGTATGATTTTAAGCACATAAAAATAAACTTTAAAATTAAACTCAAACAAATAATGATTAGGGGATAAATAGGTCTATTTAGGAAGAAGGGGGAATATTTGCTCAAAGTAGCGCATTATTTTAAAATGTTGGTACAGAAAAATTTCTTTCACCCCAAAACTATTCAATAGATATGTTACACATCAGATTTTGAGCAAAATCTGAAGTTTTTTAATAGACAAAATAAGACGGAAAATATTTAATATCCAATTTGTGCATAAGTAGAATTTCGGTAAGAAACTTAAACAAAAAGTAGCCCTATCTAGAGAGTAAATATGAATACTAGATAGTGAATGAAATCGATATAATACGTATATTGTGCACATGCGATACTCATAGAAACCCCTCAGGTACTTCCTTCTCTAAGAAAATATGGAATTCACGACTCAGAGGTGCCCTAGTGGTATCTTCCTTTTCCCTTCGAGTTTGCCATTTGGTAAACTCAGATAATGCGTCCTTGGCATGTTCTAGTTTTTTTTCTCTACTTTTGACCTTTTTCCTTTTACCCCATTCACTAACCCCCCCCCCACACACACACACCCATTTTCCTTCCTTTCCTTCCTTAAGAATTTTTTCTACATCATATATATAATTTTTTTTTGATAATTAACATGTACTTTTCACAGCTTGCCCTACAGGATCCTTGCTTTAATAGAACACTAATCAACACAGTTAGAACGTATAATTTACTCTTTGGGGGTGCTTAAGACTAACCATTTTTTTTCTTTCTGCTTGTGTAGAATCTCCACACGTCTTTTATGCGCACCATACCCCCTTACTCCAACCAAGCAGATGTGTGGATCGAGATTCTTAAATTCCTCAACTACAAATGTGTCACTTTCATCCATAGTTCCGACAATGACGGACGCTCCACCCTCGGCAGGTTCCAGAACCTCGCCGACCAACCGGGTATCAAGGTAAGTGGTTCATTTCCTCTCTATAATGAATATACATAGCATACCTCTACAAAGATCAAATTACTTCATTCTAGATATTGAGATCAGAATCGATGTCGGTGACCATTGAAACTGAGTAGTCATGGACTCGAGCCCACGGCCGGCGTTGTTTCTGTCGAATCGTAGCTACAAAAGACTGACCGTGTAATGGGGCTCATATCTCAAAGATAAATTTGTATGATAAGGTTTCCAAGTACTCCCATTTGCATGATGTGGAAGCTTGGACAGGGAAAGGCCACCTCAAGTGTCATCCGAGGATCAGAACTACAGAATCCTTTACCAACAGACCTTGGGTTGCTTTTAAGTGCAACGTTAATAAACAATACATCGCCCTGATTCGATAAAAAAAAATCTATTGGTCGGAATAATTAGAGCTTCTATACCGTTCAATGGAATTGAATTTCAAATTCATTACTGGGGATTGCAACTTGGAAACTTTTCCTCCATCCTTCTCCGGTAAACCGAAAAACCGGAGAAAATTGAAAATTTTTGTCTCAAATTGCTATCGGTAATTCTACGTTATTTTTACCGGAAATTCTATAAATTACGTATTTAACTATAAAAAGTTTTCCTTTGAGGCATCTTGAATTACATTGCCTATGATGGAGAAAATTTAATTACAAATCAAAACAAAAACAGAAATACATGATAATCCGCCTTTCTCACACAAACAAAAAAAAAACATTCAAAATATTAATAGAATATTTTTAAAAAACTATGTGTTTTCAGCAGAAGAATATGAGGGAGATATATATTCATATAGTATACGCGCGATTTTTTATAATTATTTAGCTAACAAGTATGGAATCTGAAAGAGCTTTTTCTAGGTCAGAATTATTTTATGTAAGAAATAGATCACAATTATGAAACCAAAGTATTGAGCAGTTACGTTTCTTACATACTTATTTTTTAGAACACATTGAAAGATAAATCACATTTATTTCTAAATAGTTTTCAATAGCCTAAATAGTTTACGTAGTTTTCAAATTATTCGTGTATAATAATACTTATCACTTGTTATAAAATCGTTACATTTTATTTAGATTATTTTTCTCCAATTTATTTCATTGTCATAGTATGCCAATATCAAATAAAACATCTTATTATTATGAATTTTTACTTTATATTTACAGCTGAAATAATTCCCAATAATTTACCTATTTACCGGATTTCTTACAAATTTTACTGAACTGCAGATAATTTAAAAAGGCATGAAGAAAATATTCAGAATTTAGAAGAGGAAAGAATTGATCGTCCAATCTAGGATTTAAATGTGTCCAGAATTCGGCTCTGATTTATGATTTTTCACTTTAATCTGTAATATCAATTTAATTTTCAATGCATTTAAATTTTGCTGGAAAATAATAATGTAACAGTAATCCAATAGCTATGAAGAATACGTATGCGACATATACTTTGTAATGATGCTCATTCACCCTCCATACTTAAAAGTAGGCTCTATTGTGCCAAAGTTCCTACTCATAAAATTATTCTCAAACAATCATTGCCCCTTATATTTCCATTTTTTTTTTTTTTTTTTTTTTGAAGTTATAGATACCATGATTATTTAAGTGCTCTCCTCATTTGACATTATTTCGACAGCTCAAATTTAATACATTTCAAGTCACTGGACTTGTTCTTGAAATTCCAAATAGTTCGGCTTATTATTTGATGAGAAGAAAAAAGACCTCAATCATGAGAGATCACAACGAGTCCCTTAACAAACACGAGAGTGAGTGGTCGCTCAGAATCTGCTGCCCTCTGTGTAAATTTAAATGTAATTATATAGCTGTATTGTTAGTGTTATTAAACATTGTTCAGTACTTTAAATGAAACATATTAAATTAAATATCTCTCTTGGAAACGCTGTATAACATTGAAATAAATATAATAATTTAGATTTGGGGAGAAAAGTAGAAATTTCTCGAAGGAGATTAACATTCCTCGTTCAATTATTCGAACTAGTATATATGTGGGATCGTGATATGTAACATCAACTAACCCTTATTTTATAAGAGACTCCATTGCAATGTCATGTATTAATGCTTTAGAAGTCGGAAGTCTCCGCTATGGACACATGTGTGTTATTACTATTTCATATAGCGATATAAATCAATCGTTTTTATGATGTAAAACAGGTACGTACGGAAGTTTACAGTCCCCATTATAAGACTCCTGTGATATCTGTTGACGGCTTTTTCAGGGTTGGAGTTTTATGCAGTTAATGCTTATATTCAATAAAATCCAAATTCAGCCCACGCCTTAGCTATCGTATACAATATCTAATAGGTTGTATCTCACCTTAGTTATCGTTAACAATAGCACCTGTAATAAGATTGTTATTATAATTGATATCTAATAGGGTTGCATTGTTACAAGTGTTGATAATATGACACATATATCTTACTTTTTGTTTCCCATCGTAAAGGAGTGTGTTAAAATAGAATCCAACCTCTATATTCTGAACAAAGAAGTATGTGAAGAAAAATACGAAGTACCCCAAAAAATTATTTCAAATTTGTAAAGAAGATACTTATCCGATGGGAAGGAGATTTTTTTTGTGAAAAAACAACCATAGGGTCCACGTAACACGTTTGGAATGGTAAAAATACTCGACGAAACACTACACAGTTTACTTTCTAGAAACAAAAAAGATTTTTAAGTATGTTCCAATAGACAAATCGTTAGAGAATGCAATCAGAGTAACATACTGTTCAACAAGACCTTGAAACTCTTCAGTAAACTTAAGAAACTATTTTGAAAAATTATGTGATATAATAAAAAGGAGTTCATCATAAAGGATTATAATTTCAATTACAATATGCTTTTTTAACTTCCATTCTAGTTAATGCTTCATTCGTTTTATTATTATTATTTTGCTCGTAGTGTAATGATTTATCTACACGCCTTGATATCTTGATATATATTATAATAATCCATATTGAGGGTTAATACTTACAATTTAATCTCGGAAATAACTTTTGATAGACAAGAGTACTGTTTATTACTTTTATTTCTTTCATATATTGAAAATGTAGTTTCTTGAATTATCAGTGCAAAAATTCACATTTTTCAATCGCTTTGTAATGAACAGATGATGTAGAGAAAGATTAATATACGGTATTCCTTTCTTTTGTACATTAGGTTGAAGATATCATCGAATACGAAACCGGAATCACAGAAATTACTCAAAAATTAGAAGAAGCCCAAGGACGTTATTGCCGAGTCTTCATTCTCTATGCCAGGTACGATGGTCTTGCTCAAAATATTGATTTTCGTGCATACGTTACATCTTTATTTCTACTTCATCTATCAAAATAACAGTAGATAGCATTCCGCGAAACAGTGACATCAGTCAAAAATTAAGGAAACCCTTATTAGTAATTGTAATAGTAAATTAGTAAAAATTAGTAATTGTTACTAGACTGCTGGCCATTAAACTTGCAACACAAGGAAGGAATGATCTGACGGACGTCAAGATCACGTGACAGGAATGATAGGTTAAGATATCCAAATGATTAGTATTTCAGTGCATTTAGATGGAAGGAGGAAGAAATGACATCTGAAACATTGCATAAAAATTGGCTTTAGTTGGATTGACTAAATCAAATATCATTAGTTCAGTATCAATCGATTATGATTCAGTGATTAAAAATTGCTTACATGTTTTTCTTTTAAAATATTATCAATATTCTTTAGATATTTTTTAATCTGTGATTATTTTTCTTTTATTTTTGCAGTACGGAAGACGCTGAAAGCATTTTCCGAGAAGTGGAAGCTTTGAATATGACTCTTCCCGGCTACGTCTGGATTGTTTCAGAACAGGCTCTTTTGGCCCCTAATAAACCAGACGGTAAAATGATAAATTGATCTCAAGATCATAATAAATATTTTAAAACTTCATCTATTGCAAACATATATTCAGAAATGACTCTTCCAGGTTATGTTTTAATTTTTTTCTCAACTGAGTCCTCTGACTCCTAATAAACCAGACGGCAATGTGATAGGCTTTTCTATTAAAGACTATGTCTGAATTGTTTCATAACAAGCACTTTTTGCTCCTAATAAACTTTACTGAAATATAATTGACGCAACTCATGATCATAATAAATATTTTTTAAGACTTCATATCGCAATCTTGCAATTAGGATAATTTTTCCAAATTACGTCTGAATTGTTTCAGAAAGAGCTCTTTAGATTCCTAATAAACCAGAAGGTAATGTGATAGACTGAGCTCATGGTTATAATAAATCTTATAAGATTTCATATAGCAATTGTACATTAGGAATGAATTTTTCAACTAAGTCTGGATTGCTTCTGAATAGGTTCTTTTGGCTCTTGGAACGTGATAGACCTACCTCAAGATCAAAATAAATTTTTCAGATTTCGTATAGTACTAACAGAACTATATGAATGAAAGAAAAATTAAGATTAAATTAAAAATAGAGGATGAGGCTTGTTCTCAAAGCAAAAATATACTGTTTGGATTTTGATGCATTTACAAACAAATAAAATCATATTCGCTTTTATTTAATACCTTTAAAATAAAAAGCTCCACATAAACAAATTCTAGAATTCTTGTTTCCTTTTTTAAATATTTTATTCCAAAAAAACAATTAATAGCAGTAATAAAGATAATAGACTGAATTAAATTAATCATGAGGATTAATTTTTAAAAAAAAATATCTAGAATCCGAATATGAGCATATATATAATGCTGCATACCAAGAATAATTGCATGTAGAGTACCTCGTATAATAGAGTCATGTTTCAAAAAATTGCCGTGTTATATGAAACAAAGAACTAGTACGAAAAGGAGAATTATCCTCCAAAAATTAAAAACACGTGCTATTATATTCTCATAATTGAGATAAATATCTTTATTAAAAAATTTGAATGAAAATAATGAATATTTTTTATTATGATTTAAACAATGTTTTCTTCGTCATCACTCTGCACTATTAATAGAAGGTGTTTTCTTTTTGGCAAGATATAATCCCCAGAGAACTTTTCTGTATTATCTTTAGATCCATGCTTTTCTTTATGGAAAAAAAATTACTTTATATTCCTTCCTTTTAGTTAAAAAAATCATTATAAATTTCATTGTATTATGCTAAACACTTATGAAGTTCTCATTTAAATTTTATACTCTTTTCATTGGAAGGATCTTCATTTAAAAAATATGACTAACTGTTCAGATAAGCTTAAGCCTTTTCTTTATGCTTTCTAGAGAAAACCTTTTCGCTTCTTCTTCTTCTTCACCTATGCTATCATCTTCTAAGTTATCTTGAATTCCAGACATCATTCCTGCCAAACCTGCTTCATCAATTTCTTATTCCTCTATTAATTCTTGGAAATCTTGTGCAGCCATATTGTCGGAACCTTCCCATCCTAGAGACTTAGCAATTTCTACACTGCATCAGTTCTGTTTTCTGCTGTCTCGAGCCAATTTTCACTTTCAATTGACTTCTGCCATATTTTTATTCAACAATCATCTAATGTCGTCTGTTTTATTTCTGTGTTGTTGAGTTTATTTGATGGATGAATGTTAGAATGAATCTGCACTATTAAAGCACAGTGTTATACGGGAATATTCTCAATTTTCTCGAATCGTGTAAGAGGGAATCAATGCTATTGAAGTGCGTGTCTTACGGGGATTACCTGTACTCAATACCATACAAATTCTTATGCCAATTAAAACCACGTATTATCACCGTAAACAATATGCATGCCAACATGGGAGATTTGACGGCACCAGATGCACGTATCACAAAATAAATAACAACCTTCATTTAATCCAATACAATCGACGAAAGAAAGATTTTTGTATCCAACTACCATTCATTCAACCAGTGTTATCACAGAAGAAAAAATAAACTATTGATTAGAAAAGGAATAAACATTGCGAAAATATAAGAACAGAAAAAAACTTCAAAAAAGCTCTTGTACATATTTGTTTCTAAATTATGAGATCCGCAACCAACAAACTTCATGCCGTCTCTACGAGAAATGTGACTTTTCATTAAACCATCAATCTAGCACACATTCATAAAAACTACGAGATTCATCTTTTTTTAAATATCTAAGATATGATCTTCAATAGCCAGGGAGTTATAAACGCTAAAAAAGTGTTCACTTTTCGGTAGAATTAGTTAATTTTTTTTCTCCCTAATTACAGGGGCGATTGGTCTAAAATTAGTGAATGCTACCGATGAAGAGTCCCACATCAAGGACAGCGTGATGGTCATCGCCCTTGGTTTTCGTACTCTCTACTACAACTCTTCATTCAACATCCCACCCGCCCCCAGCGACTGCAGCAAGCACGATCCCGTTTGGGAGACGGGACAGAGGTTCATTGGGTAAGCATTTCTATAATTATTGGAATTAGTTTTTTTTTTAAATCACTTCCTTTCTTTCCCTAACACTACCCAAGAAAAATTATCCTAAGACAATTTTCCTACTACCCCCGATACGCTGCACTTCGACTGACTGGTTGATTAAGTTTCCAAATACTCTCTCACTTATTCCATCCCTCTAACAGTAAGCCGCGAATGGCATACTAGTTAAGATTGAAATAAAGCAACTCTGCGGCAGATTGCGAAATCTTAATATTTGCAGAAAGTTAAATCTTAACTAGTCTTCTTAAATGTAAATATCCTGCAATTTTAATTTTAAAGTATGTATTTTAAGATAATTTAGTTTTTCAGTATTTTAATAAAACTCTAGATAAGGTAAAGGCCGAAGTCATGAAGAAAAAGGCATGGAAGTTGAAAGGTGCTCCATTGAGGCTTAAGTGCTCCATTGATACTGTCAACTCATTCCATCCTTTCATTCTAAAATATAGAAGCTCATCCAAATCGAGATGAATGTAAAAAGTTTCAAGGTTGAACGTCATTATTTCGCATATTATCGACATTAAGGCTCTACATTATTATTTCTAATATTTCGTGACCATTTAAAACACACTTCAGAAATCAAGTAAGCAAAGTAGAAGTTAAATCACTTTGTTTTTGGATATTGCTACAATTTTGAACAAGACAGAGAAGCATAATGACGCTGACTAGGATTTATTTTATGAAAACCGGCATATAGAGTAGAGGAGATTGGAACAAAAGAAGAGTCTGGTGTTCTTCATTTACTTTTTCTTCGGTGAGTTTCGTGTTTTTTTCCAAACAAAATATGAAAATGGTTCTATATAGTTAAAATTACTGTTGAACAAAGTATTTTTATCCTTTTTTTTTTTGCTGTTTCAAATATTGTTTCTAATTTTTAATGGTGGCAGAAGGCAATTAGTCATAACCACAGGTGCGATTCCTATCTTCATTTCAACATCATAATCTATAATGGAGACTAATGCACATGCTAGGTCTCAAAGTCTGTACATAGTATGGTATGGAAGTTAGATGTCTGGGGTCATCCTCTTCATTTCACATTGATTCAGATTTACCAGATCTATCGCCAATCGGAATCATGAAGTTTCAATGTTATAAAACACAAATTTCAAAATTATTATCTATCAATAATTTATTAAATTAAAATTTCAGTACTTCAATTCTACGCGAATCATCTTTCTCGTTTTGTGTCATTCCAGCGGTTTCCGACAATTTTGGCAGAAGGCAATCTCCCTTAGTCATTTTTTTATTCGTGAATACACTCCCTCACAATTAGACAGATGAGGACGCTTGCTAAATATTTAGCGACTTTCTTGACGAGAATTTTCTGAAGTCAATAACGATTTCCTTCACAACTCTCCTCTTCCGCCTATAATAATTATAATCCATAGCATGATCTATAACTCACCAATTATATTTCGCATGAAAAGAAAAATGAAAAAAATGTACAAACCATTCTGAGAAAAGGTTACCAGAAAGGGATACAACTATAAGAAAAATTACCACTATTGATAAATATCGTCAATAATGTGCAATACATCAATCTGACCACCTAGTTTGGAACTCTTTACCTTCTCAATGAAAATTGAAAATGTCGAATTAAGATGGCAAACTTTTTTCTGTTAACAATATATTGCTCAGAACGGTTTATAATCAAGAACCAATAATAGATGAACCCCGTTAAAACTCGGTTCAGTAACACTCGAGTATGTTACAAACATGGTTTTAATATGGCTCTTTCAACAAGCAATTGCTTGTGATATCACTTCTAGATATTGTGGCATCATAATTTTCATTTATATTGTAACGAAATTGAGGTTAATATTTGGTTCGGACAGCATTACCGTCTGTACTTCCTATTAAGAGAATATATTAATACTTTTTCTATTATACATATATATATATATATATATATAAATGAATCACTATTTCTCGGATAGAGAAACATTCTAATTTGGAATATATTTCAGTCTTTTTTGTAAAATTTTATTTTCAAGCTATCAAAAAAGTTTTCAGCACATTCAACCATTTTGTATCATTCAAATTTTAAAATTTGTAAAGATTTTTTTTGTTTAAGAGTTTTCCATCATAGTTAAAAATAATGCCGAAAGAGTGTAAAAGGTAAAATAAAAGTCTTATACAATTAAAAAAAACTCAATATTATAGAACGAATTCGAACAGAGCTAAGGCATGCAAAAATTGCCACAAAATTTAATCTAACCAAGTGTACACCTCGTAGATGGTTAAAAAATAAAAATTAAAGTTAGTTTACTGATAATGATAATGTTAATGCGATAGCTAAAAAAGGGGCTCAATGCCAACTTGATTTTTTTTTTTAAATTATTTTTCGCTCAATTTATATTAATATTTTAATTTACAATTCTATTATTCCACAGTTTAGTTTTTATTTACATTATGTTTTCACACAAAGTGTTTGTCTTTGGTGATCAGTTTGTAATAATTTAATAACGATTACTAAATATTATACATTAGCATGTATGACTGCTAAGACCCCTAGACTTGTCTCTCTTTCAGTCTAAACTTCAGTGCATACATATGGTATACAGTTTCCTTTCTTTCTAGATTTCTGAAGGAAGTCACTCTACAAGAAGGAAAAACGGGGCACGTAGCCTTCGATGATAAAGGAGACCGTATCGACAGCAACTACGACATCATTAACATTGTAAATGGAAAGCCCAATACCGTCGGAGAATACGTTTACTCACTGGTAACATTTCATTCTAAAACAAAAGATTCATAAGATTCCAGATAAATTAGTATAAATTTGAAAAAAATTATCAAAACATGCTAAAAAAACACTAATATAAGCGAATTTAATGTCCACGTATATTTATATATAAATTCATAAAACTAATAATTTATATTCTTTTTTTTTGCTAAGAATAAATACTATTCAGTAAGCAAATTCAGAACCCATTAACTAAACTCTGGTTCAATAAAAACACATAAGTTCTAACAACAACAGCATTTAATTGTAATTCAAGAAAATAGCTGTGCTAAGTAGCGTCTTTGCATATATTAAGATAGTGGGGATCGAACAAGAAGATAATAAAGAAAAACAACATCAAAGTTATGCAAATATAGTTTCGCACGATATTAGTGCCCTCTGAGATGTATAATTCTGAATTTCCGAGCATCGACCATATTAAGTGATAATTTACTCAATTTAGTTTTCAGATGTATAAGTTTATCTCCAGCTTAAGACTATAACATTACTATATCGTGTGTTTCAACAAAACTAAATGAAACGTGCTATAAATTAAATGAAAGAATAAACTTTTTTGTTTTTCATAGAAAAACGTTTTGCAGATTCGAAGAGTAAGAAATAATAATGTCTCCACTTCTTTTTCAGATGAAAACCGAAATGACTCTCTCTCTCAATGTTCAAGATATTGTGTGGCCAGGAAACGAACTCAAGAAACCCAGAGGATATATCGTACCAACCCATTTGAAGGTAATGTGCTTTTACTCATTCATGTATGTTATTTTCCAGTTTGCTACACAAAAAAACCTTCACCTTAATAAAATCACGTTTATTCATTGTATTCCAAAAATTGTGAAGGCATAGGATATTAGTATTTTATCCAAACTTAGTAATAAAATTTATAATACGATGACTAAAGGGTACTAGGTAGATACGTTTAAAAGCAAACACAAAGTTATATTTGTGTTCAATTTACATAGGGTGGGCCGAAAGTTTCTTTATAATTTTAAATGAATCACTTTTGTGAAATTTTATTTTTTGCTTTGTAATCAGAATATCCAAAAAATAAGGGTTTGGATATTTTAATCATGTAAAAATACGTATCTGATCGATGTGTAAAAAGTATCAACAAATAAAGGTTATCTTATTCTCACGCAAAGGGCCATTTCGTAGAGACCTCTCATGTGAGCCATTTCGTATAAAAAAAGGGGCCTTTAATATTGCGCTTATTAAATGTATCGTGATACAACGATTTGTCATAGATACTACAAGAACTAGGAGACCCTCTCACATGGGGAAATTTTTATTGCATTGAGGATGACATTGCTTAGAAACAGAGAATATCAACTCGACGTCGTTTTAAAGAACTTGAGATTTAGTCTTCGCCTTCTCCCGATCAGAATGTTTTCGCTGCTGTTTTCTTGAAGATAGTGTTTGCACCAATAATCCTAAATCGTTATAAAACTTAAGGATAATATACGTTAAGATATTCGAAGAATACAGCAAGAGATATTGCACGAAGTTGTTACAAAATTGATATTCAATCAACTAATATGGAGGTCAACTAATATTTTCCACCTACTTCCTCGACTAGCAACACCGTAACTGAATAACGACTCCCTGTTATACATTAATGTGGCCATCAATTATAATCTGTCTAGTCACTAAGTTTAAGTGTAATCGCACGAATAAAACGATGAAATAATAAGAAGGCAGATTATTGCCCTTATCAGTTTATTGATAGTTCTTAAATCATGTACAGGATATATTCAATGATAGATCTTCCTGCTTAGCAACCCTCAACGTCTTTGTTATCTAGTCTAACATCAAAAGTAAAGGTGAATCTTACGAGAGTGTACTCGGGTTCGAATGAGTTAACTTGTGAAGAATAGGGTTCCTTTGACTCTTACTCACGCTGAGGAATCCCGGATCCTTGTTCGACAGCAATCTATGAAGGCTAATGTATGCCTCTACGTCTACGTATTATTCCTCATTACTAACTTCCTTATCAAATCAGTACTTTATATATATATATATATATATATATATATATATATATATATATATATATATATCCAAATAGTTCAAATCTCAGCATATGTAACTCTAAATCAATATAATTAACAGAAAACACTAAATATTTAAGAAAATCGTTAAAAAACAAATTAATATTTATACAAATCATCTAACAAACTTTTACTTAAGTAATTCAACAATTTAAAATTTTAATCA
>BMAW01083418.1:416082-551148 GCA_019974015.1 Nephila pilipes
CCTTACTCCTATGAAAATAAATATTTCCGATCAATTTGCGGCCACTCCTTCTAGATTAATGAAATGGTCTTTGTTATTTCAGGTGGTAACCGTTGCAGAGAAACCTTTCACATGGATACGAGAAGTGGAAGACAGATCCATGTGTATGGACGATGAAATCTTTTGTCCCAAAATGAACAAAACGAGCGGTATGGGATATACTTTTACAGATAATCTCATATTACTTCCCTGTACTATGTACTTTTCATTTCTTAACTAAATGAGTATCATATCGGAATATGTATGAGTGTCGTATTGGAATATGTCCAACTGCCTGTGTCTTTCTTTCATATAAAAGTGGCTAGAAGTAAAAGAGATGACAGTGGAGTTTAAAAGCACAAGGGCCAAATGTGTCTATTTTGCGCCAAATAAGATGTAACTGTGATCAGTGTTTGATAAGAAAAAAAAAAAGAGGGAAAAGCTAAAAATAGTTGACAAGAGGGAGGGTCAAAAATATAAAAAGATCGTTTGAGTATCCCGGAGGTGCGTCACCCTAAGTTTTTTGACCTAAAACAGAAAACCTTGGTGAAAAAAAAGATATCACAGGGAACCTTGGAATCATGATGCAAATACCTGTTTAAAGAACATAAGTCCTTGGGTGCATGAGTATGATGAACTAATAGTATTCTTATAATCTTTAAACTGTCCTATCATTTATGACTAGTACACAATAAATCATACCTCTCCTCCCCATAAAAATATACAGTGAGTGAGGGACAATTGAGTTCAATTCCACAAAAACCAAATGTGACTATGCAGTGCTTAAAAAAGATGTAGTTGTGTTCTAGACTTAAGAAAAATGGAAAAAAGATAAAAATCGGCTAACTAGAAGAGGAAACGAAAACAAATAATAATCTATAGAGTATTCTGGGGAGTGCGTCCCCCGTGTGTACCAAAGACAGTAAACTCTACGAGAAAGAAAAAAGCACTACTAGGGTAACCCGGGATTATAATTTCCGTCTTACCTTAAAGAATATAAGTCCAATAAGGGCAACTTTTTCAAGCTGTCTTCAGAGTTACTGGCCGAGGTAACCGAGTGTTCATGGCATTGAGTCATGGGTTTGAACTCTGATTCTACTAAATGATCATCATGTAAAACGGCCGGTGCACTTTTAATCAGTCGCGGGTCCAAGTCCTCACAATAGCATCCTGAGGAAGTTAAGAGAGTGGGGTGCCAACTTACGTGTCGTCATCCCTTGACCGTGGATCAAAGGGGCGAGGTCCATCGCCAATAGTCCTATTGCTACTTCTGTAAGTGTGACGTTAATGAACTATCATCAATAAACTTCCATTTTATTCAAATTTCTTTTACGTTATAACGAACATATTTTAATAGAGATTGTCATGACTGTACTAAAGACGCGTCGTATAGAAGAGTGTAAAGTGTCATCCGCATCCACACAACGGTTCTTTACTGGCATCAGGACTCTTACCCACGACTCGATGAAAACAACAGCAAGTTTGCAACCATGATCGCTAGACTATCGAGGCCCCTTGAAAATATGTGAAAGAAATTATGTAAAACTCTTTGTACATATTTACTACAAATATATTTTTTCATTTGTATTTAAAAGTCGCTTAATTTATTTTAATTTGTTCTGAAGCACTACAGCACTGATATTGCTGTCTTGTAGAAATATTAAAATGAGATATTCCTACTCGTAACTCGAGGGAAAATAATCGAACACGTTGGGGTACTCATAATCTGGCTATGCAATGCCAAACATTTGTTGAAAACTCCACAAGCTTTTTTAATCAAAAAATTTTTAGATATAAGACATAGATTAAGAAAAATAATTGTAAAACATTGTGAAAGGGAGAAAATTTTAAATGCTATTTAAAAATATAATACTATATAAAAATACTAACAAATTATGGGGAATCCCGCCAATTTGTACCACAAGTTTAAAACAGAAGAATTTTTTAAAAAAGTGCAACGATGATGATGAAACATTGGACACTATTAATATGTGATGAAGAGTGTTTGGGAGACATGCCAGGAAGGACTTTCGGCAGCACTCTCTCCAAACAAAAGATGTTTATGGGTAAAATGAGTATGTCTAACGCAAAAGCCAGTCAATAGGTAAGACAATCTATGCTTTGGGACAATAGGCCATTTTTCAATGATAGGCTTCATTGGGTGTAATTGGTTCTTGAATTAAGGATATCCCGATCCTTGCCATCCCTTCTGAATGGAAGTTAAAATAAGACGTCTGATGTCTTCTGTGGGACTGAAAGTTACAGAGGATTCATTGCTGATCGTGCAGCCGAGTATTGTTCATTGCCTAAAATGCCTGCATTAATTGATATTCAACATAGTTTTACACTGTTAATAATGCTATACACGCAGTTCACAATCATGATCTGCAATGTCAGCCACCACAGGGCGACTCTGATGGTCCAGATCCAAGACACTCATGTTGTATATGTCGGCTAATCTGTTTGAGTTATGAAATTAGTCCCAATTCAATAAATTCGAGTATTCTTTCTTTATTGTTTTAACATTTTATCACACGTAATTAAAGAAATTAGCTCAACTGACATTTCATATTTTGATTTCTAGGGGAACAGGACTTGTACTGCTGTAGAGGTTATTGTATGGATTTGTTGAATGCTTTGGCAATGGGCCTCAATTTTACCTATTCTCTCTATCAAGTGGAAGACGGACTCTATGGAAGCTTTGACTATGTAAGTGTTTCTACTTTATAAGTTTCATAAATTCGTGTGCCCGTTTTAGTTTCCCGGTATTACATTGAGAGTGTAAAATGAACATATCTCCTTTCGACACAAATATTTCAAGACATAAAATGATGAAGTCAAAATATACTTATAAATAAATTATTTAAGATATGAGAAAATTTAAATTGCACTAAAATATAGTGGGGTCATAAACAAAATAAATAAAAAAAGCATTTAAATTAAACTGCTTCAAAAAAATTATGAAAATATTAGACTCTTTCCGTTGTTTTTGAAAATTCAATTTCAGTGAGATCATTGGTACAACATTTAAAACAGTCGATGAACTTCGTAAATGTTTGACAAGGAATTATTTTTAAAATACTTAAAAGCATTTTAAATGTTTATGCGATGTTTACCTGACTCGAGTTCTGTTAATCAATGAAGGAAGGGTGAAAAAAATGAACGTAATTTTAAAGGAAAATTCTTTTTTTTTAAATAAAATGGTATGTATATCAATATTTAAATGTCGTTATTTAGTTATATTTTCAAAAAAATAATCCATTTTTCTACGCTTTTATTAAAAAACTACAATACGAGTTTTATGATGACGTTATTACACCAATGCATTACCGCGTGGAAGGAAATTTCCATTGTTAGCGTCAGAAATTGGAATAAACTGAAGCTACAAACCTGTGCAGTGTCTCAACTTAAGGCCGATTTCCATTTGGACAGATTGTACAGACAGATAGTAATTCGGACTCATATTTTTTGACTCTATTTTCATTCAAACGTGATATATAAATTGATCATAAAACACAAAAATTCAATCTATAATTATTGTGAATGTAATGTGAAAAATACATAATACTTTATTGTAACATACTGTAATCAAAACTATCATTCGAAATTACGTAATGTTATTATTACTATTACGTAATGTCTTTATAATTTTTTTTTTAAATATTTCTTAATTTTTTGTGGTCGTAATGGTGGGAGGTCTTAAGTCGGTTAATGTGTATGTCTAGGAGATGTGCTTTTTAATACTTTTTGAACGATTTTTATAAATATCTTCTTAGAAAGATTGTCTACACGTTGAGATTTTTTTTAAATGTAGCTTTTTTTTTATGTCCCAGGTGAATGGATCCGAGAAGAAAATGTGGACAGGCATGGTAGGCGACCTGGTGTACGAACGCGCAGACATGGTCGTCGCCCCGCTCACCATCAACCCAGAGAGATCACAAGCTATAGAATTCTCCAAGCCCTTCAAGTACCAGGGCATTACCATCTTGGAGAAAAAGGTATAATACAAAGCAGGATTTCAATGAAATACGCAAACTCGAATGTTTATGTTCTTGTTATAATTGGATCATCCGAACTTTCATGCAAATCTCGATGTAATCTAGCGAAATTCAGTCAAACTCTGATATAACTTCACAAGAGTGTAACAAAGCATTTCTTTCTTTGTTTGCGACATTTCCTACTTGTAATTTAAAAACATTGATCTTGCAAGGTTATGAAACTGTTTTCTCTTAAAATCTAAGACGCATTTGTGTCTTAAACATGCTGTTGAATATCGGACGAATAACCCATTAAACCTTCACTCCCAAGTAATTTATTTGTCTTATACAAATAAGAAAATTGCTAAAAAATACAGAACTCTAAAAGCAAAAATTTCAAATAAATTATCTATTGTTGCCACTTTTCACAACCTTAATTTTAAATTCGGTTATTGTTGCCAGATATAATAGCTTTATGTAACTCATGCTTTTCTTTCGTAATGTTTTATAACTTACTACAATGTTGCTTCTATTTAGTTATTAGAGTATTATTGAATGTCAAACATAATACAATTTTGTGTCTGTAATTATCTTACAATTTCTTTTAATCAGTTTTTTAAATCGCAGGAATAAAAATTACATGGGTACTAATACACAGAGCTATTTTCCTCGATTCTTTTGCAACAGAAAGTGCAGCAGTTTCACTGGTAAATAGTTCACAGCACTCTACGCTACTTAATTAATATATTGTTCTCATTCACAGCAAGAAGAGTTTTAAGCAAAATACAAGATATTCTAATGCTCTAAAAATTAAACAGAAAGAAGTATATTTGAAGAATCTATATTAGCTTTAAATAGAGAAAGATGAATTAACTACCTCAAGTGATTCAATTCTCTTTAAATTTTAACTTGCTTTTATTCTCAAACTTGGTTCAACTTAATATTGGATGCCTTTATTCCATCTCCAGGTTATTTGACCATCTGCATATTTCCTCCCATATCAGTATGGAATGTTGCTTTTTCAATAACAAATAGCAGTATTTTCTTGCATAAGGATGTGCTTTAACTAAGTGGTTGGTATCTGTTTTTCTTGTTTTCTCAAGCATCCGAAAAGCTCGACCCTAGCCTCTTTCTTGCAACCATTCCAGAAGACCCTGTGGATTCTAGTGATGGTATCTGTACATGTAGTGGCTCTAGCTCTTTACCTGTTGGACAGGTTCAGCCCGTTCGGGCGCTATAAACTGCCCAGCAGCGATGCCACCGAAGAGGACGCCCTCAATCTCTCCAGCGCCATCTGGTTCGCTTGGGGAGTATTACTCAACAGCGGAATTGGAGAAGGTATGCATGCATTCATGATTATAGCCGTTGTATTAGCACTGTAAACATCCTAAACAGCTGTTTTCATTAGGAAATCAACAAGTAAATTAAAGAACAAAGAACACAAATTCTAGATGTTACTTTTCATGCAAAGCCCCTTTTATGTTAATTGTATTTTCTTACAATTCACGCTTGTAACCATTGCTTTACAATAACTAATTCAAAATACATGTTTGAGAATCATCTGAAACTTTCAGTTTCTTAAAGTTTGAATTTTTCAAAACCTTTTTAAACTTATCTCAGTAAGATTCCCCCAGAAATTTTATTCTTCAATAAAATTAGAAAATAAAATAATACCTTCTAATAAGGGATACTGAATGGATCAGATATTTTATCTCTTAAATCGAAGTGTTCCTTAATTAGTGGTAAATACATATACAGTAGTACCTCTTATAAGGGACAGTTCTGTTGGTCCCGGTCTCTTTGAATAGTATTTGTATTCACCTTTTATTAAGGGACAAAATGTCTGTTCCGGTAGATATCCATTAATTGGGAGGTACTACGGTATTATTTAAAGGGACCGAAACCAACAGAATTGTCCTTTAAACAGAGGTGTCACTTATAACAGATACCACAGTATTTTTTATGATTCAAGCATTTCAAAACTTTCTTTGATATATTTCCTTAAAACGTATTGATAATTTATGTATGTATATCTTTGTACGAAACTAACATCGTAACAAGAATATTTTTAGTGATTGTAATAGCGCATTTTGACACATAATCTTGAATCATTATATTCCTGAATAATGTATTTCTTTGACTGAAATTCCTACCACATTCCTACCGAAACTAATATAATCTCACGTAGTAACTTTACAATGCATCTGAAATAAAAATTATATCAGCTTCACGTTTTAAAATAGACCTACTATATTAAAACGTGAAGTAATTATATATTTATCCATTGAAACTCATCTTATAAGATTCTTCATATTAGATGTACTGGTACATATTAAAGCTGCCATTTTCTATACAATACAACACAAAAGTTAAGACTTGGATCAGTATCAAAATTTTTTTAATTACAATGGAAGATCACAATATTCTTTTTTGAATATGTGCATAATAAAGGAGCAATATTTTAGAATAAGACAAGGAAAGTTCTTTTTCATAATGGTACATGGCACATTACTCTATTAATTCTCCACAACGCTTATTCCAAGGTTACACTACAATGCTTTTGTTTCAAGGATGTCGATTCGTTGTAAGCTCTAATTCAGTTTTCCTGCGATTTTACACCAAATAATTACAAACTGCTTCTTATATTCCATTGAAATTGGTCTACATTTAGAAGATGCTAAGGAAGTTTATCCACTTTACCTGAAGACTTATCAAACCGTAGGCAAAACTCTACTATTTCTGATGATGATTGCAGTAATATATAAAACAATTCTTAATCGATGTTGTAAGGAGTAATTTTATCCATTTATCAAAATATATCATAAAATGGTGAAATTTACATTGTTTAAATTTTTATTTACTTGGATATGATTAGTTGTTATATACATAATGCAATATTTGAGATATCTGGTTTTCTCATTTCATTTAGAAGCAGTTTGAAGTACTAAGTTTCATTTAATTTCTTGATTTATTTTACTTCCATATTTATATTTATTTTTTAAGATCTGATTACTTTTATATTTCTGCATAAACTGGTTTATAAATGAATCAGTCACTTCAAAAATCACATAAGTCACAAAATCAGAACTTTTCAAAAATCCTTAAAAACTCTAAGACCCAAATACGAAAATTTCTAAAGATTTTTTTGGCTGAATTTAGTTTTTAGACCTTAAAGCTTATAAACAGTTTATTGATCATAAGAAATAAAAATTATAATTTTTTTCAAAAACCTAAAAACCTGTCTTGGACTTATATTGCTTAAGTAAGAAGCGGAAGAGATATTTAAATTAAACAAAAAAGTTATTAATCATACTTTAAATCAAAATTAAGGAAAATATCCCTTAAACATTCTAAGAAATAATAAATAGCTTATAATTTTTATTATATATGCATAATAAAGTTTTTCAAAACCTAAAAACCTGTGTGTCTTTGACTTATGTTGTTTTACAAGAAACAGAGTATAATGATATTTAAATTAAATAAAACGGAAATATTAATCATTTTACTAATCAAAATAAATGAAGACATCACTTAAGCATTTACGTGTTTATATGTTTTTCGATCATTAAGGATCAAAATCACATTCTCTATCCTCCTCATCTGGATTATCTTCAACTGCTGTAACAGTCCAATCAATTATGTTTCAATAGAACTGCCCATGTTCTTTCAAAATGTTACCTGGAACTCACTTTGAGTCTTTTAGTAATATTAATTGACACTTTCGATAGATAGGCTTTGATTGCTGGAAGTGACACTAGGGTTAAAAGTTTTTTCGTCAACATAAAGGAATCTTTTTAACAATTTCATCAACAAACTTCTAGGCTATGATGGTACCTTTTTTATATTAATCATAATGAAAACTCCTGTATGTCGAAGGATCAATTGTTTTTCTTTTGTTTTTGAATTTATTGAAGGATTGCTTTTGTATCTAAGCATCTGCTCTACAATAATCGAGGAAAGGTATATATCTTTTGGATAATTCCCATTACAAAAAAAATTGTAACATATTAATATCACAAATATGTTTCTGAACCGATGAAAACACAAATCCAATTTTAAAACTGTTCAAGTACAGAAATGTACATCCTGACACAAAAGAATTGAACCCCTTTTTGTTTTAAGAAGTTCTAAAAAATAGTACTCTACATTAGTTTTTATTCGGCAAAAACGGAATTAATGGATTCGTTTATTAAAACAAAATGCTTTTATTCAATTCATTCATATTTGTATTTATCTGCGCAAAAACAGAATCATTATGAGGAAAAGGATAGCCTTATATTAATAACATAACAAACAATAAAATAAACAACAATAGACAAGTTCGTGTTTCGAATATGGTTAAGTTTCTCTTGTTTTTTGATATAATAATAGATTCCATGTCTGGTTGTAATAAATATAGTATTATTCTGTACTGCCTTAGAAATAGTTTATAATTTTAAGTGGATTTATATAATAGAGTTTCAAATGTTGAGAAACTTGTACTTCTTGTGTTCTAAAAATAATGTTTTTATTTTTTGCACATGTATTTTTTACCTCATAAATATGTTGTCTTAAAGAAATTTACTCAATAAAAAGTCCTATTTACTTATTTCTTCAAAATAGAGAAAATGTTACTTTTTTCAAATATTAATTGTTTTTCTGTGCTGCTCATTGTATAGTTTATTCAGTGTATCACTAATATTTTCTCTTTTATATACTATTGATTATCATACATGTATAAAAATAAAAGCTTCATAAACAAAAACGTATTTTTAAATTTTAATTTTATTTTTATTTTATTTTATTCATTTATTTATTTTTGAGTTTGCAAAGGAAAATTGAAAATTTCTTTTGATTGCTATTAAAAATATTTATTCAACATTCGCATTAAAATTTTGAGTTATTAAATAAATTATCATCATCCAATTCCACAAAATAAGAAAACATCTCCAAACAACGATTTGATTATTGTAACTGGATAGGAAATAACATAAATTTGCCTTGAATTTCACAAATTTTCATTGTCGACAGAATTTTACACATGAACAAAATTTTGCATACGTACCATGTATTTCTCACTAGATAGCTTCGCAAAAGTTTGATTCTTGTTTTTTTTATCAAAGACAATATTAATATAGGCTTTGTTAAAGAAATAATTATTAATATAAATGGAATAATTATCTTTGTTATATCCCCCTAGTCTTTTTATTTAAATATATGAATAAAAACAATTGTTCATCACACTATATATATCGTATTATCTCATATTATTTTATTTATAATTTTTTTTTCTCCTTTTTAGGTACCCCTCGTAGCTTCAGTGCCCGCGTCCTGGGCATGGTGTGGGCTGGCTTCGCTATGATCGTGGTAGCATCTTACACTGCCAACTTGGCAGCTTTTCTCGTGTTGGACAGACCGGAGACATCACTCACTGGCATCAACGATGCCAGGGTAAGACGCCAATAGCTTTAGTTCGATGTATTTTGTTTGATCCTGTCACATTTGCTTATGAATATAAATTTGCATCGAAAACAAATTTACGCCATTTTCACGCATTACGGATATTAACCCTCTAAAGGAAGCATCTGTCGTTGTCGCAAACACACTTCCAATTTGCTTCTCTAGGGATGCTATAACTCAGACAAACGCCACTCTTCATGTGTTTCAGTACGCTAGCAAACTTCAAGAAAAGAGGGTCAATTCATCTATTGTGAGCACTCATTTTGTTTGTTTTTAATGTTAGAAGGCTTTATAGTTTTTTAAATCCCTAGTAATTTTTTTTTATTTTTCTACAAAGAGAGTTTGTTGCATTTCTGTAGCAATTCTGAAAAAAAGTATGTGAACTTTGTTTACCTATAGCTATCAGTACTGAAAATGATACTAAAAAATTATTAAACATTGCGTTTGTATTTTTAGTTTATTAATTTGTAGAAGAAAAATTCGCGTTAAACTTTTGAATTATGTCCTTTTAGATGAAAAAAATATATATATGAGTGAAAAAGCAAAAAATGATAGTGAATCCTAAAATTTAAAGCTGAGGTATTGACATTTTTTGTTATATCAGTATCAGATGTTTCCACTGAGAGAAGGGAAATCTGTTTCCTGAAGAGTTAAAATACAGTTGGATTAATGTATAAGTATTTTCGAATTATATATTCTAGGATGCGAAGTATAAGTCTTATAAAACTCTTTTTAAAAAATTTCAAAAGCTGTAACACTTATTAATAATAAGAAAAAAAATGTTTGATTTTTTTTTTTTTATTAATCATTTTCATAGTAAGTTTATACACATTCGCAAAACAGTTTAAGTGTCGACGTTTTTAAGTAAAATTATATTTTATAGCAATATGATCTTTATTCCTTGAACTAGAATGAAATTAATATATGTAATTAACCTAATTTTAAAAAGTCTTTGTATGGATATTAGGGAAAATCTGTTTTAGACATACTAAAAAATATTAATAAATAAGCATCGAGTTCAGAGCAAAATTATCCATAAAAATAGTTTTTCTTTTCTGCTTTTTGTATCCTCAGAAAAATTTTCAATTTGGCTCTTCCCAAAAAATTACACATCTCAAGAATAGGTGGAACCCTTTTTCCGGTACTATTTCCTAATTAATTCCAATATAGTACGTATGTTTCTGAACACCGATTCCAAGCTTAACAAGCAGAATATTTTTTACCTGAATCTTTCATTATCAATACTCCTGTTAACTTGTGCTATGAATCAGTTTGGGTAAAACCTAGACGCACCCGCGCGCGCGCGTGTGTGTGTGTGTGTGTAAATTTATATTAAAAAATAAATGGCAGTCATTTAGATTTAATCAGTCCAAATCGTTGGTTTATTCAGCTATAATGATAATACTTTGGGGAATATTTGAAGCAAATTATTTTTTATAAAATTGTCCACCTATGAGCCTCCCAGGGTCGCAGGTCAACACAAGTAGAGGGGGGAAAGGAGAAGTAGAATGTTAAATTACACAAATGTCTTATAAAGGGAACTCCCCCTCCCCCCGAAAAATTGTGTTCAGTAGGCAGAAAAACGGGATTCTAGATGGTGTCTTACGCATGCTATTTTGAAAGAGGAATTCAGTATTTTTAAAAGGCGGAGGGAAGGTTTCGCCTTAAGAAATTGAAGTAAAAAGAGAGCTGATACATTTATATTTATTAACCAACATTTCTGTTTGTCAAAAGAGTAAAAAATGAATTAAAAAGTTAGAAACGTTTTCTTCGGCCAGTAAGAAATTAAATCAACATGTAATTAAAATAACAGTTTATCATCTTCATAAATAAAAGAGCGAAGAATTTTCAATTCAGCTGACTAAAAACAGAAGATATGTGCTCATTTCAAATATCTCATTATCGAACTTATGATCACGCAAATTGAACAACGGTTCAGATTTTAGTTAAAAAATTTCGATCGTATTGAGAGAAAAATCTTTCTTTTTTTTTTTTATTTATGATGATATTAAACTATCATTTTCAGAACATCTTCATTTAATTTCTTACTTACCGATGAAAAAATAATTTTTTTTTTACATTTTAGTTCTTTTTAACTTTTTTGTCTCATAGAAATAAATGTTGTGTTTTTATTAAAATTTATGTATGTTATAGTTTTAAATTCTATCATGGCAACCATATATAAGAGAAATGTTTTTCAACTAAAGCTGTTGTTTCGTTCTTTTTCAGCTAAGAAATCCAATGGACAACTTCAAGTACGCCACAGTGAAGGGTAGTTCGGTGGACATGTATTTCCGAAGACAGGTAGAACTGTCTAATATGTACCGAACCATGGAAGGTAAAAACTACGACAGCGCTGAACAAGCTATTGCGGCTGTCAAGTCAGAGTGAGTTTCTTGCTCCATCAGATATGTGATGAAAAATTTAACTATTCATGTTTAGAGTATCTAGAGGGACAAGCAAAGTTATATACACATAACTCTCATATAAACACGCATGGTTTGAAAATTGGGAAATTCTTCATAAAATGCATCTTAGAACACGACATCTAATAATTAAACAAATCCCCGAGCAAAACTTTTAGTTTTCAAGAATAAAATTCTGAATTAGAAAATTCCCGAACAAAACAGAACGAAATAAGAGCAATTAAGTTCATAAGATATCTCATAAGAAATTTTTTATTTGTGTGTGGATTATATACCAGATTTGAGCGTGTTAGAATTTGAAATATAATTGAATTCCATTTTGTTGGTGGAGTATTTAGCACGTTCTCACACTTTGTGTTTTTAAATACATATTATTCAAACTTTAGGCATGATAATTATGTTTTTCGTTTTTGTGAATAAATTTACAGCCCTAAGTTGTATGTTTATCGGATATAAATAAAAGATCTTTAAAAAGGCATTTCATCTCGCTAGAACAAAAATAAGAAAGAAAATATTTTTAATGCACATTAATATGTAATATTTTTATGTAAATAGCTTTAATAAATAAATTTCTCCTAATTATAAAATTAATTAGTATATTCCTCTAGTCCTTGGAATCTGACTCCCTTTTTTGCACTAGTTCTTTATTTTGTATACCACTAGTTTGAATTACACGGAATTCTTAGGGATAGAACAAACGTTTTATACGGGAATTATCTGACTGTAATTTGTTTAACATGAGGATGTAAAAAAAGCTTATTCAATTGCATTGAACAAGATCTCAAATTGGATGTTTTAAAATGATACAAACGAGCAGACCGTTATTTTCGTAAGCATTTTAGCTTCTTTCAATTCCCACATAAGTTTCAATGTTTACTTAATTGTTTTAATATGTGCAAAAAAAAAAATTTTTAATGTTGAAAAGAATGCATTTAGATACGCTAACATTTGCAAGAAAAATTCTGGATCTAAATATACATAAAAGTTGACTTTTTATAAAATGAATCAAGAAATGGTCATACTAATTTCTGTCTTTCACAAAACCTAATTGTTTTTATTTAATTACATGATATATATTCTGTTTCGAATAAGACGTAATATGTGTGTAATAAGTTGCGTATATAAATATGTATATAATTGTGTATATATGTGCATGAATTAAGCATTACGTTATTGTGTGTGTATGTGTGTGAGTGCTTTGGTACATTGTGATTTCCCATCGGCCATGAAAATTGGCGTAATTCTAGCCAAACTTGCATCAATTATTTCTGACTCAATCATTGTTTGGTGACATTTTTCTGATTTGGCGTAAATGACAGACGATATTTTATATATGTATCATTTTTTTAGGCATTTCACATCAGTTTTTGTCGCAGCTGCAAATTACAAAATGGGGAGTGATACTCTCTTTGATTAAGAAAAATAATTTCTCACTCATTTTCTATCTCTTCTTACCCCTCTCTTTAAAATAAACATCATCTAATTAACTACATGATTAAAATACTTCGATCAAATGGATTTAGCATGAATTAGTTTTTACTGTACCTATAAGTTCTAATATCTTACTTTCAGATAATTATTTTATTTTTTTAAGAGTTTAAGAGAAAGGATCGGAGAAAAAAATCATTTGAATTTAATGTAGTAAATGTTATTTCTTGTACAAAAGAGCTCACGTCCTTTTTTTAAGTAATATTGAAGCATTTTTCTTATAATGCATTAACTTTAAATCAGTTATCTTAAAACCTTTTCATAGTGAAGTGTTATTTCATAGAATAAATCACACGGGGTCGTCAATTTTCTTTGAAAAAGTATATTCACTAAACTACAAAACAAAGCAATTTAAAACCGTAATTTCTTTTGGTCTTATTTCAAATAAAAATTTCCTTGTATGTTTTTAGAAAAAAAAGGTCTGGTAAATTTTCCTGGTATATTTTTCCTAGTATATTTATTAGACTTTTTTTTTTTCAAAAAAGTGATGGATGAGAAAATTTTGAAAAGCATTGTGCATGCGGTTTACTTTCGAACTGGATTTACGAGTATGAACTGTTTCTGTGGCCCCTTACATGTGCTGTATGAAACACTCTTGATTGCCAAAACAAAATAGAGTAGCAGTTGCAAATATTAGCCGCCCAAGGGGCTATTGTTTTAATTGGATCACTTTTGGTCTACCAGATCACTTTTCAATTTTTTTATCGTCTGCTTTAATTTTATATAATTACATTTAGCTTATATGTATTCAATCAAATAATTTATCTTTCCTTTAAATTTAATGTTGAAAAAATGTTCGCTATTGTCCATTTCTCGATATTTCATCACTTACTTTAATTCTTATATTTAATTGAGTAATTTCATAATAATTCTAAAAAAAGCTCACCTTGGGTGGCTATATTTGTTCTTTGCAAAATTTTACATAGAACTTTTTTTTCCACTTCTATACGTCTGTTTAATACTCTACTGTAATTTATGTAACAATAGAGACACACAAATTATATTTTTAAAGTTGTTAATAAACAACTTCCAAAAACTGTAGTCGATCGACTTGAAATCCTGAAATATTCACATTTTATTTCTATGCTGCAACATAAATTCTCTAAAAAAATTCAGTGTGTAAAATATAGTTCATTGTTTTTCTGCCTAATCCCATGCGACAATGGAATGGAATATACACATCATATTTTAACATTGGTATTCAACAGTTCCTTGAAGATTTGATGCATTGATTAGAAATCCCGCAATTCTCACTTTTATTTAACTATAACATAAAAGCATTATTGTACAAAATTTCTGCGTGAAAAGCTCATTGTCTTTTCGAAGTCAGAATGCTTAAAATACACTTCGAGGAATATAAATAAAACTAAAAACTATATTTCCAAGTACTTTAATTATTCTGAAAAATATTTAAAGTGTCTAATCAAACAGTAGCCGAAATTCTTCGTCAAAGGGTTTTTCAAGCGACGCAAATATGTAATTAAAACACGTACTAAATTCATTGAACTAGTTTAGCACGTGCGTATAAGCTCTCTCTCCGCAACTTCAAACAAAACAATCACAAACTTTCCTCTTAATTGACTACAAAGGTCCATTGTATGCATTCGTTGATTTCATTCACAGATGCCGAAACACGATTTTTGAGTCGAAATAAAAATATAAAACTGTCAAACGTACTCGGTAACTATTCGAACGAAGCTAACGCTCTTTATCTATGAATTAAACATTAGTTTGATGCAGACGAAAAATAAAACATTTTTTTTTATCATCTACTCTGGTATGACGAAAATGGTATAATGATGTCTGTGTGTTGACGTTAAATAAATCACGGTATCAGATCGCTCAAGTGTCAAGGTCGTGAGTTCGCTAAACGGATATAGAACAAAAAGAAAAGAGAATACCATGAAAAGAATTTTTATTGCGGAATCAACGAAGTTGCATTTTTTGGTCCCTTGGCAATACTTTTCAGTCTAGTATTTGTAGATCAAAGCCTACTTATCCACGCGGTATCATTTACATAATAAGTCTTCTTTTTTTTATTATAAAATCGTAAAGAAATTTATCCGTTTTTAACCAAATACAGAAATACAGTAGATGTTCATTAATCCGGTTATCGATTATTCGGCACATTTTACAAAACTGCGACGAACGAATTGTTAGCTCTCTTATTTTTCCGCATGGATTCGGGCGTTATTGATTTTGCAAGAACATGATTTTGATGCGTTATATGCATTTATAAAATTTTCAGAATCAAACAAAAAATACAACTCAACAGAATTATATATTTATGTAATTCTTAAAATTGTGATTCTTAAAGATTAATTAGGTGATTCTTAAAGATTTTTTCGGGAAAATATCCGAATCTTGTGTATGTATGAGTGTCTGTCCCCACCACACTCCTCAAACACCTCATTATTTCAGTTGTCTCTTCAATTCTTACCCCCCCCCATCCCAATACTTCTTATTCTCACTAATTGTATTATATCAATTTTTTGAGCCGTATTTTTTTATCAATAGAAAAATATTCAATAAAGTTAATGTTTAATGTCTGAATTTAATCTTGTAATTGCTACATTAAAGAAATATTTTATCGGATATTTATATCCTCTACAAAAGTTCAGACTGTGCGTAAACACATTAAATGTATGTTTTATTCTAATCTACAATTATTTCTACAATGATTTCTCATTGCTATCTCCATTAAAGTTCTATTGACACGTGATAATCCGGTAAAATCACTAGTCCGGTACCAAAGAGTGGCTCTATAAAGAGATAGTTACTTGTTGTTTCCGAGCATATATGCATATTTTCTTGGCCATATCACCAAAGCGCAAATTTACCTGCTAATTTTTTATACATAAGTTCAAAATACAAGAGAGCCCAGCCACTGCACGGATGCACGCAATTTGAGGCAAGTGATGATTGCAAAAGAATTAAAGTATTTTTTTGGAAAAAGCATTAATAAAGAAATGATAAAATTTGTGGGGGTTTGTTCGAATAGTAACTGCATCGATAACACAAAAACTAAACACACATCATATCCTTCATTACGAAAAAAATTAACGGGTCAACATTTTCTAGTACCCATTGAAAAAATTTCATTGCGAAAAACTCGTAAGAATTTTTTAGTTTGTTTTACCATAAAAAAAGAAAAAATTCATCAGTGTCATTACTGCGTGTGATCTTATGCAATGACCATTTCAAGTACTATCATACTGTGTAAAACTATTTAATTTTTAATTTCTCTAATTATTTTCAAAAGGAATTTTATTGAACTGGATAAAATTATAAAATATTTGTGTGTGCCCTTTTTAAATCATTTTGAAATATTTCTATCAAAATTATCATAAAAAAATTTGGTAAAGTTCAATAAAAATAATGCAATAAAAAATACATTATAAAACATTTTGTGATATGGGCCTATTTCTACTTTTTCAAATGATGCAACTGGATTAATAGAACTAAATTATAATGTTAACGAGTTAATTAATTGTCTCGGTTTAAGAAAGAAACTGTTTATTATCTATCATAAGATAAATAGGATCGCTCTCGCTCTCTCTTTTAATTCAGTTAATCCTATTTTATATTCATGCTTCCAACTGCTTTCAACATAAGCGATTAATTATAATGATTCACTCCGACCTACAACATCTAACAGCTTGAAGTTATTCTTTATCTCCATTCTCTTGCCTTTAAATTCTTTTTAGCTTACATACCACTATTTCTTATTCAATTCACTCACTTCTTATCTTCACCTAATTTGCCTAATCAAGTTTCATTTTGGTTGGTAACGAGTTGTAATTGTATCTAATTTAAATTACAAAAAGTCCCCGAGGTCAGTATGAGGGCACCGCGAATAGCCCACGTCACAACGCCTTTGATTGTCTATGCTATGTATTTTCTCTTTGCAATACTAAACATTAATATTAGAAAATAATGGATTATGAGTGTAACGGAAGCGTTATACATATGTACACACAAAACCAAACATAATTCCACAGAAAATATTCCTGATGAGGTCTAGCGATTGATGGTTTTTCCAGCTGGATATCTTTCTTGGCAAATTGAAGAAATGCTTCAAGCTCCAGTTGATGTTATTGAATTTGATTGTGTTATTACCGATGCATTTAGAAGCAACACGAGTGCTACGAACCTCGTAATTTTGAGTCTCACAATCAAGCCATAAGGACGGCACCTGAATCCTCCAAACTTCAACATCACATCAACGGGAGTGTTTTGGACCGCGAGCAGATTTATTGTACAACATTCCCGTGGATATTTAGTATCATCAGGACTCGAACTCGAGACTGGATAGTAACAATGCCACTCACGATCATGTCTACTAAGTTACTGCGGCGATCTTAGTTGGTGATAGAAGGTATCGTAGGTATAATAAAAGGGGTTGTTATTTACTGTAATGGCTCAAAAAAATGTTTTCTTGGCGTGCCAATTGTTGCGTGAGATCTTAGTACGTGTGTTTTTCGATTTTTCAGTGGTCTGAGCGCCTTCATCTGGGACTCGTCCCGTCTCGAATACGAAGCCGCCCAGGACTGCAACCTGGTGACAGCCGGCGAGCAGTTCGGCCGCTCAGGATATGGCATCGGGCTGCAGAAGCACAGCCTCTGGGCCGACCAGGTCACCCTGGAACTCCTGGGCATGCATGAGAGTGAGTACTCCAACACAATCCACGCCCTTCTTGTTAAATATAGAATTTCTGCAACTATGCTACATGCTATATTTTAATATTTTTGCCTTGATCGTGAACATGGCAACATTTAACGGTTAAGCAAATAGAAGCAAATTTTTCCATTTATTTGTTTAATTTCAATTATTTATTGGATAGATAAAATAAAATATTTTTATGTAGACTTCCAGGACCAACAAAAGCTACGAACAGTTACCCAACTATCATACCCCACAGAAATGCTCCGAGGATTAGCAATCGATGTTCGTTAAAAATAAATTTTGCGAACATCTTTGATTTATCTTACAGTTACTGGTACTATTAGAAGGTACCATAATGAAGCTTCCATAGGGAATTGATGCATAATTCATGAAGCTGAAAGGTTCTCAAAAATATCAAAATTGTAAAATCTTAATAACGTTATTCATCAATAAGATTTATCAAAAAAGTATTGGGTACAAAATGAAGTCTCTTCTGTAATGTTGTTTTCATTTAGGCGGTTATATGGAAGAGCTGGACAACCGCTGGATCCTACAGGGCAGTGAAACTTGTGAAAAAAATGAGAAATTTCCCGCAACTCTGGGCTTGAAGAATATGGCAGGTAAGATAAGCTATTTTTATTCAGTTATTCCAACTCAACAGAAAGACTTGTCATTAATAAAAAGATTACATTTGTAAGAGAAGCAAGTACTTCTTAAGTTATACATAAGGCTCATTAAGTTTAATTCCTTAACATCTCAAATAAAAAAAATAAGTGCAACCTTTTTGACGTCAAAAGTTTTGTTCTTCATTTCACGCGTAAAAACATTTATCAGTATACACACTACAGAAATATTAGCATTCAAAACTTTACACAAGAAATTCATATAAAAATGTCTAGCCTATACTCGTATACTTAAGTGCTCCTAAAGCTAAAGCCAAAGTTTAAGTTAATGTGATTGCTCAAAAGGAATTCAATTTCCCAAATACAACATAACTTACCTTAGGTTGTTATGCAGAGTTCGGAAAACAGAAACTAGTCCCTGACCAATCTGCATTATTGTACAAATGCTTATGTTATTATATCGAATTATCTATTATATTTCGATGAATATCTAAAGAGGACCTCTTTCTTAAAATCAAGAGTGTCCGAACAAAAGCAGGCCCTGAAGAAAAGTTAATTTCCTGGGTCTTGAAACAAATTTTGTGCAGTAAAATATTAATTTATTTAATTTTTCCATTTATAAAGTGAGTAAGGAGTGCAGGGAATAATAATACAATAACAAATCATATAGAACGAATTATAATATATACAATAAAATTATCTGATCAGTGGGGATAATTTTATAGATATTTTAGTGATCATTAGTTTAGATTATTATTAATCCAAAGTAAGCCAATCATTAGATTTTCGAAAGGCATATGATGTTTTTCAACATACGTTGAATCAAGATATTACAGAAGTCATGTTGTTGTTTTTTCTCAAAAATACATATACTTGAAGTTATATTATTAGTATAGTTCAACAATGTGTTACATTAAACACTTGACTTCCTCTTAAACTCTAATATCATAGTTTACCTTAATAATTTATCGCTTACTTTAATTTTGATACTTGGACAAAATATTATCGTTTACTTTAGTATTTTATCGTTTGCTTTAATCTTAATATCTGAATAATAATTTGGTTTTTACTGCGTAATCGTTTGCTTTAATTCAAAAACTTTTGATGTCAAAAATTAGCATTGTTTCGGTACTTCAGAAGCTTATATGTTTTGATTGTGACAACAAGATAATATTAGAATAAATAATTAAAGTGAGATTATTGGCCATAATTAATTCATCTCAGAAATTATAAGGTAACCATTCAAGACGGCTATTTTGCGTGTAGTGGTATAACCATAACAATAAAGCCAAAGTGAAATCTTTTTTAGAATTCAACACTAACATGGATGAGGTCAATACATAATGGTAATTTTATACGTAATGCAATTAAACAAAAAAAACCAGTCCATTTGGAAACTGACAAGATGAGTTGGTTAAGATTTAATATAACAATACGTTATAATGTTACGTATTTCGTATCCGATACTTTGATTTTTTTTAAAAAAGATATATTCTCATGAATGGAGTGCCTTCGATGGATTGAAATACAGCTCATATTCTGCATCAAGTATTTTTAATCCAGTGGTGCATTTATTTTAACATCTATTTTAATAAGAGACGGAAATAGGATTAAAGTATTACAGACTTCAAAATAATTGTGCGACAAACATTTTTTTCATGAGACCCACAAACTATTTATTTTTAATTTGGTTTTCATCTTGGCCTGTTTATTGCAAAACAAGCCAATGAGTTTAAATATTGGCGTGAGTACTCTCAGATATTTGGCTTACTTTGGATTCCAATAATTTTCTATAGTATTACAACACTGTTTGCATGACTTCAATTTTCAGAAGGATCAAGCATACTCTATGGTATTCTTCTGCTAACAAATTGAATTCATAAATTCCTTTTAGTCCTTTCACTGAGAAAATTAGATAACTTTTGACAGAAAATAGCCAAATGCTCATTGAAGTAATTCTATTCATTGTTTCAGGGGTCTTCATTCTGGTGGGAGCCGGCATCGTGGGTGGCGTGGGACTGATCATAATCGAGATCATCTACAAGAAACACCAGACGAGGAAGCAAAGGAGACTGGAACTTGCGCGACACGCCGCGGACAAGTGGAGGGGTGCCGTGGAGGTGCGTAAACTGTATTTTAAGACCCTTATGTTTAGAACCAACAATCGTCAACACGACCTTGAGACACCATAAAATCTTCGGAACCTACACAGCGCATTCAAATCTTCGTTATAATGAGTTAAACATAAATTTTGTCAAAGTCTGGAGTTGCTTCTTCTGAATTGAGGGAATCTTAATTAAGGGGTTGATTCCATTAATGTCAAACAGTCTGAACTAAACTCAAACACATTTTCAGACAGAAGAATTTTCCAATTTTCATATAAATTCGGGAAGTTGTAGCACATGTGTATATTTATAAAACTATGACTTTAAAATTTAGAAAAACTCCATAAACACGCTGTTTTATGCTGAAGCATGTAAATTTTAAGTACTTTTAGCATTACAATATAAGAAACAAAACCTGAAACTTGTCTTATGTGTGAAAATATCTGATTATATATGTTTGTAATGAGAAATATAATTTAATATGCTACTCTGCATAAGATAGAGAAGTCAAAATGTACAAAGGTGGTTCAAAAAATACCCGTGTTAGGAATGAGAAATAAAGTTTGAGAAATTTGAAACAGGAATGGTATAATTCACTATGGTATGGTCCAGTGTGTGTGTGTGTGATTGTTGCTCTTTCTTCTAAGGAATCCAAGAGTAGAACATTGTTCGGAATAGCGTCATACGAAAAGAGAATTTAATTATTTATGGTTCTGTTAAGCTAGAAAAAGGAATATTTATGTAGAAATGATCACTAAAAATAATTTTATAAGACTATTTCGACATGTTGAAAATGTGGCATTAATAAGCCGACTTATTGAAGAGGAGAATGAATAAGAATCGCTAAAGTTCGTATTTGAATTCAAGGGTAGTTCAAAAAGTACTCGTGTCAGAAATGGAACATGGATCATCGCCATAACTTTTCTGCCCGCTTTCGCCTTCTTTGGAGCATATTTACTGGAAGTAACCCATTGTTTTGATTGTTGCTTGATTCCTGGTGTATAGTGATGAATCCAAGTCTCAAATCAGTGGTGACAACTCGACGCGGCAGCAATCAAAACTTACCTCTTGAATTAGTTAAATTTGCTTTGGCCCCATTTAACAGATGGCTACACTCTATTGTGTCATCAACTTGCCTATCAATAGTTGCAATCAAAAGCTGAATGAATTTGAAGTTTACAAATTTTTTTTCATTTTTATCGGTTTATTTTTGTTTATTTCTAAGTTTTTACCAAAATAATATAACCTGTATTTCCATGTCAGTTAGATAAATCATAAGAATTCCATTTGTCTAAGTAAATTCTATTTATACAACTGTTTCAACGAGGTCCGATGTAGTATATTTGATTGACTTAATCTGGATTATAAGAATCCAAAGCTTGCAAAAAATAGAGTATAAATTAACTAGATCTCTTCTTTTATGTAATTAATTAGCAATACTCTTAGCGTGAGAGGTAATTCAAAAGTTAGCCTCGATTTGAAGTACCAGAAAACGACCTACTTAAATGCAGGTTTCCTTTAATGTTTGTAAGAGTTGGTGAAATTTAATGTTGCCAGAACCAGATTTGGCTATGCTGTGCCAAAAAATATATAGGTTGAATGGTTGCCGGAGCACATAGGCCTTATGGCCTTTAATCTCCAATTTGAAAATTTGTATAAATGAATTGCATTGACATGTCACTTGCCAAGGAATCCATTTTATATCTAAAGAATTATTATAAAAACATTTCCAAACAATGAGTACCCGTATTTGTGATCTAGACGAAAAATTTTTAAAAAGGTCAAACGCCGTTGACAAGGTGGGTCGAAAACAGAGAAAAATCTCTAGGAGGTCCTGGGGGCGAGCTACTCGTGTTTACCAAAAGACAGCAAACCCCATAGAAAAGGAAACAAATCATTAGAGTGCCTCGGAGTCATGATCAGGTTTCATCTAAATTCATTCAAGGGCTAATTCTATAGTAAACACAGATTCCACATGTTGCGAGTGAGATGTGCGTAATTTGTTATGAATGAAATGCAATCATATCCCCTACTCCCGTCATGAATCTCAGAACTTAGCTCTCTTGTTCTATTCTTCAGATTGCATCTGAGCTCAGCATTACGTATAAAACTAAAAGAAGCAGATCACACATTTTTAGCACATTTGCATTAGCAGCTTCAATAAATAAACACTTCATTCTTTTTTTTTAATTTTTTTCAACGCATTCGTTTTAAGTGAGTTTAATTGATGTTTTTAATGTAGCCAAATTAGATTATTGATATGTTAGTAATACCTCTTAAAGTCGGGAAAATAACCAAATGCTACTTTTCTGAGCACAAAAAAGGTCATCCACTTCAGTCATTGGAAAGACCAGTCGAATTGTATTATAGAAAAATATTTTCGTCATCCTTATTGACTGAGCATAGAGTGGACCTCAAAGTCTTCCTATCATTCTTACATTTTACAAATGAAAATTCAAGCGACCTTAAATATCATATTTTTTTTCTTTTACCACAATTACTGAAACAAATAAAAATTATTATCAGTCTAGTAAAATTTGCCTTATACAATCATTTAAAGAATAATATGAATTAGTGTAATGGAAATTAATAATATGGGAAAATATTGAAATTTTTTATTACAAACATATTACAAAAGTTTAATGAAAAAAAATTTCCCCCTTTTTTTAAAAAAAAAAAATCGTTATCCTATTTTGGCAAGCAGGAAGTCAAATCACTTTACAGCTTAAAAAGAAAGTGAATGGCTATGAAGCATATGGCTCGTTAATTTGGGAGGAAATTAATTTTCAACAATATTTATTTTAGGTAGTTAATATGAGGAATACCCCATACATTTGATACATTCTAAGAAAAGAAAGTTTTAATCGCGTAATATAAAGCATGATGCTTGTGAGAATATTTTATTACGCTTATTAAAAATGAAACATGTAATTTCAAAATCATTATTTATAAAACAGATTGGTTTTTGTCTAATAAGTACGAATAATAATATGTATAATCTAATTAAAATAAGATAAAAACTTAAGCACTTTATCATTAACAATTTATCATTCAATATATTTTATGTTTCAAAAGCGGGACTAAATTAATATTTTTACAATGTATTAAATTGCCCAATAAGTAGGCATGTTAAGTTCTTAATGAAAATTTTATTAATTTTCTGAAATGAAGAAGGATTTATAAGGAATTTTAGAAAGATTTTTTAAACACCCTTTAAAGAGCTTTTTATTTAACTTAGCTATATTTTTTTAAAAAAAAATGAACAAAATAGACATTCATAGGAGTACTAAAATAGAAAACATTATGTAAAAACAAATATCTCTTAATAAAACTGTAATAAAAAGAACATAATTTCTTAAAAATTATTCCAATTTTTTTTTAATGTTCCTAAGTTTAGTTTTCTTATACTGGTGAAAACAGTCTATCATATCAGCAGTTCAGTTCTTAATACAGAGCTTCAGAGCTTATTTCAAATCAAAATTAAAGTTTCATCGAAATATTTTAAAAATTTAATTTCAAGTACAGTTGTTTATTGCAAAATGTACACTTTAAAACAAGATGTTCGAGTTAAAAAAAATTCATATAAGCAGTTTTTACTCTATTTTAATCTTATAAGTTATCTACTGGCCATTTTAATTTCGTAAAAGAAGTGTTAAATGTATGGAATTTCTACTACCGTTTTCAAATCTATGCTAATTTATTTTTTTGAATGCAAAAACGTGCATCTGAAAGAGTCAAAAATAATAATGGTTTTTTCCGCGGAATTGCAATTACCCTCCTATTTTAAAAAATATTTTTATCCTTATTTTAACTATTCGTTTGGGGGGTTTCCGGTCCTTAAAATATTTTAAAATATTTTCAAGAACCGGGGGGGAGGGGAATTCTGCAGAAACCTTCATTATTTTTTGCTCTTTTTAACATTCAAATAGATAAAATTGTAAAGATTTGAGGACGCTAATAGAAATTCCATAACATTAACATTACGTTCACGAAATCTAAATGGCCAGTAGACGGGAGCGTTAAATACAAGGTCTGGCTAAAACGAAACCGAATTAATGCTATAAAAGCATTTTTTATTCTTCCCAGTTTTAACACTGTTCCCTTTAATATATACCCCTCTATTATCTCTGCTGTGCTCTCTTAGAAGTTTCCAATGCCAGAAACAGTGTTGGAAGTTATTTTCTGAAACCCTATTCGTGGCCTCCGCCGTTTTATTAACAATTTGATCTGCTTTTCCTTTCAGTGCCAATTTCATCTTGAGAAATCGAAAAATATCACACAGGGTAAGGTTGAGTGAACAGAGCGGCTGTTCCAACACAGGGATCTTATGTTTGCCCCAAAACGTCTTTACACACAATGCATCATGCTCTAGGGTTCCATTATTTGATTATCCACAATTCTCGCGAAATCGGTAAAACAGATTCGTTGTCGATTCCTATCGTTTCAGCAATTGTGCGGATATTGACTGACAGCCTTTTTGGATCAAATCACTGATTTTTTTCAATTTTTTTTTTATCCACCATTGTCGCGGTGGGCCGTAATTGATATATAACACATCGATCAATAACTCCCGAGTCTAACATTGAAAACAACATTTTTTTTGCAAAATTTTTTTTATTCATCAACATAACACCTTTTGTTAATCACCTTTTAGGGTGATACAATCGTTCCAACGCTTTTCCAAATCTTTTTTTTTTTCCCCTTCAAAATTTTTTTCTTTTTTCGCAGGAAATCTTTTTTGTTGCGAGTAAATAGCGATAAACAGCTTTCTGAATCATCGACTCGTTGCTGTTTTTGTTCCATCGAAAGCAATCGCGGCACCCACTTGGAAAAAACCTTTTTCACTTCACTTCAAAAAACCTTTTTCCTGGTCCGATCGACTTAAAATTTTGACACGTTTCAAGCAAAGGTTAGTACTCTAGAAAGACCTGGTTACTGGTTTACTACGAGCGCCATCTCTGGGTTAGTCTCGGGAGTTATTGATCGATGTGTTATAATCGTCAATCTTTTCTCGTCCTTCTTTGAACCCTTTAAATCCCTCAAAATCCTTATTGCGGTATAAACATAAATCACCGTATAGTTCTAATGAAATGAATGATTTTTGAGGTGGAATTTTTTGAATTCGGTGAGTCGATTCGGGACCAGGAATGGAAAGAGAAAAAATTCACGTAACTCGGCCATGTGCCATTTGATCTTGACGCGCGAACTGTTTGTCTGAGAATCGAACAGAAAGGATATTTTTTTAGCCACACTTTGTACATTGTGATTTAAATACTCTTTTAAAAATATCTCCGTGTAATCATATTCACAAAAAATATTGAGATAAAGCTTCAACTAATTTATTATTAATAATTCTAGAAAGGCTAGATTGCACAATTTTTTGTTAATAAGTACACATATTATTAAGTGTGAAGTTAACTTCCCATACACTTCAAACTTTTCATTTTTTCCAGTTTTAAATTTTGATACAAGAGATTAAGATTTTTTAATTTATCCAGCTTAAATTACAAATCTGTTACTATTGCAAATTGTTGGTTTTTATTTCTCAGTTAAATTTTTAAAATGTTATGATCAAAATTTTATAAATATTATTTTCCTTGGCTTATTTTTAGTGTTTGTCATTTACTTGAATCGTTATAGATTAAGAACAAGAAGATAAGTTACACATGAAAATAAAGGTTATAGCACGAGTCATGGGGAAGCGAGAAAATTTTTATAGGGAGGGGTATGGGGGATTCTCCTACTTCAAATCGAATCTAAAAATTAATTTCTAACTTAATCATTTATTTTCAAGGTGAAAAGAATATATATATGTGGAATACTAGATTTTGCACATTAATTTTTTCTGAAAAAAATTTAAAGAATTCAGCATAAAAAAGTGTCAGTTTTAATATTTGACTATGCAGCAACCCTTATGGGAGGGGTGGGGAGTACAACCCTTATAACCATAACCCCCCTCCCATTGTAACGCCACTGACTCGAGTCGATAAATCCAACAATATTCCGCAACTTATTTCAGTCAGTTACGACTTTGCTTTTTAGATATATCTGAACAATATACATAATGCATAAAATGCTTATAATTTAACTAACCTTAAAACATTACCAAAGGTGATTGTAAAAAGTACTAATTATTCTTTTTAGACTATTTCATGTAAGAAATTGGAAATTAAAGATATATTTATTGATGTTTAATGTATGGTGTTATTTTTCTGGTTATATATATATATATATATATATATATATATATATATATATATATATATTGCAAATGAATAATTTTGTTTTATGCTAAAGCAATTTAGTTGATAACCATTTATTGAAAACTGGATGAAGAGTTTTTTAGTTTAACATTTTTTATTTTGTTACAAATAATAAGTTTTTAAAGTATTTTAATGTTTTGTTTCATAAATTGAGAATTGCATTACCTTTTTCGTTATGTATATAAAATCAGAAATGAAATATTTCATATAAGTATTGTATTATCATTATGTATTACACATTATTAATGCATTTCTATATATTGCATATGTATGCTTATTACTAGTTTATATATATGATAATATAACTGCATGTGATAGTATGTATCTTATGAATGTTTATGTAAAAGTGCATTCTGTCATTAATATCTATGGCATTGTACTTCAAACTAACACCAAAGTAGTGAGATGTTTTTGAAAGTTATTTATAATTTTTTTTCCTCCTTGAAGATAAAACAGACAGTAATTCGATTTTGATCAGAATCACATGCCTCTATCAATAAATGGGATTGATTATCAAGCTCTGAGACAAGCCTTTATTGTTATTTAAATAGCTAAATGCGAAAAAATTAAGCAAGAGTCCTTGACATACTGAAAAAAAATTATTTTTAATACACACAACCACGGTTTAAATAATTAAAGTAATTTAAAGTGTTGTACACTTTCTGTGACATTGTTGAAATATTCCACGTATAATACTTTCATTTCTCAAGTAATATTATTAATCAGTTTGACTGATATGTAATTCCATTGTAAGGCATTTGGGGAACAAAATATAGTGCCGAGGTTTTAGATACTGCAAAGATTCTGTTTTAGTTTCTGCATTCAGTAAACGAAATGTTTGTGTTCTAGAATTTATAAATCAGTCACTTGTTATAACGTCTGCTTCTTTTCTTAAAATGTACAAGAAAAAATCATGCACACCTCGTACTGGAAGTATGGTTTATATCTGGACTGAGTCATCGAAACTGAGATAAATAATGTTGTCAGGGTCGGATAGAAGAGAGGAATTTGATTGTTTATTAACATCACACTTAGAAGTAACACGAGGTATATTGGTGACGGATATCGTCGTTTTGAGCCTCAGTCAAGTGATGAGAACGACACCTGAGGCGGCACTTTCCTCTCCAAACTACACACAACACACATTGAGGGCTTGAAGCATTGACGAATTTAATGTTTATCATCCCCGCTGTCTTTAGTGATATCAGGACTCAAACTCATGAAAATAAGGAAACAACGTCGTCCGCCAGCCCACGACCATGATCATTTAGCTACCTCGGCCCCTAAGTCATCGATAAACGTTTAATACGGACTTATGAATGAATTCAAATTATGTCATCGAGATCTTTTCACATTTTTCATTCTCTCCAAAGAACAGAGCAACTCTTTTTTGACATATTTTCATTGTCAACAGTAGAGTTTTCTGAACAAAAGAATGGAAGACGCTGGTTTCTAATAACAGCTTGATTCGAAGGTTGCACTAGAAATTTTCATAACTAAGCGCGTTCTTACATAAACCATAACGTGATTTCATTTGATATTAGATACATTAGAGAGACTCTTTGTTGGATTACAAAAAAACAACTATGACCTTTTCAACTTATAAAATATTTCCGAAGCCTACATGTTCCTTTTTTCGAACCTTGCACTGTGTATAAATTTGATGCTAATCTTTTCATCAACTCTTCACCCACTTCCCAATAACCTAGAGCCTAAGAATTTTGCACACAATCTCACTTTCAATGATTATACTATATATTCAGTTATAAAACTACAATATATATATGTAAAATTTTAATTGCAAAATTTTGAAAATAAAGACCAAAAATATATAAAATAATATATGCGAAAAAAGCTTTTTTATTCGACATTTGTGTGTTAAAAGAAAAAGAGCTAAAAGGTAAACAAAAAGTTAAAAAATGAAACGATAATATACTGAAATGACAGTTTATCATCATCATAAATAAAAAAAAAAGTGAAGTTTGATACAGCTCAAAATTTGTGACTAAAACATGAAGTATTTATAGTGCTCTCTCCAACTGTCTAATCATGAATGCGTTCACACAGTGACTCTTTATAAGGTCAGTGTGGATTGACACACAATCGGACCACCTGCTGACTGTGGTAATATGCAAATGAAACTCCAATTCACCTGTACCTATCAGTGATCGCCTTTCGCACTGTGCTAAAAATGTGTATTTAAATTATTCTCATTACTTTCGGGAAACGCTTTGCATATATCTAGGTACTATGCGCAATGGTTTCATAAAAAAAATTTAATCTAAGCACTCAAACATCTTAGTCAAATTCTATGCTTTAACTATTAATAACTTTACATAATTTCATAAGTATGTCAAGGACTTTTGTTCTAACTTACTTCTGGACTGTAAATAGCCAGTATATTATTTTACATTTACAGTAGTGCCTCCCAATAAGGGACACTCAAAGGAACAGACATTTTGTCTCTTAAATAAAAATGTTCCTTAATTAGAGGAAAATATAGATATTTTTCAAAGGACCAGAACCAACAGAATAGTGTCTTAAATAGAGATCTCCCTTTCCCTTACAAGAAGCATTACCGTATTTTATTTTGACAAAAGAAAGGCTGTGATTTTTGCACTCAAAATCGAAATTATTTTACACTCTTAGAGACACGATCCTTTTCTCACTAAAGATCTCTTTCATCAAAACCGTTTTCTTCCCTAATCCACAGTAATGAAGTAGGTGCACAGCACAGAAAGTGTTTTTCTTATGTTTTTTTATGTTGACTGTGGATTTAAGCCGTTGCCTAATTCCACAGAAGACTACTCCATTGGGCACCGAACCCAAATCCCTCTCTCTCTTTTCCAAGATTATGGGCAAGGACGAGGTAAGCTGCTCTACACGTCTCTTGGCATGCCTGCAGCTTGCTCCGAACGTCTCTGGCTCTCTTGTGGCTGTTCTTTCTTGCATGACACTCATACATCCTCACCTTTTACTTCTCTCTCTGTCTCTTCTATCTCTGTCTCTATCTCTCTATCTCTATCTCTGCCCATTTTTGAACGAATCTCTATCCTCTTAAAAAACGGTCAATGTCGTGCTTATGTCCATGAACGTATTATTGATTGATTATATTTAATTTGTAAGTTTTCAGTAAAATTGTGACGCCCTTTCTTCATTATTTAATTCTACACTCACTGTTCCTTTTAGTTAAACAGTCAGTCAATACTTGACTCCGACTGAAGTTACATAAAAACAAGATAAGATACTTCACTTGCCACGGAAGGATAGATAAAGTCTCTTTTTCTCGAATCCCTCGTAACTCATCCATTCTGAATTAGGATCAACTAATAAATTCTTAGCTTACCAATTCACTCGTGCTGATTCAATAACTTCGCACAAACAGCCTATTCTTATTTAAATACTTTAACTAAGATTCATTTCCATCCCAAAGATTCACTGGGTTACTTTAATACAACTTTCATTTATACATCCCTCTGACGTTATCTTTTATCTCCCTTCATTCTTTCTTTCAATTCCATTTCTTTTTTACATCACTATCTCTAATTCAATTCAATTCAATTAACTTCTATCTTCGTCTAATTTACCTCATTACGTTTCATTCTGCTTGGGAAGAAATTGCTATTTCATGCAATTTAATTCACAATGAAATCCCCGAGGATAAGATAGAAGTGATATCGCTAATAGCTCAACTTCAAAAATTCATATCACAATATTTGAAATTCATTTGACTGAATTTACTGGCGGGACAAAAGTGCAGTGTATTGTACTTTACAAAATATGCTAACATAAGCTGAATTATGATATTTTATCTAAGGCTGACATATCTTTCTTTAAACAAAATTTTTTTGTAAAAGCATTTTCAAACTGAAATTTTTTTTAGCATTTTATGTTTACAAGATTCCATTGAAGATGGTTTTGAAATTTTACATTGTAGCCAGACAGCATTTATTATACGTACAAAAAAGCATCTTTTGGCATGTTATTGTGTCAGAAATAGCAAAGGCCCTGATTGAAAGATGTCTAAATGATTCTTTTTTTTTTCGCGTGTTTATTGTTTCGAAGCGGCAAAAGACAATTATTTAAAATTTATTAGCTAGAAATAAATAGTCTGTACAGAAGTTTATACCAGATGTTTTTAATTCCCATTAAACCATTCTACGCAATTCTCAAGAAAATATATTTTTCTCATTTTCCTTGCATAAGCAGTTTTGAACATACAGAAGGTATGTAAATAATTTTCTTTGAGACATAAATGCCGTTTGAACTCAAAACAAAATTAAATATTATTTGTCATTAAAAAAAAATGTGCCGAATTTCTTCTCGTTGAAGATTTGAATACACTTATCATTTTTTGGTAACTCATGTACAAAACATCTCTTCCCATATTCATTTTGAGTTCATCCAGGCATTTTTTTCGCTTAAATTCTTTTCTATGATCTTAAAAGGCGTATTGCTTTGTCTGTAGAATCATTTGAAAACTCTTAATTCAAGATATTTCAATCCCTATCCTACACTTTTAACCAAATTCAAACAGAAAACATTCTACATTTTAAAAAAATTGATGTGGCCTTATATCCTTATTAGTCTGCTAAATTTCCGTCGTATAGATAATACATATTCGAAGAAAGGGCAACGCTATCATTGTTTGAAAAATTCCTTAAAGATTAAATTTTAGATTCGAGTTCTTGTTTCAACCTTTCATGGACTTACTGGGGTTTTCAGAATTATCCAATATATTTAGAACATCCAGTATTCATTGTACGACATTGACCGTCTTACTATTTTTAATGAATCTTGGTATATGGTTTTGAAGCATGCAAATAAGAAATGATACCAATCAAACCATACTACATGGTACGAACCAGAATTCCCTATGCATGAATTTTTATACATGTACCTCAGTAACCATGTAAGGTTGAACACTTCTGTTTAATCAATGTGGTTCTTAATAAATTTTACCATCACTTAAAGGTGCAAGTTTAACATTTGTCCACAAAATTGTTTTCAACGACATCTAACGATCAGTTTGCCTAGCACGTGATTGGTTACTGGGGTATTATTAGCCACCCAAGGGGCTACTATTTTAATCCACGACAAAAGATAAACCGATCTCTTTTCAAAATAAAACGTTTTCTGAATATCTTCTCTTGTTAATAAATAAATGAGTGTGTGAATAATGTGATTCACTCACTCTCTCATTGAGTGAGTCAGTCAAATTTTCATTCCGATTTCATATTATCGTTAACTTTAATTCTAATATTGAATTGAATAATACGATACTTTTTTAAAAAAAAAAGTTAGCACCTTTGGTGGCTAAATCTGTTCTTTGCAAAACTTTGCATGGAACAATTTTTATAATTTCTTTTCGGAAATATCTTTTGTAGTGACTTAGTGATGATGTATGACTTCCAAGAGGCGATTTTGAGAGGGATTTTTATTTCAGCTCATTGCCCTCTGAACCTATCCCTTCCCTTTTTTAAAAAAATCCATAAAATTTGAAAGAAATTGCATCTGACTGCACTATTTGCATATGTTAAACGTGATCTGAACAGCTTGTTTTTAAATTTTCCTTTTATGTGTGTGCACGGTACTGAACTAGTTTGGCCTTGAGGAAAAAGACGGGACTTTTGACTCGTTACCAGAAAATTTACATATGCCTGAAGGTAGCAGGGACAAAAATCTTCCTTGTTAAAAACAGAATTGATATTTTTCAAAGAATTGACAAGGGGATTCAAAAATCTTAAACAGTTCAAAATCTCTTTTTGACAAATCCCTTTCTCTTTCTTTGAATCAAAAATGAGAGATATTACTATTCTTAACATCATACGACCCGTCTTTTTCTCGAGGCAAAATATATTATCTGTTTGAAATTCATTGTATTATATGTATATGTTAATTATTGTGGAGTATTTGCCCAGTTATGTTTTTGAATTTCTCCAGATCTTTTTGTATATGAAGTAAACAGTTCTATAGAAAAAAGTAGATTTATAATTATTAAATTTGATGCATGCATAATACCTTAGTTTGAAAAGAAATAAAAGCATTGCATATATATCATAGCAAAAATTATAAGTACTTTCATTTTTTTAGCAAAGATTAACTATAAATTCATTATATGACATCTTAAGGACTAAAACTAGAATATTTTTGTATAACTAGTTTTGCTTCACCTTTTATATCATGAAAAAATGTATTTTATTCAAAAGAATAAGGTTCATTATGAACAATTTTTAAACTTTATTTTGTCTTTAATTTTTTTTCAAAATTACATGCTTGATGAATAAGTAAAACCTCCATGCCATAAGTAAACCTCAACGGTTTTTATTTGCTAACCGTGTTTCATAATTCTTATTGTACCTTTAAGCGACATATATCAGATATGTAATGCTCTATTTACTTTACGACATTATTCCCATCTCTTTCAAAGCACTTGTGTCTACGCGTGACTAATCGAGAAAATAAGTCGAAGAATTCCAGTGCTGGTTGTCGACAGCAGGTCTTAATGACAACTTTCACCCTAACTTCAGAATGAAAAAAAGATATCTCTTAAAGGACTCTTCCATCTTTTGGAAAAGATAAAAGTCAAAAGGTCGATTATAATGACTCCTTTTTGTTACAATCTAGTCTCCGTGTGTGTCGAAATCTTCTCAGCAAACCAATGATATTTAGGAATAAAAAGTAACAGTTAGGGATTCTGGTACAAGCCAAAACTGGCTAAGCTGTGATAAACATTTATTTAAATTGTAGTCTAGACAAGAAAAAAGGAAAAAATGGGTTTAAATTAATTGACAAGGAGTTTTGAAAATAAAGATGGATCGCTTGAATATTCAGAGCATTTCCTGTTTATCGATTACAAAAAATCTAATGGAAAGGAAAAAAGAAATTCTATGGCACATTAGAATCATGGTTCCCGTACTTATATAAAGTAGGTCAACCCTTAAAGGGTTGGGAACGAAAATGCATATGAATTATATAAAGCACACTTGTATAGGTTTTAGGTACAATAAGTGGTAAAATTGGTTAATATATTAAAAAAATTATACAGCCATGGAAGATATACTTTTCAATCAAACTTCGTAGCTTGAATGTATTCGTACCTTAGTACGGAAGAGTTGAAAAGAAATAATGCAGGACTTGCTATATTTGAATGAATTTATTAGTATGGAGATAAACATTACTACATTCGTCCTAATGAATCATAAGGGCTTTTTTGAAAATTGGTTCTGAGGATTTATAACGTATTATATAGTAAGATTTATTAATATTTATTCATATTATAGCTATATTAGCAGCAATTTTTTTTCCTACCCCTCTTAAGTCATTTTATGTTCCCACTGATTAAACGAAACACCTTGCGCTCTTGATCTATCTTTAATAAGCGAAATTTAAAACACAATAATTAGAAAAATATTTCGTGTAGAATTTAAATAAAATTAGCAAAAAAATGTGTTCCACAACTGCCATTATTTTTCTCAGATGCAACCATTCGATTGTATGAATTAAATAAATAAAGTAACGCATCCTGTCGGCTTTCATTACAATTCTAAGTGTTTTAATAAAATTCAATTGGTCGAAACCATAAAGATACCCTTCTTTATAAATATTTTCATTTGAATATTATTAAAATAAGTAATATACCCCATACAAATCAGAATGATTTTAAAATATTATTCTATATTGTTTTCTGATATTTAAAAAAATTAAAATAAACAATAAAAGGAAAAATGAAGTTCAAATTGTATATTCAAAATGAATAAATTCTGAACTATCATAAATATTTTTTCTATTTACTGAAGATGAAAAAGTAATGAGTAAGAATCAATTTGTTAAAACAATGATTTTTCTGAACTAAATATTTTCATTTAAATATTATTTGCCGCTGTTTCTGACATTTTTAAAAATTAAATGGATAATAAATGAAAAAATAAAGTAAAAATTTTATATTCGAAATATGCAAAGCAATTTGTTAAAACGATGATTTTTCTTTACTAAATATTTTAATTTAAATGTTACTCCATTCTGTTTCTGAAATGTTTAAAACTTAAAATAGATAGTAAATGGGGAAAATGTAAAAAAATTGAGAGAGAATATTCGAGACACATATTTAGGTCTATGACAATTATGAAAAAGGAGTAAATATAAATGATTTATCAGAACTTAAATGCATGTATTCTTTGAATAAATATTTTCTAACGAATAGAAATTAAATTATTCTTCCCAACAATTAAAAAAAAATTTAAATATCATTTTACGCTGTTTCTAATAACTTTAAAATTAAAATTACATAATAACTGCAAAAAAGATAGGAAATACTGTATATTCAAGACATTTATTCAAGAATATCTAAAGGAATCTTTTTCATTTACAATAGAAGAGAAAGGGTTAAGTAAAAAGTAATATCAAAGCCTTAATTATTTTACGTCACTAAATATTTTCTTTGTAACATTCTTAACCAATTTGGAAAATTTTAAAGTATTATTTTACGTATTTTCTGGTAATAGTTTATAAAATTTAAATGAATAAGAAAGGGAAAAAAATATCGCGCGAATTGTATATTTGGCTTATATATTCAGGGCTATCAAAATAGCTCCTCTCATTTACTACAGAAGAAAAAAAAAGTGATTTGAATATATATATGTCAATATGCAAATCTTTCAACATTCTTAGACTTCATGATCATTAATTTAAAAATTATTACTTTGGTGACGTTAAAATAGAATTTCAACTTTGATGGACTGCAAACTTTATTTATTATACAGATCAAAATCCTTCCGCATAATATACATACATTGAAGCATATCCTGAATGCATTTTCCTAAACATACCCGGAGATATCACTATGTCTATATTTCGAGTAAAGACAGTTTTTCTTTCATACTGTTAAGGAAAATTAGCTGTATTAAGCAAAAGTCATAAAACTAAAAAACCCTTTTCGTTACTCAAGAATCACCAGTGCGCCAATAGAATCAATGGGTGAAACAAAACTTCAACAAGTACATTCTGAGAAAGTAGAGGATGCCTCAAAATATATTATCAACAATATAATGTGTTTAAAAATATTCAGATGTTTGAAACACGAATGAATATGTGAATTTTTTACTGCTTTTTCAGATTTATTTAATGTACCATCATATTCTTCGTTGAAACGGAGCTAATGAATCCTGTTGCAAACTGGAGTAGTCTTATAATTATAATAAAACCGACAATGACCTCACTAGGGCGTTCTGTTAGCAATGGGTGTCACCCATTAGAGGGTTGTAAACCCCGAATCATTATGTATGATTTCTTGTGGTCCAATAACACACTCACACACACACACACATATATATATATACAGGATGCCCAGTGAAGTCCGTCACTTATCTCCCCCACCCCTCTTAACTTTCGAAAATCTACAGCTATAGTCATAAAAGGGGTATCTAGGTATAGTAAAGTGGCTTTGCGCTACTAGATGTAAATGCAGACAACGCCCTTAGTGGAAATTTTAGGAGTTAGTGTTATTTCGAAAAAGGTAAGAGGTAAAGGTAAATAGTAAATTACAAATTTGTAGAGCATTATCGATTTAATACGGAAAGACACTTTGTGGACTTTAATGGTAAAAACAGAATAGTTAAAACGCGCATTTTTGTGTCCTGCGATTTTCTACCGTAAGATGTGATGATACATTTTTAAGGTAAAAAAACTAGTCATCACAAAAAATCTTTATTTTCAATGTTCAAACTTCTCTCCAAAAGCTGCAATGCGCGTCTGGACCCTTATTTGAACTTCATGTTGCACACGTTTTAGCATAGGGAGTGACACGTTATCTCAAACATTCGTAATGCGTCATCAAAAATCCTGCAATGTTGGTGGAGGGGTCACATACTGCTGTTTGAGGTTTCCCCCAGGAAAACTCCTATTGGAGTGTGGTCAGGTGAACATGGAGGCTCATCTTCGAAACCACTATATCTGATTATTTTATCCCGATTGTCTCCACCAGGTGCTGCTTCACTTATGACGTCTTGTGGGAAAGCACGCCGTCATAATGGAACCATACATTCCGGAGTGGAAGCAATGGTAGGTTCTTAATAAAATCGGGTATTGTGTCCAGCAGAAGTTCTAAATATCGTGCGTCCGTTAATGTGTCCTGGTAAAATATTGGTCCAATCAATATGTTCTTGCCAATTCCTTGCCGAACACTAATTTAAAACCGCATTTGATGTATAACCTCGCAGAACATGTAGGATTTTCCAGCGACTGGTAATGGGTGTTCTGCCTATTGCACATTTAAATCCGCGAAAGTCATACCTCATCAGTCCATGTTATATCTAACAAGAATGTTGGTTGAACCTCTCTCAGATTCAAGAGATAAAATTACATCATGCATAACGTCTCGCAGTATCCCCGTTTAGTAATACCTGATGAGGTATCGGCCGATATGGATGAGAACTGAATTTATTTAAAATTTCCCAAACATGATTTTTGGAAAGGCAACAGTTTTCTCTTATCTCACTCGCGCTTCAGTCCGAATATGCGAGGGCATATGATAATGCATCTTCCGGTTGTACCTGCAGTCCAACCTTAGCTGGTCTTCCTGATTAAGGTCGGCTACTCTCACTCAACCTGCTTCCTTTAAGCGTTTCATGATCTTTAGGATGGTTTTCCGTGAAGGATGCGAACCTTCAGGGAAATGTTGCAAATATAACTATGATGCCCTCTATAAGATACTCTATAATTCACTTTTTTCACCTATCTCTTATCTTTTTCGAGACAGAAGGACTAACTCCCCAGTTTTCAAACAGGGTAACTCAACAGTTAGGGACCTCATCTAGTCGTGCATCGCCCTTTTATTATATCTAGATACCACTTTTATAACTATAATTGTGGCCGTTTGGAAGTTAAGAGGGGGAACGGGCTTTACTGGCACTCTGTATACAAGCATTATTATTCTAATAAATTATTCCTCTATAATTTAAACATATGTACTAGAAAGCAATTGGGAGTTCGAGCCTTATGCATCGAATCTTTAGTAGGCCTCTCCCTTGAATCGAAGTTCGCAAAAGAATGAAAAACCTCCTAATAACTGGACTTATGGGGTACTTCTTTCAACCTCAGTTGCTTAAGTTGCATGTCAGTGGACCTACAGAAGGGTAGTTCAAATCTGCTCAAACATAGTTAGCCAAGATCACCTCTGATCTCTGAATTGACTATTCGGATTTCGAACATTAGGTAGCAGCATAGCACAGGCTTGAACCGCTAATTGAATATACCACCGTCATAAAATTCCTTGAGTCTAACTGAGACTCAACAAAACCCAGATAAAAGCAGCTTAAACGCGTGTGTCAAATTGACTCGCCATCTGAACTAGAGAAACCTAATGACTGCAATTTAAAATGTTCCAATTATATTCAGTTCTACAGGGAAAGTATATCAATGCTATAATGGCTGGAAAAACAATTTTCTCTAAATATAGTTCAGGAAATTCCTCAAAAGCACAACAGCTTTCCTTATTGGGAAATAAATGTGAGGCGGTCTTCTCTCAAGAATCGAAATTAATAACGACAGGCGTAAAAGCGAATAATAACTGACCAGGGATTCTCCTTTTTCGTTCATTTGCCTAAGGAGCATGTCTACAGACCTTTAGTTTCTAATTATTTTCCTGACAATCTCTTATCTTGAGATAAGAGAACAAAAACTATTTTAGGTAAACAGAAAAACAACAACATTTATTCACGAACTAACAAACTACTCTTTCAAACTTAGTAAAATTTACGTTTACTACAATGACAGTTAATATTATTTTTGGTACAAGAAGAAACGCAGTTCACAACATCAATCTCCTTTCGATTGTATCCAAAACCATCATTATAGATTAAACTAGAAAATTCATTTCACTTCCACTCTTAGAATATTTGTAGAAATTACTTCAGGAAATGGGCAGGGGATTGCTTGTGGAAGTTTAATTGCTAGAATGGAATAATTTAATTTTCATGAATCAACCAAAATGAAAGCGAGCCTCACTTGGAAACCCTTTAAAAATATCGGGTTGTTAGAAGAGTTAGAGGTCTATTTTGAATGAAAATTCTAATGCAGTTTATTTAAAATCTGATATACATTCATTAAATTATATACGTGCCATTCTGTGGATTGTAAAGGAATGTGGGATTTCATACAAGCTTTAAATGGGGAACCATACAACCTTTCTCCGTCTTTCAAGCAACTTAAAAATTCCGTCCATCAAGAAGCTCTGAAGCATTTAGGCGAAAACATTTTGCACACGATTTTTTTTATCTCGAATGAAAAGTTGAAAATTTTTCCTCTAAGAGAATTTTGTAATGATCGAAATTGGTGCAAATCTGAGGAAGCGAGTTCTAGTGAATGAAGTGGAGGGAGTACAACATCCCTACCAAACTAATTATAACGACTTGTGTCGAGTCGTTAAAGACATAGCATCCTGTCGATGAAACGCAACATCCTATCGATTCGCTATTGAGACCACGGTAGCCTAGTGGTCATTGTCGAGGATTCGCGGCCGGCGGTTTTCGTTGAGTAGTGGGTTTAAGCTTTGATGCCACTGAGACCCACCGTGTAGCCGATACTGATGCATGTTAAATCTATCAAGGCTCCGAGTCCTCTTTTTGGCGTGGTATGAAAGTTAGGAGATAGGAGTGCCAGCTCAAGTGTAGTCAAGTAAGTCTCTCATTCGTCTAATTGCGAGTATTGCTTTTCTGAATTTATCGTCTCGTTGTTTGATCAAAGCTCATAATGCAGGATTCCTTTCCAATCCCAGGATGAAAATCGCCTTTGGTGATAGCTAAAGGTGGCTCATTCCGCGCTTTTCCTTTACCCATTTTCCATTCTCCATCACTACTAGCTTCAAACTGGTCACTCCTCGTTTAGTTTATAGATCAAGTCGCAAATGGAAACGCGTTCCACCAGATTTTTCTCTGTTAAATTGTAGAGAACCTCATACATCAAAACGGTTTATGCAGACAAACTTCATAAAATGCTCGCAGATAGTGGATTTTGATATTTTTTTTAATGTTTCTGCTAATTTACATTGTTGCACAGTGCGGGTTATTCTCGATTAGTATTTTAATTTCATCTTCATCTGTAGTGATCCTGGTGGCCTCAGAAGTCTAGTAGTTAGGGCAGTGGATTAGCGACCGGTGGATTTGTTAGTCGTGGATTCGAGCCTTGATACCACTGAAGAACCACCGTGTAGCCGGGACTGATGCACGTTAAATCTGTCGGAGCCCATAGTCCTCCCGTTGGCGGGGTGTGAAAATTCGGAGAGGGGGTACCAGCTCAGGTGTCGCCCTCGTCACTTGACCGAGGCTCCAAATTACGAGATACGTTGCCAATAGCCCACGTGTTGCTTCTAGTGTAAGGTGACCAGATTTTAGCATTCGAAAAGCGGGAGATCATTGACGAAGGGAGGAGGTTCTTGATTAAAAATTTGGTACCTAAGAAATACCTACCTTTGGTACCTAAATAAATTACTTATCTAAATCATCTGAATAACTTATTTATTGACATTACTTGTTTAACTAGCACGCAGTACGATGTGTATCGTATGAGAAACAGTTACAAAACTCAATATGCAAAGGCGTTACTTCGTGGACTACCAACAAACTCCTTACACCTTGACCCTTCACCTCTCTAAAATTCCCCTTCGTTTCCAATTTTCGTATAAAATATAATTCCTTTGCAACAATGTTCCAAATGATGCTATATCGCTAGCGGAACATTTCACTATAAGAATAAAATCTGTGGAAGTGAACAAAGTGTTCTCTCTTCATTTTACAGCTACAAAATGTTTTCGTCGCTGCCAATGCCGAAAAATGCAACTGTTCAATAAGTCCAAACAATGGGGTCGATTTCTAGCAACTGATTAAGGCGAACTTTGATAAGCAGTTCCTAATAATAAGTTCTCAACAATTATTTTTATTAATGAAGTTTAACATTTTAAAATTTACAAAGTAATATAAATTTTATATCTTGGTAAAATAACTGCATAGAAGATGAAAACTGTACATTCACTTCCCGTTCTCCTGCCGTTCCTTAACTTGTCATGCATTCTTTTTAAAAATAGGGACTTTCTTAAGACACTGCGGGCGCTGGATAAACTGTTAAAAATCGGGGAGAATTAATTAAATCGGGAGAAAATAAATTGTTAAAAATCGAGAATGTCCTACTAAAAGCGGGGCTTCTGGTCACCTTATTCTAGTGCGACGTTAATAAAATCAAACCAAACTGTAGTGATCCTAGGCGTTCTTCATCTTTAAGGTAGAAATCATCTGCTTTAAACCAGCAAATCACTTCCGCACAGTTCTTTCAGCTACAGGAACTTCAATATAAACAGCGCATATCTCGTTTGCTGTTTTTGTAGCACTTTTGTTTCCGGTAAAAAAAAACAAGCATTAAATGCCTATAATGCACTTGATTTGCTTCCATGTTCAAGAAGTATAAAATTGACAACAATTAACTTATCAAAACCAAATGTTTTTCTAAATATGTCTAAAGTACCGTGTTTTCGAATGTTTTCATTTGTTTTCAGTCATTCTGATATATCTGATGAAAAAATTGCTTAAATGTTTTTATAAGATATCAGAAAAATTAGAAAAAATGGCATAAATATATTCAAAATTGTCTGGCAATTATTATTGTAGATAAGTGTTATTTTTATAAAATATTTTTACTTTTTAAACCAAGAATCCTAAATTAAAAAAATGACAGAATAGACTTAATAGTTTTGTCCATAAAACATTCACGCTTATACTCCAAATATACACTCTATTACAAAAAAATCGACGCACCAAGGAGTTGCTCGATTGGAATTAAATTGCGTATGCAAAGACATTGGGACCGAACATGTAAATTATTAAACTTTGGTGTCCAATTAAGAATAGAGGGAACTCCAGCTCATTGGAACTGCACAATCAGCAGGTGAACATAAAGAGTGATTGTCAGTCGGATAATCAAAATTTCGGTTGCATTTCGACTGCGTATATCTTACGTCGGCTGTAACAATGTCTCGGCGAAGGAATTGTGCGCTTTACGTGCAGATGTCAGAGTTTCAATGAGGTTGTGCTTTCAGAATGAAAGAGGCTGATTGGACGAATCAAACAATCGCTCGACAATTGGATCGAAGCAATGCGGCGATTAGACGATGATGGCAAGGGTGAATCAATAACGGCAAATATCAGCATCAGAATAGCAGCTGACTACCGAGAACAACAAAAGAACGGGAAGATAGAGCGATTATCAGAACGGCTGTCACAACACTGGATTTGTCTTGATCAATTACCCACCGTAGGGCCTGCACACATGTATCCAGTATGACCCTCGACTGACGATTGAGAGAAAGGAATTTACGCTCGCGTCAACCGTGGTACCACTTATCTCTCACGCTTGTACACCGTCAAGTCCGATTACATTGGTATCGAGATCGATGAACTTGGAATTGCGCTGATAAGGATGTATAACCTTAAGTGACTAGTCACGTTTCCAACTATATCCTGGCGACAACCGCACATGTATCTGGAGACGTCCAGGGTAGTGTGGGAATCCTGCCCTTACTATCGCACACAACCCAGACTTACAACAGGGCGTTTTGATCAGGGATCCATCTTCGTTGATAGTCGAACCAATTTGACAGTCATTTCTGACACTCTAACAGCACAGCTGTACGTAGACGACATTCTACGACCAGTTGTGTTGCCGTTCCTTTTGTGACACCCAGGACATACTTTTCAACAAGATAATGTCTGGCCGCATACGGCACATGTTGCTATGAATTGTCTGCAAGCTTTCTCAACACTCCTTTGGCCAGCTAGGTCACCTGATCTCTCTCCCATAGAGCACATTTGGGACGTTATGGGAAGGTTATTGCAACCATCCTGGAGTGTTGACAATTTAGCTCAACAGCTGGAGACAATTGGCACGAAATTCCGCAGGACACCATAAAGGAACTTTATCAGTCCATGCCACGCCAAGTGACAGCTTGTATCCAAGCCAGAGGGGAACCAACGCCTCATTGACTTCCTCCGTTTGTAACAGCCAAACTCTAAAGTAAATCAATCTCTAAAGTAAATAGTCTGCACATCCAATAATTTTTATCGCAATTGGACAACTACTTTTTGGTGCATCGTTAGTTTTTTTTTTTTTTTTTTTTTTTGCTGTTATAGAGTTTAGATAACTGAAATCAAAAACAGTAAATTTTTATTTAATTTTGATATTCCTGATTCGAAAAATAATTTTAATAACAAAAATAGACAAAACAGAATAAATTGCAAAACAAAAATAAAAAAAACACCCAGAAAATAAAAGACGAATAATGTATCTAAAATACCTGGTTTCTTAAAATGTGTTAATATATTAGATTATTTAGATTTATGAACTAGTTAAGTGTCTACGATTCATTAATCAAAAGAACAACACGTTATAAATAACGTTCTTGACTCTGATAACCACTATCTGAATTAGAGCAACGAAAGAAAAAAAATCACATTTATTTTTCACAGGCCTCTGATTTTTAGATACTTCGAATACCGTACCTTTCTTTATAATGGACTTATGAAAGAAAATATTCCTTTAAGGTTAAGTTTTGGCTCTGTCAAAGAAGAGGACCCAATCTAAAAACACCTCTTTAGACCAAAACTAATATCATGTTCACGTCACAGATTAATAGATAGATGATGTACTTTAACATTTTACGCATTTCTGTTTAAATTAATCATCTTGTATGTAACATATTTCATAATTAATATCTTTTATTCTATTCTTTAATACTAAATTCATATATTAAAATGAAAAACTGTAAGTTGAATAAATCTAAATAATTCTAATGACACTTTCGGTGAAATGGAATCGATGAATGTATTGTTCAAAAGAAAGTATAGGATGTGTAGAATGGCAATTTTGCAAATTTTTGGCATTTTTTTAAGATAGATCGCCAAACTATCAGAAGGATTTTGAAAAAAAAAAATCGAATTGGTTAGTGCAAAAAAAATTTTTAGAATAAAATCATTATTGAGCAAAAAAAAATATCAAATGTGGCGTGTATTTTATACTTTGATCATTTTTATACCAGGGAAAATGTATTCTGAGTTTGGGTTGCATTCTTTAACTCTAAAAAGCGAAAACACACTTATAAAAACCTAAAATTCTCTTTTTGGCTTTCAAGAACTTTGAACTCTTTACAGCTCCTTAACCGTTTAATTAAGCAAAGAAATGTTTTATTTAAAAGCTGAGAAAACATTAGACCTCTGTTTAATTAGCTATGGCTCTACATCAAATACTTCTTTCTCATTCCTTCCTGTTGTGTATTGTTCTTTATTTATTTTAACGCAAACTTGATGTTGCCACTTTTTTCCAGAAGAAAAAAACCTTGCGAGCCACTCTGCAAGCCCAGAAGCGACTAAGAGCCAACGGCATGGAGGCTTATACCATCGAAAAGGGCATGCAGGGGCTCATGTCCCAGCCCAGCCCCTCCGCCCGAAGGCCCCCACTACCGCCAAGGGGCTTGCGCATTGCCGAGATGTCACAACCCATGGAGTTGGAGGCCATCCGGGCGCCGGACATCGACACGGACATCCACCACCTGCCGCCACCTCCACCTCCCCCCGCCTCCAGTCCGGCGGTGCGAATGAGGGGAGGCCGGGTATCCTACACCCCTCGGAGTGAACACCTCTTCGGTGGCGACCGTTTCGACATCCCAGTGTGAAGAAGTCGCCAAGCATTGCCAAACTATAGGCTTAGTGTTGCGCAGTGGGACACGGCGCAATCAGATTAGTTGACGTAACGAGTCGCTCCTTAGACGCTGAAGATGTCGAGTGTTCACGAGTCTACTTCAAATGGACGTTTCCTATCGTTTCGCAGCAATTGCTACGGTTTCCCCCTCCCCTTTATTTTTGATCTTTGCAATTGGATTGATTGAATCAGCGTGACAGCAGAGAAGACACTACTATAACTTTGATGGAAGTGAAAAGATACTTAAGAAAGATAACTTGTGGAACACGTACTTAAGTTTCGTTATCTGTTTGGATGGTTTCGCAAATGGATCGCTTACTTCCTGCTTATGTGAAATGCTTTCTGCTCATAGGTCTTACTCATACATTCATTGGAATGTTTACACACTAGAATTGATAAATTGATTAATTAGCATTCACATTTTATAGTGACGAAATCGTAGAATTGAAAAAAAGTTCTAAAATTTTCCTCAAAAATTTTAAGCACTCACAATTACCATATTCGATTTCCGTAATTATTGATATTTTGTGAATAGTTTGATATCATTAAGATAATTTTTATTTACTTTCCTCTATTAGAATATATTAGTTGAATTCAATAGAGCACATATGTTGCGATGTAATTTACCAGATATTTGCTCAGTAAAGGAAGAAATTGCTCAAATGAAATGAACAAAAATAAATCGTTTTATCTAATTTGAGATTTTGTAGGCAATCGAAAGAACAAATTTAACCTTAATAAGCATTTTAAAATGCACCACTTTATTTAGTAAAAATAACGTAAAGTTTATGGTGTTGAATAAAATTTTAATTTTCGGCAAAAGCGAGATTTGGAAAATAAAATAATGGTCAAATTTTTATTCCGTTTTTTATTTTAATTTGATATACATATTTTGATTTTTTTTCTTACTTTTTTTTATTTTTTATTCACATTCCACTAGCACTTGTGTTTAATTTTTATTTATTTGTATCGATTATTATAACATTATGAAACGGTTTTTTTTATATTTATTTAAAGTACAAGCGCCTCTTTAAATTTAATGTAATTTAGTCATTTGAGAGTAATAAACATAAAGGAATTATACACATAACCAACAACATACACAACCAAAGTGCTATTCTTAAATAACTAAATTTATAAAGCGATTTTATTTCCTTTGAGAAGATAGCAACGCAAAGCGTATTTAAAGCTTGGATTTATTGAAACTTTTAATTAGAGATACTTTAAGTGCCAAAAACCGAATATTTTTTTAATTAAATCTTTTGAACATCTTCATGTTTAAGTAACTAATTAGAAGCATCCGCCTATTTTGGCAGTTGGTCTTCCACTTCAAGATTAAACTAAATTATTCGTTTGCATAAACCTCTGGTAATTTGAGCATTACAGATTTATGGTAATTGTTTCTTTTTCAAATTGATGAACAGAAATTATTTCTGTAAAAAAAGGGTGTTTCACGAGAGTACTTAACATCACAAAATATCTACAGTAACAAGAATGGAAGAAGAAATGTTACAATAAATGACAAAGTGAATTACGGGCACCTTTCTTCTGTAAATTACTTTACTCTGGGAGACAGTCTATATTGTTATGGATAAAAGTGTGCTAAATAATAATTTAACTCATATCTAGACTGCAGAACATGAATTTATGACGTTAGCTCTGTTCTAAAAGAATATAATTTTGCATTATGTTTAAATGGTATTTTGATTTTTCCACCGCAAAAAAAAACCATTTGTTGTAACATTTCAAAAAGTTTCTGAGTTACCTGAAAGGCGATTAGAATTCGCTACACTATCTAAAAAGCTTCCTATCATTATAGAACGCTTACCAATTACGTTCGCCGTACATTTTTTACCGTATGCTTACGACTGCATGGAGAATATAGACTCTTTCACGAACATTGACACAATTGACTGGGTACTTACCGACTATGTCATGCCATTTTAGGGCTATCTTAGCACGAAATAATCTTTCTGTTCTTGCCAGTATTAGGCTGCAGAGCATGCTGAATAATATTTAGGACAGGAAGGAAAAAAAACTATTTAAAAAAACATGTAAACATGCTTCGCAAACAGTAGCACAAACAAACAGGACTCATATGCCGATGTAGAACACAGTCGACATTGTACTAGGTACTGCTATAGGACACTGATGCCGCTTACACCCAAATGATATATTTACAGACATAGACTCTTGATCAAAGCACAAACTGTTTAATAGAAGATGCAAATGGATATTTTACAGGCTGTGTGAATATTTTTGTGATTACAGAATAAAATCGTCAGAAAAGAAGTATTTTTTCTCCTCGCAGCTAACTTCGACACCAGGAGTGGTGGTATCGTTGCTTTTTAGGGTGCTAAAAGGATGTATTGCTGGAAAAGAACTGTGGTTCGAATCAAAGGATAAGACTTGTTTTAAGAATAGAAATTTAAACTGTTTTTATTCGTTGGTATCATACCACGATATTTGCAGTGCACTACAAAAAATATGCTTTTAAATTATGATTGTTACATCTTGTCTATATTCTTGTCGCTTCAAAGCGCATCTATTCTATTTTGTTCTGAATCATGAAAAATTTCAGTGAAATGTCTGCTTTTTATAATGCTAATATTCTGTAATATTAAATAGCTCTATATAAATATAAATTTATTGGCTGTATAGAAATATCCAGATCGACAAATTACTTATAATATTAAAGATTTTTCATAGACATTCTAAAATTTCTGCAACATTTATTCGAAGATAGCTATTTTTTTTAAAAAAAATGATTCTTTAAATTTTACTTTTGATTGATTGAATTTATTCTGCAAAGCTAATTACTGAAAGTCTTAATAAATACTTTAAGCAATGATAATGTTTTCTCGAAAGTAATAATATTCATGATTTGTAATTACTTTTTTATTATTGTAGTACTTTGCAGATTTTGTGGTAAAATGAAATGCAAAATAATTGTGTACTCGACTGAAGAATAAATGGTAGGCAATCTATAGAATTTATGTACACTATAAAATATATTATATATACTGTACGTAAAATATATATGTATATAATGAATTCATAGAAATAGAACGTGCCATGACGGGATGAAATTATTTGAATGGTTTTGTGTAGTATTGAAATAGTTTTGCATAATTCAGATTAAAACTGCAGTATAATCAAAATATTTTCTGATAAATACTCTTTTATTTACTAGAATTTAATTTTTCAAGGATAATGGTAGAGACTTTAAATATTCTCAAATGTGCCCAAGTCTGTACTCTAAATTTTGATTCCTTAGGTATTTAATAAAAATTTATTCAGTGTTGCTTATATAGAAAGGAATGTAATCATCTCTGTAAGTTTATAACATTTTAAGGAGCTCAAAATATATTTCTTAATGAAGAAAATAATTTAGAATTACATTAACATAATTTACAAAAGAAAAATTATATTAATGTACCATTCTCACAAATTTACAAAAAAGAAATATTAGCAAAACACACGAGAAGAGATTATCAATGAAAATAATTGGTTAACTGCATACATTTAAGAATGAATAAATTATAACAAAATAAAATAGTATTTAAATTGAGATTAGCAAGTTATTTAAAAACTCTTTAATTGTACATATCGAAAAGTAAAAAAGAATTAAGCATTAAGTCTTTTATTTTTATTTGTTTTAATATAGATGGTTCTTATTGCGCGTTTTGAAATTCAAATTCTATTAAAATTTATTGAAATTAGATCCATTCGAAGAACACTGTAATTTAACAAATACTTATAGTTGATTGATTTGAAAATTAAATATTTCTACTTGATTGGTTTCTAAGTAATTTTAACATTATGAATAGGCTAATTCCCAATACATTAAAAACCTCATAAGACATTTTGTAATAAGGCCAAATTCTTGAAAAAAAAGATTTATTTCATCACTTGCACTTATATTCTTTTTATCTGTAATGATAAAAAAAAATTTGGAATTTAAATTAATAGTTAACATCCAAATATTTATTTAAATTAATTTATAGTTGAAGATCTTTAAACAATTGTCAGAGAAATAAGGACAAATTAATGAATCATATATAATGAGTTATGTTTCAAATCAAGCAATTTGTTGAATAATTGAAACATGTCTATTTTTAAGCATACTACAAGAGAAACATATCGCAACAAATGAACACAGTTTAGGAATAAAAGAAATTTCAAATTTTTATTCTTATACATTTACAACTACATTAAATGCAATCAAAGTGTGAGCTCATTTATTATAAAAATACATATAAATTCTTCCATAAGTACGTTGGGCAACATTCACTTTCACTGCAGTTTGAAAAACATATTTTACTCGAAAAATATATTACGCAGTTCTGAATCACAAAGAGAATAATAGAATTTCTACATTTGTTGATTTTTCAAATGCTATTTTTGTTTTAATTGTATAATTTTAAAAATTAAAAATTTAAAAAATAAAAAAGGGAATTCTAAAGAGAGATCAGAGAGAGGAACGAAAATACGCAGTTTATTTTGCATCTTTGAAATAATTAAGTAAACTAAATGATTTTTTAAATGAATTTACTTTGTATTTTAGCTTTAGTGTAAGGAATTGATTAAAGGTGCAACTTAGCCACGATGAATATGTTAAGCAAAACTGGAAGCTGCATAAAACATTTTTTGGGAGTAAAAAATGGAGGCCTGGTTCCAAATATTTTTATTACTGGTGTTCAGTGTGTGACGTTGGGCTCTATCACGACTTTTCCTTCTACAAACTCCTTGTGTTTCTTTTCAGATTGTATTTGAATCCAAAATTCCTCCCAATAAAATGAAACATGACTTATGTTGATTATATTGAAATTATAAGGTATGGTAAATATATTGGATAAATTATATATTTATAAGTAGCAAAAAGTAGAATAATACAGCTTGGTGGAAGTTAGTCAGTTGGAGGTAGAGTGACTGAAGTGGCCATTTTGTCAAGGGTCTTCCGGATCATGGCTAGGGAAGACACGACTTAAGGTTACGGACTAATTAAAGCATTATTTCAGTGAGTAGTTATTTAATTACCTCGAATCCTAGGGAGTGGGAAGAAGAAGATTAAATTTGTATTATAAATGATATTTCTGACGAGTTTTGTCAAGTTTTTCACACAGAGAGCAAGATAGAAAATGAACTTTTTAACATTCGTAACTTGAATAAAAGAATTTGATTATCACTGGATTTCGCAATTTTATGATTTTCTGAGTTTAAAACGAGGGGGGTTACAATTTAAGTGTCATAAAACATTAAGTGGAAGTAAAAAGTAGAGAACTGGTCAAAAATATTTTTATTACGAGTGGGTCAATGTAAAACTGATGTGGGAAAAAATTTCATACCCAAATGGCATGCTCTATTCCTACTTAGTGGCGTGCTGTGAATGTGAGTACTAAGTGACATAATAAACGGCCATCCAGTGCACAGTAATAAACGACTGTGCAGTTCTATATTAGCAAGCTTTTTAAAAACGCATGTTTACCTATGTATGAGAGACAGGTAGTAACAATTACTTACAATTAGAATCTATATTTGCATGCGATTCATTGATTTAAAACAATGTACTTTTCATCCTTTCTCTCTGTTTAACAGTAATATGAGAAATGTTTTGAGAGATCTGAAACCATTTAAGGAATATTATTTCACTAAATGCGTATAAATGCTTTTTTTTATGATAGAATTAATTTGTGTCCTTATTTTTGATTAAAAAAATAATAACTTCTCTGAATTGTTTTCGTAGATTTTTTTTACTTCTTCTTGTTGAAATTATTTTTTTAAAAACAAAATTAATCTAAAGGTACGAAACTTAATTTTATGGTACTTTGTTTCATTTTTAATGTTTAATTTAGTTATGAATATTCTGTCTGAAATGTTTGTGTACATTTTTTTAAAAGTTTTTGTGTCCTAATGATGTGTTTTTTGATGAATAAAGACATTTCATTATTTATTTTGCCTTCTTTGATTTATTGTCTGTGATATTTCAAAAAACCAATACATCTTAAAATGTCTAGAAGCAGTAATGTTAATACTGTGCTATTGCTACGGGACACCGCTGTACAAAATAACTTATAACAGGTCAATTGAAAAGTCTCCGGCCTACCATAGTAAAACACATTTTTTTGGCAAAATTAGTTTTTTTTTTATTCAACATAATTCCCTTCAAGGATGACACACTGACTATAGCGATCCTCCAACTTTTCGATACCATTTTTGTAGTACGATTTGTCCTTTGCTACAAAATAGGCCTCAGTTTCGGCGATCACCTCTTCATTCGACGAAAATTTCTTCCCAGCGAGCATTCTTTTGAGATCTGAGAACAGGAAATAGTCGCTGGGGGCCAGATCTGGAGAATACGGTGGATAAGGAAGCCATTCGAAGCCCTATTCATGGATTTTTGCAATCGTTTTCACTGACTTGTGACACGGTGCATTGTCTTAGTGAAGCAACACTTTCTTTTTCTTCAAATGCGGCCGTTTTTCTGCGATTTCGTCCTTCAAACGGTCCAATAACGCTATGTAATAGTCGCTGTTGATGGTCCTTCCTTTTTCAAGGTAGTCAATGAAAATTATTCCATGCGCATCCCAAAATACAGATGCCATAACCTTGCCAGCCGACTGTTGCGTTTTCCCACGCATGGGAGCGGGTTCATCGTCCACTCGGATGACTGTCGATTGGACTTCGGAGTGAAATGATGGAACCATTTTTCATCCATTGTCACATATCGACGCAAAAACTCGAGTTTATTACGCTTGATCATCTTCAAACACTGCTCCGAATCATCAACTTGTCGTTGATTTTGGTCAAAAGAGAGCTCGCGCGGCACCCACTTTGCACAGAGCTTTCTCATACCCAAATATTCGTGAATGATATGATGTACACGTTCAGTTGATATCTTTAGAGTGTCTGCTATTTCATTCAATTTCAATTTATGGTCATTCAAAATCATTTTGTGGTTTTTTTTAATATTTTCGTCGGTAACAACCTCTTTTGGGCGTCCACTGCATTCACCGTCTTCGGTGCTCATTTCACCACGTCTAAACTTAGCATACCAATCCTTGATGGTTGATTTTCCTGGAGCAGTGTCCGGAAACTCGATATCAGGCCAAGTTTTTACTTCAACTGTATTTTTTCCCTTCAAAAAGCAATATTTTATCAACACGCGAAATTCCTTTTTATCCATTTTTTTCACAATAACAAAAGTTGCTTCACTCCAAATGCTATAATTCACAAACTAATGATCCGACAGCTGTCAAATTTATACACGCATCTTTTGAGGGTTAGCGCTAACTAAGAAACATATGGATTTAATTATAGTCGCACCATCTATGTGTTAGGCCGGGGACTTTTCAATTGACCTGTTAGCATTTCTGTGCAATACAATAAGAAGTTTTTGTTTCAAATGTTTTTCATCAGATTTGAGTATATAACATAATTGTAAATTCTTCAAATAGGACAACTTAAAATACTCAGTTCATTTAAGATTAACGTTCTTTATTGCAGTGTACAGGATTTGTAGAATCTGGAAGCATTTTGAATGGGAATGTTGAGAAATTCTGTTTAGTTTATAATTATTAGAGGCATGGGATATTAATTTAAAACACGCGACTTTTCAAAGAGAAGGGGACAGCTGTAGTTAAAAAAAACATGAAAGTTGGTTGGTAAGATCTAGTTGGACATAAAAATATAACGTTAAAAAAGAAAGTAAAAAAGAAGTGATTAAGAAGATTCAGCACACATATACACGCACGCGCACACAAACACACACACACACACACACATATATATATATATATATATATATATATATATATATATTCAACAATTTTACTGAAAAAGAGAAATTATAAATTTAAAAAAATCAAGAATTTTTAAATAACAGAAAAATGGAAAATACTATAGTTAAAATTGTAACAGGCTTTAGACCATTAAACTGGGTTACTCTAGAATTATTGGTCAATCCCATTTATTAAATATATTGAAAGTAGTTATAAATCCAAAAATACAAATTCAAAAAAATCTGAAGGCATACATCTAAAAGTTAAGTTAACAAAGAAAAATACACAATGTGAGCGTGTGTGTGTGTGCGTGCGTGTGGCTTGTCCAATAAATATCGGGAATTATTTTTTCTTTCGATTGGAAAGAGGTCTAAGATAGTCTCTGTGGGTGGAATGGATATCGAGGGATGTGATGTAAGCTAGGAAACCCGTGTCAATTATCTCCGCGACCGTTCCAGTGTGTAGATTGCGTCCAACGTTAAAGTATGCTTAGAGTTTTCTTTATGAGAGAAAATTTTGCGTACCATCGAACCGCATTGGGCAAGCAAAGTTTGCATTAAACTAAACAAATCTGCAATGGAAATTATCGGCATGACCTTTCAGAGCTTCAAGAATGAAGTCATCTCTAGAATGCTTGCATTCGAGTGGAACAAAAAATCCAAAGACGGCAGGAGTCATGTCAATGTTCTCAACTCCTGCCATACGAAAGATGCGATTCTCAAAGAGTTTGTGCTTGTGGGACAAACAGTGAAAGATAAATTTTATAATGAAGTATTCTAACATATGGGGATTAAGGTCCGCCGCGTCCAAAGGGAATTACCGATATTGGAATGTTTCATCGAGACACGTTAAGATTCGTGCGGGAAGTACTGATTAAACACCAAACCACAACTTAGCCCTAACCACCCTATATTTCAGATCTAAACCCTTCTAGCTTCTTTTGTACCCTGGAATAGAAAACGACTGATAAAACTATGATTGATGAGATTCAAGCGGCTTTGACGGGGTGCTTGAACAACCTTGTGGTTGCCGACTTCCAGGGTATTAATTAAAACTAGGATAAACACTGACAGCTGTGCATTTATGGAGAATGGTCATATTTTGAAAATTATTAACTCACTGTACATACCTTTACTATATTTCTTTTTATGAGTTTAGTCTAATTGATTATTGGACAAATTTTGTGTGCGTATATATATATATATATATATAATCTATTCGGATTAAATTGAATATAATTTTTCGAAGAATAATAAATTTTTTATTATTTTTTAATGTTAGAAAAGAGGTTTTTTTTAAATCTAAAAATTTACAGTAACATTTATTTGGAATTTTTACTTTTATTTATGTTTAAGATGATATGCACAAATAAACTATATATTTATTTTTGAAATGATTTAATGTGGTTTTTTTTAGAAAATGCAGAAAATCAGCAATTTTTGGAGTGAGCTTACATTTGCTTAAATGAAAAAAAAAATTAATTATTTTAAAAAAAATTACAACAATTCGGGAGGAGGCGTGTAGTAAAAAGGGTACAAAAAATTATGTCAATTAATTTATTTAGAACAGAACACAAAATAAAACTACTAGCAAGTTCTAAAGAATACATAATCCTACTCAAAAATCACGTGTAACTCATTTATGTCTTAAGATACTTTAAAGAATTTTCTCTCATGGATACTTGTTAACACGTTCTCTACTGTATGTTTACATGACATGTTGTTACAGTTTTAGAGCCTTCAGATTATCTGCTATAAATCCTTATAAAAAATAAAGACACATCTAGTGACGACAATTTTCACTTCTTGCGCATTACGAAAATCCTTTCCCACTCGAGATTGTCATCGGCATCCGCAATCACAGTATGTGTGTGTATATATATATGTCAGATATTCTCAATATTTCATTCTACAGCTGTAAAGTATTTCTAAAATAAATATGCTTCTTAATCTTCCGTCCTTCATGCTACTTTCGTTTTGACGACAGTGGTAAAACAATTGCTCTTCCCCATAGAAATTGCTATTTTAGTATAAAGAAAATATTGCTTTATATTAGCTTTCATGGAGAAATATGTAGATAGAAATTATGATCTCTCTTAAAGTGCTTCAACAATCATGATAAAAGTAATCGAACAGATTGCATGGAATATCACAATAACAGAAACAAAGGGTCGTTATACACGTAAACTTCAATCTCCTTTTTCGTTGCAATTTTACGAAATACTGCAAATTTAATGTAAGCATAATATCCTAGTTTGAAAAGAAACAAAAATATTTTATGCATATCATAGCCAAAACTACATGCACTTTCAGGTTTTTAGCGACAGGAACTACACATTCCTTATATGACATCTTAAGGACTAAAGCTAAAATATTTTAAGTATAACTAGATCTGCTTATCCTTATATATTATAATGAAATGGCTTTTTTAAATGGATAATGTTCAGTATAAACATTTCTTGAACTTTATTTTATCTCTAATTTTTGTTTTCAAAATTACGAGCTTAATAAACTAGTAAAGCTCTATGGCCATAACTCTTTATTTGTTATCTAAGTTTTATAGCTTCTGCTGTACTATCAGTTACATGTATCCTATATGTTATGCCCCATTTACTTTACGACATAGTTCCCATACCTTTCAAAGCAATTTCATGAACCACTAGTCAGGCATAACCGTCGGAGAAGAACTCCAGGGATGGTTGTCGATAGTTCCTATACCTTTCAAAGCAATTTCATGAACGACTAGTCAGGCATAACCGTCGGAGAAGAACTCCAGTGATGGTTGTCGACACCATGCCTTAATGGCAACTTTCATCTCTTCGTCAGATGTTCCTTAAGGGACTCTTTCATCTTTGGGTAGAGGTGAAAGTCGCTAAGTCAGGGGTAATGGCCCCTCTCTGTTTCAATCTTATCTCCATGCGTGTCGCCATCTTCTCCAGTTCTCAGCACACCAATGATATTTAGTAACAAAAAGTGACAGTGACAGGAGCTATGGTACAAGAACCAAAACTGGTTCTGTTATACTAAACAAGATGTAAATGTGTACTATACTGAAGAAAAATGGAGGAAAATTTAAAAATTGATTTACAAGAAGGGTCAAAAACACAGAAGGATCACTAGGGTATCTCAAGGATGCGTCATCCGTGTTTACCAAAGATAATAAGAACCATCGAAAAAAAACAATCACTAGGGCACATTGGAGTCATGATTCCAATGCTTACCTAAAGAAAGTAAGTATCTGAGGGCATATAGCTTCCGAAACGCTAATAAATTTGTCCACTGAGCTTAGAATTTGGACCAGAAGGATGGAAGAACGAAATGTGAATCGTCGCGCGAAAGACCAGGTTCCACTAAGCGTACAATATAACTTACAGACTGATGCACCCAAAGGTATTTGATAACAGCTCCACAACAAAATATTCTCGACATTCTTCAAAATATGCAGAGCTTTGGATGCTGAAATATCTGATAGAACAGTTTAACTACGATTGAATGAAGACAGCTTGTATGCAAGCCGCCTTTTACGAAGGCTGCTATTGATACCAACCTACCGAAGCGATGGTGTCAAAACTAAGCGAATTGGACGGCTGAATAGAACAATGTAGTTTTCAACAAAGTCTCTCGGTTGAATAGAACAATCTCTGCCTGGCGAGATTCATTGATTATTCGATTGATTCATAGTGAATTAGTGTCGCACAACACGAGACCTGTTGGTGACGGACCTCGTAATTTTGAAATTCGATCAAGTGACGAGGACGACGCCTGAGCTGGTATCTCCCTCCCCGAACTTCCACACCACATCTATTTGAGACTTCTATAGGATTTATCGTGCATTAGTCACTTTAAAGGAAGGGTCTTTAGTGACATCAGGGTTCATTGTGAGTGAGTGATGGTAGTGGAGATTACTGGCACAAAAGAACTAGATATGGTTATGCGACGCCAAACAATATGTGACTGTGAGCTAGTCGTTTGAAAAAATAGATTGGTTGTTTGGTTGATCGGTTGGTTTCATTAACGTTGCACTAGAAGCAACAGGAAGGCTATTGGCGACGGACCTCATAATTTTGAACCTCGGTCAAGGTGGGAAAAATTGAAGAAAAGATAAAAAATGTAATGGCGAAAGGGTCGAATAGCGAAGGATCTCTAAGATATCCCGGGGTCGCGTCACACGTATCTACAATATACATTAAACCCATGGGAAAGAAAAAGCTCAATAGAATGCCACAAAGTCATGATTCCTGTGTCAGATCCAAGAAGGTACGCCCCTGAGGGCACCGCATTATCAAGATTAGAATTTAAAGGGATACCAAAGAAAAATCATTTTTCATAAAATTTTCAAAGATTTAAACGTGCATTTAATGTAATTACGTCCATTCTGAGGCGCTACAGACGATATAAACATCCGATAAAGTATGTCATCATTCTAGCAACAAAAAATTAAATTCAAACTCTGAACATTAATTTTATATTCTTGCATTGATAAGAAAACATGGATAAAAAAAATTATATAGAATAAAGGTAATTAGAATAAGTTGTGACACGAGCTGTTCTAGTCGCATGCTTACGCTCATTAGCTTTATTAGCACTCAAAAAACATGTGTTGGGATTCGAGAACATTTTATTCTACAGTATACTGTACGGTTACAGTTGCAATATTACGTGATATGTGATCCGTTTAAAAAATAAACACTGTTCTAAAATGAAAATTGATAGTTAATATAAACACTGGGCAAGGTTGCGAGTTGTGCTGTGCATTAACGTAGAGGTCAAGATAAATAAACACCCGATTCCACGCGAAAAATTCTATAAGATAACGGTTCGGTTGGTGCCGGACAAAAAAAAATGTTTCGAATCATCGAATGCCGGTTTAAAGAGCTCTTGCTGTACAGGTCTTTCTCTAATTGATGTACCGCTGACTTCGCAGTCAACTATCTTGATGTCAACACGGTCCATTTTTCTCATTAATAGCTCTCTTAAATGAAATATATTCAGCGTTGCATTGATGAACACATAAACACGTTCATGGTAAAAGAAATATCGTAAGCAAATTCCAATTAATTTATTGATTCCGATTAATTCAATCAAGTTACCGATTCAACGAAACTATTTTGATTGCAAAAAGAACTAGCAATAATGTTTTAGGAAAATAAATGCAATTTGTGATAAATGTATTTTTGACACATCAACTTCGTAGAACAGTTCGTTTTTATCTTTTCTCGTAATATTGCTACGAATAATAAAAGTTAAACTTTTGAGTACGCTTCACTATCAGTAAAAAAAATTTTGTAGTTTAAAATATAAATCCAGGCAAATTAAAATTTGTTCCAAATCTCCATCCACTCTTCCTTACCTAAAAATAGATTTCATGAAGCTCATTATCATTCTGTTTTTCACAAATACGATCAATTAAATAAAATGTAATCTTAGTTTGCTTACCTTAAAAACTTACTAAGCATAAAACATCTCCGCTTCTTCTGAAAATTTAATGTTATAAAAAGTTTTATTATAAAATGGACATAATAGTTTAAAAAAAAATAAAAGAAATATAAAATGCTGTATCAATTCGCTGTAAAATGAAAATATTTTGACTCGAAAGTAAAACCAAGAATGAAGTCAAATCAAGAAGAAATAGCTCGAAGCAAGATAAAACATAGTGTCTTTCTTAAATTTCTGAAACATTTAACATTGTTTCCTCAGTATATGTTTCAACTCTTGATAACAGATAAATTGATGGGAGTCATCAATCAATCAACAGATTATAAAATACATCTTTTATATAAGTTTTATTTCAATACATTTACAACTGTAAGAGAATGTTTCAATAGTTACAGCTTATTTTTGAAAATCTGGTCAATTTGATTGAAGCAAATAGGAATTAAGCGAAAAAAAACACACACGAATACACAAACTTTCAACATTATCCATTAGAACCTTACTCATTTGGAAGATAATAAATGTTATTTAAACATAACAGTTTAATGAGTTCAGAAGCCCGAAAATTTCTGAACACTTTTTTTATATTTATTGCTTTTCGATCCAAAAATATTGGTCCCATCTTGTATTCTGCATATATGTAAAAAAACTTTTATGAAAATGGAACACCATCATAGAAGAAATTCTTAGTCTTTACATCACTGACCGAAGGAGTTTATGCAGCAAAAAAGGTTAATAACCTTGATTATTTCCCATATTTCTAATAATGTCTTGTGACGTGATAACAGTTTTAATATTTTCTACCATTCTTACAAAATTTAAGAACCTACTTTCCCACACCTGGAAAGAAGGTTTCTGGTATTAACAAAAATGAGCTAAAATTAACAGTATTACATTAACTAAATTCATTATTATATATAGAGAGAGAAACAGAGAAGAGAAATCTAAACGTTCACACATACTCTTAAAATAATAAACTCGTATATAAAGGAAATGTGATCCAAAAGGGGAATAATAGAAAAGAAAAACATACTATTGTTAACGGAAATGAGCAATTTTTTAATCCCGGGCAAAATAGAATATGGCATCCCATTGCTAGAAATAAAAAGTTGAATATAAGAAACAGTGTTATTTAAGGCAAGAAAACTGTTTTTATAAAGAGTTAATAATAATGGATAATTACTATTCTGGTTGTAAGCAAAATGCATATTGTCTAGTTCAGATAAGTGAAAAACACCTGAGTTGAAATAGCTATATCTAGAAGTTTATCTGCTAAAAGGCTAACTATACAATTTAGTTTAACGATTTCGTGTTACTACGAGGGCTGTTCGAAAACTACTAATGTTACGAATGAAAAATGGGATGTTAGGAATTGGAAGAATCTTACTGTAGTCTATTGATCTTTTCTTAGAGAAAAGATTATCTTTTCCGAGAATACCATGAGTATGATACCCATCGTATGTGAAAAAATGGTTGCCATAACTTTGCAGATCGATGAGACCATATTCGCCTTTCTTTTTTTAGTAGATCACCGGAAGCAGCCTATTGTTTTAATTATTGCCTAAATTTCCTGAGTGTAATGACGAATCTTGATCTCATTGACTGAGATATTTCAGAACAAATTAATGACAAGTAGGGGGGCATCAATCAAAATTAACTTCTTAATCGATGTCAGATTAGTTTTGATGCCGTGTATCAGATGGCAGTACATAATGGTAATTCTAACTTGCCTTAACAATGCTATTTTTGTAGTCAAAAACAGGTATTTTCATGGAATCTTAGTCTTAATCAAGGGATACATTAGGCTTAAAATCCTAACCGAGGAAACAATGAAAGAGAAGTTTAAAAACCATTAACGTACATTATAAGCAAAAAGCAATAGAAACGGAAATTACCTTGACAAAATGAAATTTGGTTTGGTTTTTTAATATTTGTGACTTTGATAAACACGAGGACTATTGACGAAGGAAGACGATGAGGGCGACACGTGTTTGAACCTACATCTCCTAACTTCCCAACCATGCCAACTTGAGGATTTTGGGCCTAGACAGATTTAACGTGCATCATCTCCATCTTCACAGCGCGACTTTAATGTCACCATGGCTTGAAACTCCGACTGGGCAAAAACCGCCGGCCGTGTGCCCGCATCCATGACCAAAAGGCTACAACGGCCACCTTTAAGATAGAAAACAAGGCATGTTCTAAATGGCATGCTAACATGGCCCGAAATTTTCGAATTAAATATAAGGATGTCTTAAAGTAGTAATGGTTGGGCATGTATTTCTTATTATTTTTTTAATGTGAGCAGTTTTCTTCAATTAAAATCAAACATGGAAAACTTGTTGCTCACGGTAAATATTTTCGCATATCAGCCACTATGTGAAATGTTAAAAATTTTTGTGAAGCTTAATATTTAATCCTCTGACGGTTCACTTTTTAGGCAAAATCACTTCAAAAATGTCTTATTTATTACATATTTGAAATCTACATATATGTGGGAGTTTAAACGTGTAGCATAATTTTGTTTCATAGATTCTTAAATATTGATTTAGGTAATATGAACATGCGTGCAGAAAATCTATTTTACATACACTTGGAAATCGTAGGATAAGCAGACATATGGCTAAGTTTTTCAATTATACGTCTGATACATAATAATAATTTATTGATTAATTGATAATTAATGTCACACTTAGATGCAACACGAGCGTTAATAGCGACAAATCTCGATCAAATAACATGGGCGATCCCTAAGCTGGCACTCACCCTCCAGATTTTCCGACCACACCAATGTGAGTTGTTTGAAATATATACCTCAGTCCCAATATACGAGGTGTCCTTAGCGGATATCAGGATTCGAACTCACTACTCGATGGAAAACAGTCGGTAGCGAGCTCGCGGCCATGGAATAATTACCTTTTGACAGTTTCATTCACCCTTAAAGAGACAAATCGCTTTAGAAAAAAATAATTTTTGTGTGTTTAGAATATAATGTACTTAAAAACATTTTTAATATTGATATCGATGAGTACTTTTGTTATTTTAACGGTTGTAAGAAAGTCAGACAGTTAGTGAGTGATGGTGTCTCAAAAGTCAGTATGGCTATGTTGCTCCAAACAAGATGCAACTGTCGCTTGTTAAAGAAGAAAAAAGATCAAAATGTTTGACAAGAAGTAGGATCGAAAATAGAGAAGAATCGCAAGGGTATCTCGGGGGAACGTCACCCGTGTTTACCAAGGACAGTAAACCCCATGGGAAAGAAAAAAGGTCACTAGCAAAAAAAAAAAAGAGACAAAATTTGATATATTGGAATAGAATGAAAGGGAGCATTCAATTAAACATAACATTTCTGACTTTCACTATGGATAATTTTAAAATTAATATCAAAGAAAAATTTTCGCTAAATGAAATTATTTTTAATAACATCGCACTTAGGAGCAATAGGCAGGCTATTCGCGACGAGCCACGCAATTTTTATCTTAAGTTGCGGAAACGAGAAGGACACGAAATGACATTGCACCTCGAAAAATTAAACGTACATCAGCCTCGTTATACATCGGGTCTTCGGTGGTATCAAGGTCCAAACCCACAATTCTAATGAAAGAACACCGGCCACGAGCTCGTGACTATGACCCCTCGGCTACAACGGGCACTCCGCTTAAAATTACTCAAAATAAGAAATACCAAATGTAAGGAAGAAATCGCAATCGTTGCTCTTTTTAATTTTTTATTCTGTTCTTCGTGATATAAATTTGTATTTTCCAAAAATTAAAAATGTATTATTTTTTCAACATAAATTCAAGCCTTGTTTACCAACATGTTTGATTTAAATCTTTGAAATGTAATTAAATAACAAATCAGCGCAGAATAGTTTTAACTTGTATAGATCACTAGTCCCATTATTAAGATATCCTTAATGGAATCCCGTTAACTCAGTTATGCATGTTGGGCTATAAGTTTCCATGCATAGGAAAATTAACATTTTTTTTTATTTTATTGATCGGCTTGGTCCTATACAGAGACCTCCCAGATCTTACCCCTTGATTTTTTTTCTTAATGGGCATTTGAAGGACATGGTGTACCAAGTAGACACAAGACATAAATCCTCACATAGAACTTATTGACACGCGGTCCCCACGATCATGGAACCGTAGTTTTTAATTTGGGATTATCCCTTTTGGACCCTGAATTAGCAGTTGAAAAACCCGTAGAAGGTCATGGCACACTAAATGCTGAGAAATATCATCGGATCTTTCGAAAGGAAAGGACACTCTCTTTTTCTTTGTGGTGACCATGCATCTCTGCTGGCGACAGATTTAAATAAGAAGCTTACCACGATTTGTCAGGCTCTCTCACACAAATTTTCCAAAGACACGTCACACTCGCGAGACACACATCTTCCCACACACTCACAAAACATACAGTAAGTAACGCTACACGAATCAAACATCTACGGTAGACCTTATCAATCTCCAAGTATGTACAATTGCGTAACTGTTAACTTTTATTCTATTTTATTATCCATATATTCAATGCTCCCAAAGATGCTGTTTTCATTGAATATCTAATTATTCATCTTATTCTATTCTCATCTATGATCGAAGAGCTTCTTCTTGCTCACTACCAGGTCTCTTTAGCCTAATTAGTCTCGAAATTCATAGTTTAAAACAATCAATAAAACCAGAGAAGCGTATACGTATCAATATCACCAACGCAATTACTCTGAGTATAACTTCAACTCATCAGCTATAGGAAACACATTTGAAAATGAGTTTTCGAAACAATGGTAATCATGTAAAGCCCATAATATGTATAAAAATAGTTGTCCAAAATAAAATGTTTATTTTTCCTGTGTTTCCTAAATTTTATGAAAATTTAGTACTCACCCTGTATTAAGATAGTTACGTTAATCCTTAGTTTCACAGATAAGACATGTGGAACTTCATTTGATAGCGTTTCAGAAGTTAATGCGTCCATATCCTACAGGCAGTATCCTAGAGGCAGATCCTCGTATTGCTTCTAGGGCAAATTTAATAAATTATTAACTAATCACAATAAAAACTAAGTTCATTTAGAAAGGAAAAACAAATACTGTCTCAAATTCCAAAAAAACAATGAGAAATGTTATTCAGAAAGATCTTCGTAATGTTAGAAAATATCTGGAATATAGATAGAGGTGGGTTAGCAGTTTTGCCGGATTAGCGAGCGCCAACATAGTTTTAACGGGAACAACGAAGACAAATCAATCTTGATAAAAGTTTAAGCGATTAGAATACGTATTTAATGTGTGTTACGCACTTTATGAGTATTCGACAAAGTATGTCACCATTCTGGTCACTACAAAAATTAATTCAATCATTAATATAATTCAATGTTCTTGTATTGATAAAAGACACAGAACAATGGAAAAAATAAAGTACAATGACAATTAAAACAAACTGTGGTGAACGACATTATTAGTTTTATTAGCATTTGAAGAACACCAGTTGAGATTCGATAACATTTCACTGTACAAAATACTGTACGCACACAATTACAATATTGTACAAACGGAATATGTAATCCCCCTAAAAACAAAAACCACTGTATTGAAATGAAAAACTGATAATTACGGTAAGCAACTGGAGAAAATGCGAGCATCGTTATGTCGCTACTGGGCCGTTAAGGTCAACAAACTCCTAAATCTACATGAAAAGATCCAGGAGTGAATGCCTGGATCATTCCGGATTATAGAGTGTACCGAAGCGTCGAATGCCTAATTAAAGGGAGGCTACTGTATAAAGATGTATTTATTGGTTGTGCATCTGAATATACGAGATTCTCTTTGAATCCAGTTACTATGCTAAAAAAAAATGAGCAGTTAGTATTTTGGAGATAGCCTTTGCTCTGTATGAACTTATGCCATATGTTTTTAAAGATCTTGAGATATCTCTTCTAAGCATTTGATACCCTTCGAAATATACGCGCTAAACAATTAACGAGTCTCTAAATCGGGACAAAGTTAATTCGAACAGAGAAATATTTATTCGATATTCTTAGTAATATTACTTAAGCTGAAGTATATTGAACATTCATAATTATACAATTTGAATTAATTTTTCTCTGACTACGAAGAGCAAAAGATTCATTGAATACTTTAAATTTTTTAAAGTTAATAAAAAAAAAATAAAAGACAAAAAATATTCAATTAAACATATTTTAGTGGTGAAAACATAGCTCAAACAAACTAAATGTAATAATTATAATCATAACTTATATTATAATGTTAATTTTTTGAACCTAACATCATGTATCCTTTATTTTATGCCCACGCATTTTGCAGACGCCATTTTCTCAAAACAGCATGTTTGAAAAAAATTCAATTGACTCTGCTAATTTCATTTTAACATGTGTTTTCGGTGGGGTTTTTTCAAAAATTTATTCGGTTGTAACAGGCCATCTTTGATAACAAGCTCATACGATGATGAAAATGTAGTCTTTATATTGGGTAGCCATCATCTTCCCAATCTATATCTCCTACTCTCTAAAATGAATATTAATTAGCGTAAAGTAAGCGAACTTCCGAGCCACAGGCTCCATAGAAGCAATTACTATCAAGAAAAGAAAATTCATTAATCAAATTCTTAATACATTTTTATTTTCAGAAGAAAAACTTACTAAATGACAAAAATGTCGCCGATGTTAGCAACTAAAAGAATAAAAACAGATGATTCTGCCATAAAAATCAAATACTAAATGAAATAATATTATAACAGCCAAGAATAAAATATTAAAGCATTCAATAATATTCTGTTCGGAAATTAAAATAAAAGCAGAAGTTAAAATATGAAAGTAAATATATATCTTAGCAATGAAAATATACCTTAAGCAAATTGAATATAAGTATTATGATCATAATGTGTTCTGATGTCAATCTTTCAGGCCCCTAACACCATGTATCCTTTAATTTTTTCCCTCCCATTTTCGTTGACGCTATTTTCTCAAAACGACATGTTAGCACATGTTAAAAACTTTAAAAATAAGTGGATACAGATTAAATGGAACAATTATGTAATCTTTATTTTAACCAAATGCACCTGAAAATAAGTTAAAACCTTTAATTTTAGATCTTCAAAGTAAAAAGAAAATTATAATCGCAATTATCAAAATCAAGCGTTAAAAGTGTTGATAATGGCGACGCTTTTTTACAACAAGAAGTACATTGCTGTTTAAAAGTCATGTTCTGTTGCATTAGTAAACACAAATTAAAAGGCATCAAAGCGCGTAAGTCAGGAAATGTTAGCAAACATAGCTAGAAGTGTAGCGAAAACACGTCTTATTTATTTTGGGTTCCTATCACAGTCTTATCACAAATCTCAATGAAGAGCAACTTTATGCCTAAACGCTTACATAATAGTGCTCTTAAAGATCCGTTCCCCACCAATTAGCCATCAGCGTTTATTAAAAGTTTCTCTCTCTCTAGATTTCAGCGCAGATTCACTTCCACGAAACAGAGACGAGGCTCAAGAACACACAATTGGGTCAGTCACAGCGACTAGAAAAATAGTTCCAACGTAAGTTCTCTCACAAGATTCCAGCTGTCTATGTTTGCGGGTGAGAAAGCGCGGAAAAAAAATTGAGCGATAGTGAATTTAACTCCGAAACGGCGTGGGCAGAAGACGATCTGTATCAGTCCACTTCAAATTAGGGAAGCAAAGAATTATTAATCAAAAAAAGGAAAGGGGGGGAGAAAGGACACGGTGCAAAATAAAGAAGTGTCAACGGAGGCTAGAATCGTCTGGTGTCGTATTGCGGACGGATGTCACATGACCTCCTCGTCCCTCTTCATAATAGTACTACTGCTGCATGACAGACTGAACTCTTCGAATTTGTCGTATGGCGGTGGAAGCAGCTGAAGAACAAAAGCCCGCGAAATCTCGTGAGAAGACGAGGAAAAGGGCGAACTGTGGGGTAAGTGCTGTTGTTAACTGTTTTTATTCTCAGTCAATTGCTTGATATCCTGTTGTTCAACAATGGGTGAATTGCGAGGCAATTAGAACAGGAGTGTCAGACTCACATCCACAAAGGGTTAAATTCCAACAAGTAAATGTTGTGCCGGCCGCACTAAATGAAGTTACGGCGGTAGCTTTTCTCTTTTAATTGACCTTCGTAGGTATACTGTTCTTTACGATTTGTATCATTGAACTTATGTTGTGCATGGCGACACTTTAGGTTATGTTACTTTAGTACAGAAATAGCATTATAACATATCAAGCAAATTATTTTATCATTCGGGTTACAGCAAAAATAACCCGTTTTCCACTTTTCTGATAAATACCGATGTTTGTCAGAAATTTTTCCATTTGGTATTTTTTACCCGCTGATTTCGATAAAAATATACTTAACGCAAGATGCTAAAGTAAATTAATAATCGTAATGAATAATTGATGAAAAATATTATAATGAAAATGAATATTTTTCTAGAATATTATCTTAGCAGACACAGAATAACTGCACAAATTAATGAGTGTAACGTAAAGAAACTTAATGTACTTGTTCTCGGGAAAAGCGGAAGATTTAATGTTACGTACACCATACAAAACAGAAGAGTAACGACGTGTAGGTATTATTCTATAATGCATAGTTATTCGAAATGAATCGGCAGATTTCAGAATTCAATATTTTCAAAAATAAATGAAGGATAGAATGATAAATAATACATGAATACATGGGAAAACTGTGGAAATCTTACATTGTTAAAAATAGATGACCCTCTTTCATTCTTTGGGAAGCTATTTTGCTAAAGCTGTTTGATATACTTTCACAGAACTACCTCGCAGTTTGATCGGTCGCAGTTTACCAGATTACTCGATGTTACACAACTGGCCACCTAAGTCACCTGATATGGCCTCATGCGATATCTTCCTCTAAGTGCTTGTAAAAAATTAAGTGCATTACCCGCCATCATTACCCACAAATTTAATTGTACTTAAACTACAGATTTCTGCTGCTGTACTATCACTGACACTTCACAAAGTGTTTGGAGAGAATTTACACTTCGCATTGACATTATACGTGTAACTAAAGGAAGTTATACCGAAGACTAGTGAAATAAACTTCCGTATTTGCCCTTTGCATTCATGTATTACTTATCATTCTGTGTCTTTTATTTATGAAAATATAGTTTTCATAAGTAAAAGACACGGTGTCATATAATTTTGAAATGGGATGTTTCCTTTTGAATCACCCTGTATTTCCTAAAATATTCACTAGTGTCGGTGGAGGAAATGGTGTGTCTATTCCAACACGATTAATAATAGTTTATTTGTGAAAATGACGTGGTATGTCATTGATAATTATGTATAATTAGAAATTTCAAAAATTAAACATTGATATTTTTAGTGTAATTTTTGTTATATTCTGTTGTGTTGGCTGGGAGGCAAAGAACACATACAAAACAAGACCTCGTGCGATCCGGACGAGTTTGATGTGCTTGCATTAAAATTACCAATTATTCCCAAGTCAGGCTAGATGTCGGCTTTTTAAGAACATTTTAAATACATTTGCGAACAGTTTTAAAATGTGGGTGAAACTGGCAATGTCATTTTTATCTTCTGGGTTAAAGTGGGTTTTTTTCGAAGATTTTATAGAGCAATATCCCAATGGATGTGACAATTAAAAAAAAACATAATTTTTTTAATTCTTTTTATTGGCGGGCACCATTTCCATTTCTGATGCAGTTAAACCAAATGTATGCTAGTGACGGTTATAACTATAAAGAGAGAGACAACTAAGAATTCTGTAACAAAAAAAAAAATTTACTCGATCTCAAAAAACAAATACATAATACCCAAATACAAACTAAGACAAAAGTAGTTTTTAAAATAAATTAACTAAATGTTGTCAGTAACCGATTTCAGGTGGAAACTTTCAAAACAATTTGCACATAAAGCAAATTTATTCTTGCATCACTTTCATTAAAAAAAAAAAAAATTCTTTCTTTATATTTTTCACCAAAGTTCTTTAGAACTTAAAAAAATGTTTTTCTATTATTCATATTTTTAACTCCTATAACCGGACCGTCAGTGAATGTGTTTATGTCCCTAATCTCTCCTGATGCAGAACACTAAAATTTCCTCTCTCTCTCTCTCTCTTTCTCTCTCTCTCTCTCTCTATATATATATATATATATATATATATGTGGTTATTAGTTATCCTTAGGAATACAGTAAGCTCTCTTTAATCTGACAAGTTCCGTTTTACTACCAAGGCGGACTAGCAATTTTGCCGGATTAGGGATTATCGAGCGTAAGTGTAAGTGGATATACCAAAGGTAAATCCCTCTACATGAAAATTTAAACGATTCAGGCATGTATTTAATGTATTTACACGCGTACTAAACGCATGTGTAAATGATATAAATATGTGACAAAGTATTTCGTAATTTTGGCAGCTACAAAATGTAAATTAAAATATTGAGCACTAATTTAATCAAAAAGTTTGGGGTTGGTAAAAAAACACAGCATAAAGAATTAATGCAGAACAATAATAATTAGAACAAGTTATGACGAGAGTTCTAGTTATGCGCTTAATTATATTAGCGAGAACATTTTACTGTACAGTACACTGTACTGTATGTCTACAGTTTCAAGGTTGTGAAAACATGATATGTAACCTCCTAGAAACACTGCACTGAGACGGAAACTAACAATTACCATAAATACTTGGCGAAAATGCGAACAACGCTGTATCGCGACTTGACGTCTAGGTCTATCAACTCCCGAATGTCGAAGAAAAATCCAAAAGCGAACGATGCAATCGTTCAAGGATTGTAGAATGTACTGAACCATCGAATGGTAAATTGTAGAGATGCTATTGTATTTGTAAAGTTTCACCCATAACGCATGTCGTTCAATAATATCATATATTTCAAAATTTTAGCGGTCAAATTCTGTTCAGAAGATTTAGGTTGACATGAATTTAATGCTTGATAAACCTTATAATTTAGATTAAAATTATAAAAATTAGAATTCAATAATTATTTGTTTATTAAAAAAATACCGATTCCAATGTTCGGAATCTTTAAATTGAAGGTTAGTGATACATTTAACTTAAGTTTTCATTATTATTATTATTATTATTATTATTATTATTATTATTTTGTATGCATTTAGTGAAATGAAGATTTTTATGTAAGATAAGTTTATTCAATCTTATCCGGAGAATTATATTACATTAAATTATAAAAATACAGTTGACTTAATGACCCCATAGGGCCTCAAAAATCAAGATTGACCCTTTCTTGATGAATTCATACAAAACTTTTCATACAAAACTTTTACATTTTCATCAATGTATTTTTACCCTTTTTTTAAATGTCGGTAAAATATCATTACAGAGTTCTAAACTATAATTTAAGATTTAATAAGTTGTAACTAGTGTTCATAAGTTTTCATTAAATAAAAAGTATTTATAAGCGTAATTTCATTGGAAAATTACTGTTATAGTAACGATATTCATGAAACGACGAATAAATACAAAACTCTTTGTGCTTCCAAAATTCCATATTTCTCAGGCTCTCACGGTTTTGCGTGTGTGTGTGTGTGTGTTTTGATATTAACCATCATTGAAAATCCTGCTTTGATCGCTTGTGTGAATTTTTATTAACATCACACTTAGAAGCAATACGAAAGCTATTGTCGATGGACGTTCTCGATCAAGTGACGAGGATGACATTTATGCTGGAGTGAATGATGGAGTACTTAATGCCGCAAGAGCAGATATGACTATGCTGCGTCAAACAAGGTGTAACACTGTGATCTAGACATTTGAAAAATCAAAAAAATAATAAGTGGTTGACAAGAAGGAAGGTCGAAAATAGAGGAGTATCGCTGTAGTGTCCTGGGGATGCGTCACCCGTATTTACTAAAAACAATACACCCCATTAGAAAGAAAAAAGATCACTAGAATGCTTCGGATTCATGATTCTCGAATCTACTTAAGGAATGTAAGTCCCTTAGGGCATACCTGAGCTGGTACCTCGCTCGTGACCATGACCCATCGTCTACCATGGCTGATTTAAAAATCCTGAAAGAAAAGATACGGCATGGAAAATAAAAATTTACGCAATAATTTAATATCATGTAAAGAGTTTTATAACATCGAATGGGATTGATTTAAGATGCACCATTTCACTCTGTGGTTTTGTTAAATTGTCGTATATGTGCTTTATCAATGAGCAACTTTTTAAAAAAAGAAAATTGTTAATTCGAAAGAAATAAATTATGTTCATCCGTTTTGTTACAGGTTTGATTAATTTTCTGTGGTTTATTTTTGTAGTACAATGAGCTTTCTTTAATCCAACATGTTCGGGCCTCGTACGTACTGGATTAGCGATTTTTCCGCATTCTCGATCATTTATTTAGTTTAAACGCGAATACCCGAGATTAATCGAAGGATAAAATTTAAAGCATTAAACTTATATTTAATGGGTTTACAAATATTCTGAACTTATGTAGACGGTATAAATAATCGACAAAGTATTTCGTCTCATTCTAGCAACTATAAAATTAAATTCAAATGTTGCACATTAATTTAATTGAATATTCTTGTGATGATAAAACACATACACACAAAATGAAAATTACCAAAACAAGTTGTGATGAGTTATTCTAGTCACACGCTTACACTTATTTTTTATTAGTACTCAAACACTTGCTGGGCTTCAAGAACATTTTACTGTACAATACACTATATGCACATAATAGTAATATTACACAAACGTGACATATAATCCGCTATACAACAAGAAACACTACAATGAAGTGAAAACTGACAGTTATGATAAACATTTGTTGAAAAGACGAACAGTGTTGTATCGTGACCTACCAACTCTTTAACCGACCAAGCATATTCCAAAAGAGCCAGACTCGATCAGTGTCGAACCGTCAAAATGTGGAATGTTCTGAGCCATCGAATGCGGAATTAAAGAGCCGTTGCTCTTCATAATATGGTGCTCTATCAATGCACAAAGTTTGAAAAATATGAACGATTGTTAAATCTATAAAAATAAGTTTTGTTCATGTGAAGTCTTACATATTTAAATAATTGTCCACAAATAGTTTATTTTAATAGTAATTTCAGAGAGCTGAAGCTGCACTGAAGTTGTGACTTTGGGCAATTCGTTATTTTCTCTTCACTAACCTCGGCAGCTTAGTAATAATTTTAATTGCATAAAATTATTATTTCTTCCCAACCAAAATTAAATGTGATTAGATAAATTAGAAGAGACTTTGCGAAGTGAAATGAATTAGATATTGATATATAAATGAAATAGAATTGAAAGAAATAAAAGAATAGAGGGTAACAACTTGCTGAAAAAGATTTATAAATTTACCTGAATTAGTTTTGTGAATTGAATCGAATTGTAATTAAAGTATTAAGAATCAGATGTTTTTGTGAAGTGATTGAATCAGAACGGGTGATTTGGTATGATAAGATTTCATATTTCAATCATATTCTAGGATTGTTGAGTTAATTAGGATTCTAGAGACAGCGATCTTAGCTATGCTTCGTTCATAAATAAAGCGTTTTATCTTACTCTTGATAACCTTCAATTGGAGTTTCGTAATTAATAACGATTTAATTAAAAGTAACTATGAGGCCATTGAATTAGATAATGAAGGGCAGTCGTCTCAAAATGACTATGAATACAAAATGTGAGAATAATTTTTTTTGAGGGAAAAAACAAAAACTTAATTGTTATTTTAATCTTTTTTTTCTTTCTTTCTTTCTTTCTTTTTTTTTTTTTTTTTTTTGTTTCATAGGTAGAAGATTGTCTACAAATAAAATGAAATTTCGTCCATATTTATATCAAGAAATATTATTTTGTGTCTGGATGTTTTACTTCCCAAATTACTCTTACCAACCGTATCCCCTGAAGGATGATATGCATTTATATTGATACCTTTCCGCCTTATTTGTCTAGACATAATAATGATAAATAAACCGAGTTATTTTTTGTAATGGTGATGGAATATGTAATGGTGACGGAACATTCGGTTCCCGTTTCGGTTCTGCGTACCATAAATATTTTCTTTTATGAAATGATTTAATATGGAACTTTTTTTTTCTTCTTTCTTTCCTTCCGTGGATAAATAAGTCAAGGACGATTAAAGGAATTCCATTTTGTTTTCTGGGAATCATTTGGAAACCGTCATTTTAACTCTTCTTGGCATTTCCATAAAGTCTCATTAAAAAAAAAAGATGTGAGAGAAAGAAAATATGGCGACGCCATATGGATGTTAATATGCGAGATTTTTCTAAGATATTATTTTTCCTGCCAAAAAGATTATTAGCCCTATAACGATGATGGACCATCTTCATTATCAAATATGCCCTTTTAATAAATTCGATGTTGGTTTGCAAAATATCTTTTCATTTTCATCGTTACATTTTTATTCTTTTTTTATCTGTTTGCAAATTACAGAATTACAGGATCTCCTTCACTTTCGACCGAGTTTCGTTCCGATTAATAGGTCGCATATGAGTTAAAATGCTCTAAATTAGATTTCTATTTATCCAACGTTTATTCTTATTCAAAAAGATGTGGCGCGACCGCCCTTCATTATTTAATTCAAACGCTTTTATTTTCCTTCTAATTAAATAGCCAATAAATACTAAACTCTGATTTAAGATATGTAAGCGCAAGATAGTATCTACTCAGAGTCAAGGACTCGAACCCTCATCCTCAAATCTGCAAATGATTCCAACGGGTAAATTTTAACTGTTATATTAAACGTTAGACAAGACGTTAAAAGGGGCCGTTAACACTGACAGATTAGGTTAGAAATTGAATTTTTATTATTCATACATCTAAATAAAATAACGTGTTTATCCGTTACAAATTAATTTATATAGGTCGGAAGTGTTGTTAATCAAGTACTATCTGTATTTAAAAATTTTTGTCCTTATGTGCTTCTCCAATATCTATAATCCACTCATACAGTTATTGTTTTTACTTTATTATTAAACTGCAGTGGTTCTTAAACTTATATTTTTAAGGATCCAACTTCCAAACGTTTTAATCACTCTCATTTTCCATAGCTTTTTGAAATCCTAATATTTTTTTCATGCAATAAAATTATGAAGGGACGTTTTTACTTATTTTTGCACCATTCTCCCGGTATAATACACACAACAGATTTTAAATCCCTACACTAAAATTATTTGAAGAGAAATAGATCTCAAATTTTCCTACTTAAAAAGTTACAAGTTTAAGTGTAATTATATAGGATCGCGTTTGCCACAAACATCGAGTACTTATATTTAAGAAATTGTGTATTTATTCTTATATGCTTATATAATTTTGTAATCGTACATTTATACTTATTTACTCTCTGATATCGTACAATTATGCTTATAAACTTATTTATTTTTATGCGTACATTTACACTTCCATACTTATTTACTTTTTCGTACATTTATACTTTAAACTTATTTGATAAAATGTTTACTTATATCACTAACGTAAAATGCACAAAATTCTGTGTTGTTCATTTGTTTGTGTTTATTCATTGTCCAATGGCAAATGACAAGCAATCAAACATGTCCAAATTAAATTTTATTTAAAAAAAAAGCTTCTCCAAGTATGAATTGTTATCTCATTAGGGGTGAAATAACTAAATTTCAAAAGTCAGAAATTTTTAAAATTTCTTTAATTTTTTTAAAAAAAATTAATTTATTATTAGTTTTCAAAAGCTATTAATAATCGAAAAACTTTAGTGAAACAACTTAATAAGTTATAAAAGCGGGATTTTTTCCCCTAATCTAATTTTCGTTTTTAAAAGACCGATTTGTCTCGAAATGTTCTTTTAAAACAATATAATTTTATGATTTTACACGTTAAACAAATTTCGAATTCTTTAAAATTTCTGAAGTAGAGATACGAGTAAAATGAATTCTGCATAAGCAACGTGCGCGTATGTATGTATGCATGTCTAAATTTCTTAAGTGAGTATAATACCTAAATTTTACTCCAAATTTGATTAAAAGTTAGTAAGCTTGAGTTACTCCATCATGTTATTTTAAGCAATTCTTTTCAGACATTGCCATAATTAAGTGGTCGAATAATTCATAAGTTTAGTTTTTAAGAATTTATTTGAAATAATTTTTTTTCAAATAAATATTCATCACTATTAATGATCAAATTCGTATTCGTGATCTAATTATATACCTCTATATCCAGGGTCGAGGAAGTACTTATTTGAATAAAAAAAAGAATCGTAAGGTAAATAAAAAAATCAATTTTTGATTCATTGATTGTTTATTAACATCGTATTAAGGAACAACACGAGGACTATTGGTGACGAACCTCGTACTTTTGAACCTTGGTCTAGTGACGAGGACGATACCGTAGCTGGCTCCTCATTTTCCAAACTTCCACACTAGGCCAAGGGACCTCGACAGATTTAATATGTATCAGTCCCTCTACATGGTAAGTTTTTAATTGTATCGAAACTCTAACTCAATATTCGTTGGAAACAACGCCGGTCATGAGTTCGAGACCATGACTTCTAGTCTACCGCCGCCAGCAAAAAACGACTCAGAAGCCCTACTTTAGGAAATAACTTTAAAACAAAACAATTCTGTTTTCTTTTTGTGTTAACTGATACACTCTATAGTAACTCTTACCCTCCTTTTTCACAGCGCCATCTAGTGCTAAGTATCAGTGTTGACGATGTCACTGCGCTGAAACTGGATCTGCAGAACACTTGTCCATTTTTTTAAAAAAATTGTTTTAAATGAATGGTGAAAATTTAATTGAATGGTTAAACTTGACTGTTGAATCGAAAGTCAGATGCTTTTCAATAAAGCATTATTTTTGTGACAGCAAATAAAAAAAAATTGGGGAGTTTATTTCATTCTCGCGTTATATAATTAACGTATTGAATTATGTATGTGCATCTGTGCAACCATTTACATATCAACGTTTTCATAGTGAATTGTTCTATGCATAGAAAAAGTAACAAGTAACTTAAATACCGAACTGCTATAAATAGGATGTAGGTCAAGGTCAGCTGCAGGATATAGACTACATTTTTTTACCTTTTTTTAATTACTTCGAATTGTATAAAATATCTCTCGCAAAAAAAAATTATTTGAGGGTAGGAGCTTTTCACTCCCATTCAAATGTCCGGAAACCATTGAAGATTTTTATCGTCTTAATTTTTTTTTAGCATATGTAGAAAATTTCATAGTTGCCTCTACAATACAAAACCAATCATTTCAATCTTGCTATTTTGTATCAGATTGAAAACTAGAGCATGTTTTGTCTGCGTCTGATTCAAATACAATCGCGCAAGTCTCAACACATATTTCTTGTTTTAGTAACCTCTCTAGTTCGGCATTCGATGGTTCGGGACATTCAAAACTTCAACATCGATTGGGACGTTCGCTTTCGGATTTTTTCGTGCTTTTTGACGTGACTGACAAATTGAGACACGGCTCTACTCGCATTTTCGCTCAGTATTTATACTAACTAATCAGTTTTCATTTCATTGCCGTATTTCTTGTTTTGTTTTCCAACAAGTTACATATCATGTTTGCAAAAATATTACATCTGTGATTGTACAGTAAAATGTTCACGAAGCTCATCAAAAGTTCTTCAAGTGCCAATAAAACAATTAGTCGTAAACACGTGTCTACAGCAGCTCTTCAAAACTTGTTTTAATTAAAATTTTATCGTATTATTTTTCTGTATTTTTTTCTCACTACCAGAATATTCAATTAAATTTATTTTCAGTGTTTCAATTTGTAGTTACCAGAAAGGAGAAATACTTAGTTGGATATTTATATCACCTACACGGGTTCAGAATACACGCAGACACATTAAATACACGTATTTTTCGCTTACATTTTCATTTAGAGTAATTTGTCTTTGGTTTCCCTGTTAAATCCTTATTGTCGGTCCATAATCCGGCACAGTCTCTAATCCGGCACAGCTGTGATCTCGAATGTGCCGGATTAAAGAGAATTTACTTTTGTGAAATGTTCTAATGCTGATATTTTAATTTGAAAGAGAGTGAATGGTTCGTTTTGTTTTTTTTTTTTTAATTTGTGGGATATTTTGATCTTTTTGTCGTATTTATCTATTTATGTGAAGATTGCAAATGAAGATATTTTTTTAATTATCGTATTTTAACATGTATACAAAACTTCTTTTTGACTATATTTGGATCCTACAAAAAAGAAGGGAGATATTTTATACGAATAGAGTATTGTAGTAAGAAGGGGAGATATTTTATACGAATAGTATTGTAGTAAGAAGGGGATATATTTTATATGGATTGCATTATAGATATTAACAAGTACTCATTTCCTCCAAACTCATAAATTCATAACTTACAACACTACAATCTGTATGTTTTTAATAGAGGAATGGTGAAATTTATTGAATCAAGAGCCAAAAATGGATATGCTGCGCTAAATAAGTTGTAAATGTGATCGAGACATTTGAAAAAAAAAATGGAAATGAGATAAAAACTGATTGACAAGTAGGAAGGTCGAAAATAGAGGATCGCTATGGTATCCCGAGGGCGCGTTATACTTGTTTGACAAAACCGGTAAATCCCATGGGAAAGAAAAATATCCTTATGGGGCTTCGGGTGAGTGATGCCCGTTCTTATTCAAAGAAGGTAATCCCTGGAGGGTAGGTTCAATAAATCCCTGGACGTAGGTTCTTTTTGGAGGGGGAGTAACGCATTTGGAAAATAACAGCGCATTATAAGGAACAACATACTTTATGCATTGGGTATCTAAATCTAGTTTATGGATAACTTAACATTGTAACACTTTCTCGAAAGTTAATGTAAAATTACAAATTCTCCATTATCTGCGGCAGTAATCGACACATTGTGGTATGCAAATTACGTACGGGTATTTAAATACATTCATCATTATTTGCATGGATGCAGTCTAATTTCAGAAAGCTGGAAGAACATGTATAAATTACATAATGAAGACAGAATCTTCGATTTTCAATACAGTAAACTCTTTAATTTGGCAATATGAGGATCCAATTATGTCGAATTATCATAAGTCAATAATATTACAAACATGAGATTTCCCTGCAACGTTTCCTTTTAGAAGGTAAAGAGACATTAACAGAGATTTAATCAGTCAAGGAAAGCTTAAGCAATGACTTCTTAACTGTAGCCATGATTTTGGCGACCATTTTGGAGAATTAGTGAGAAACGGTGACTTTAGCGAAGATTCTAGAATGTACTGTAATCTAAACGATATCTCTACTGGGAAGAAAGTTACTGACTTTTCCTGAATTTTCTCTGTGATGTTGTACCTATCCAGAGCACCTATTAATAGCAAAGAGATGAAACCACCTCCGGTCAATCGGAAATTTGACTGGAAGTGGTCGGCATTATTTAAGTGTACAATCTGTGCAAATGCTCTGTTCCTATTTGTACTATTAATGTGTCTAAGATCTATTACATGCGTTTGTTTTGTCTAGAATATTTATTAATATAGAGTCATTTACCATTATCCTCCATGTTAGCTTGATTTTCACTCGCGCATACACCTAGTACACGATTTTTAGAATATTTTTGTATCAATATACTTTTAACGAAAACACTAAAGATTATTTAATCTAGATAAAAATTTAAATGATTAAAATATGTATTTAATTTGTTTTACTCACATTATGAGTCTGCTTAGGCGATATAAATATCCTATAAAGTATTTCCTCATACTGGATATTTCAAAATGAAATTCAAACATTATTATTATTGAATAGTCTTATATTAAGAGATTAGTACACCTCCACTCGTCAGCCATTATTATTAATTCCGGGCTAGCAGCCGCAAGGATTGATGTTCCCTATCAATCAAGCACAGTGGGATTCGATATGCAGCTGGATTAAAATTATGCCGTCTGAGGTGGAAGCTCTGCATGTTGTGTGCGGGAAGCATGTTGAAGTCCAATGTATCTGTAAAGTATTCTTAATATTATATTATAAATGTACGATGAATTTTTCTGCTATTTGTTTTCCTTCCCGGTGAAGCATTTTTAAAGAACAACAGTGTTGTTTTACCTGTTGCAAAACTGAAGAGGAACTCTCCCTCAAAACTTTTATCAGACGTTTAAACAAATATTTTTCGGTCATTATTGTTCCTCTCTGTTGATAAATGATGCCTTCCTGTTCCAGTGTGGCCCATGGATCCGACGCAATGGCTTTCTCCTGCTCCTCCTCGTATCCACCGTGTCCGGCTACGTGCTGGGGTTGTTCCTTCAATCCCAGAAACTCTCAAACCACACCATCCTCCTCATTGGGTTCCCAGGACAGCTTGTCCTTCGAGCCTTTCTCATGATCATCGTACCCTTGCTCTTCTGCAGCCTTGTACTTGGTAAGAACACGTTAATTTCATTTTTTTTTATCGTCGCTGATGTTTCGTGGTGAAATAGGGAGTTTCAGTAAGGAATTCAGTTAAACACTGTTCATTTAATTGTAAAGTTGGGCTATTCGAGATTTTTTAACTAACATTGAAAACTTCTTATAAATTGAATTGCATAAAATAAAACTTCTACCCAATCAAATGAAACGTGTTCTAAGTAATTAGAAGTACTAAAAAATGTGATGCATGGAATTTGATGTGATTATTGTGATTGCTTATTAATGTCGCCTTGGGAAGCAATACGACGGTTACTGATGACGGACCTCGGTCAAGCGACAAGGACGACACCTGAGTTGGTACCTCTTACATCCCGCCGACGGGAGGTTTTAGAACCTTGAGCAGATTTAACGTGCATTGTGACGCCACTAATGATTCAACGATATACGGTGGATCTTTAGTGGCGTCAGGGCTCGAACACATGAAGCGACGAAAACAACACCGGCGGAAAATTCGCGACTATGACCACTAGGCTGTCGCAACCACTAAATTGAATTTAATAATTGAATATATAAATGAAGCAAAATTAAATGCAATACAAGTTTTTAGTGGTTAAAAAGATGGGGATAATAATAAGCAATCGTAATTGACAAGTGTGAACTTGCATCAATAGCGTACGGATTGTTTTCAAGAATCTTCTAGAGTGAGTCGATGATGGTATACTCTCTCAAACCACCAGTTTGTGTGATAAAACTCGTTCTACCCCGAGCAAGCAGATAAGAGATTAATTTAATTATTTTTCCAAGCTGGATTAAAAGCGCTTTGAAGAATAGTAGAAAGAGAGAAAGCATTGTCATAATTGAAGCACTTACTAAGTATAATCAACTGTTTCTTTTTCATTTGACTGTGCTTTTCTTCTGTGCTTGGATTTTAACCTAGTAATTGTTTATCTTACAAACGATGACCACTCAAATGCATATTACAGCGTTATACCATAATTTATCAGCTGACAGATTGTAAGCTCTTGATTAGAAAATTTACAAAGAATGTTATCTTTTATTCTCACTTGTCTTCATGTTTTTCTATTAAATTCTATTAGAAATTATTTCTTTTCCTCAATGTTTCTTTTTCTTTTTTTATTTTGAGAAGAACCCGAGTCTGTCGTTGTTTACCACAACAGGCCACTAGACTGGACTGTGTTAAAAATTTAATGGTTCACAAGCCGTAATGTACATTCTCATTCTATGCATTATAACAGACTGCTGCACTCATCCCTGAAGACTGTCGTGTCGTAAGTTCAATTAAAAATAAGTGGGAATTTAAATTTCAATAAAGCGCCTGAAATTTCAAGTTTCGTTTTTGTGCAAGAAAAGTGATAAAGTGCAGGTTGTTTATATTTTGTTTTTTAGAACATTATTATTAAGTTCTCGCACGTATTTTCCTTCAGCTAACAGATTGGGCTTTTATATGACGTTAATTGATTTTAGAGAACATGTTTTTGTAAATGAACCGTGACTCATGTAAATTGCAATAGAAATATTTACTACATTCTAGTTCGCTGAGAAGAGCAAATAAAATTGATTATATGCTTTTTATAAACTGCTATGGGCTTAATAATTTGGATTAGTAAAGAGGGAGCGATAGGAAGTTACCAAAGAAGTTGAACATGTGCTTATGCTAATAAAAGTAATGAGTGAATGATGAGAAGTAAATGGTGTTTGAGCCAAATATAGTTATGCTGCGTCAAACAGATAGTAACTGTGATCTAGACGTTTAAAAAGTGAAAAAACATAAGAAATTTGGTTGAGAAGTTGGAAGATCGAAAATTGAGAAGAATCGCTAGGGTATCCTGTGGATGTGATTCTTGTTTACTCCAAAGACAGTAAACCCATAGGAATGGAAGAAGATCAGTAAGGTGCCTCGTGTGATAGATGCCCGTACTTACCAGAAGATGATAAGTCCCTAGGGTTTTTGATAAGAGTAAGGAGAAGGAGGATTCAATAGTAATGAGAAGTGGGGATCTGCATATGTGCAATGAATCGGATCCGCTTACAAGTTCTACTGACACGGACACGATTGGTCAGTGACAATTAAATATCTGTCGTAAAAATAATATAGAAGTTCGAACGTATATAGAAATGATAACTATCACCTTCTGTTTGGATTATTTTAAGACTCGAATAAACTCAATTGAGTTATTACTTCGTTTGACTGTATTCGTGACTATTTGATTATTGATTAAAGATGGGAAAATTAAGAGAAAAAGCTATCCCGAGCCTTTGCATCTTTACTAAATTTCAATTTACCCAATAACATGTCGAAACAAATAAAACCAAGTTCTCGGTAGAAAATAAATAATACAAGCGAAAGGTTTACTCAAAGTTAAGATAAACTATTTGAAAATGATAGCGATCACTTTAATCTGTGGTCTGCTGATATCGACGATGACGGGGAGAAACTGCGAATATACAAGGAGAACGGGGAGGGAACGAAAAGTTTCGCAGACGAGGAATGAGAAAAAAAATATATCAGTATATATTTCGAACAATTATACTGTCTTTTAAGAAATGCAAATTGGTATTACAGTCTGGAATACCAATACTTCATAATAATTTTAAAGCAATACCAGGTCCAAAGAAAAGCTACGTTTTTGTTGGTAGATGACTTACGTATTTTTTTTAACAATTACCTTTAAATTACTTAATTTACTATTTACTAATTAAAATCCATATTACATGCATTCAAACAAAAATAAAAGTAAATAAAAAAATTTAATGCAAGCTTTTATTTAAGAAAGGACTAAAAAACATAAAAATAACTTTATTAAACATAAACTAATGTGTAAGATATAAAAAGCGTAAGGCACTCAACCAAGGCATCTAGGTAATTACCAATAAATTAATACCATAGCTGTTTATTTATATATGGCATCAAAAGAAGTATTAACGCCTCAAGCTCTTATAAATTACATATTATTTTTCATTTTTAAGCAAAATTATCTTTTAATTCGTCTTTAAATAAAAGTTTGACTTATAGAAATTTTTTTTATTTAATTTATTTAATTGTTTATAGTCGTGAAATTTAAGGCTAAAAACATTTACGTAAGCCATGCTTCTGTGTAAAATTTTAACTCAATTAGATACTTTTGAGAAACACTGCACGTGCCACCGTCCTTCACGGCCTGAGCAGACTATAGTATTGTATTGCCATCAGAGTTGAACGTGACAAAAAAAAAATCTCAGCTCGACGAAAAGTGCGTTAAAATTTGTTAAAATATTTTTGAACTCGAAAGACGTAATTTGTGTATACATATGATCATAGCAAGTCAAATAAAAACATATAAAAAAGTAAAGGACGGAAAAAGTGGAAATTATTATAAAAAATTGTTTTTTGTCTGGTTATGGTATGATTAATTATGTATTAACTGATGGTAAGTTGAGAGTTGAGGTATATTTATAATAGCCAAATATATATTTTCAACATTTCTTCTTGAAATATTTTAAATAATAATTAAGTTTCTGTGACATATTTAATATGATGCTTTTAAAAAATTGGGGTTTTTTTATAATTTAATTATGAGCAGAGATTTTAAGAAAACTTGCAATATGTGAGCATAAACAATTAAAATTAAATATTTAAAAGATAATCGCCTTTTAAGTAATAATGAAAAGTATGTAAATGATAAAAAGGATAATGTTCAGAATGATGTGTAGCGGATAACTATTTTTATTTATTACAAATGAGAGTTTTATATTGTGTTTTCGTCAATATGTTTTCCAGTAAATATAATACTGTTAATACAACTAAATTATACTTTACCAATAAATGAAATGTTATAATTGTTTTCTTTAATTAAGTTTTTATCGTTGACAATACTTAAATGTCATTTTATTTAAATGTGCAAATATATTTTTAAAGATTTCTTTGAAAATTTTTTGTCTGCCAGAGTTACAAAATAGAGTTGAGAACTGAATGCAAGAAATTGTCTTTATGAAGTTAAAATAAAAACTTAAAATAATTGGAAGAAGTGTTTTTTTGTGCGAAACTACACTTTCAACGGTGACAAATTATAAGCACTTACAAATTCTTTGCCGATACCTTTTTACTGGCGAATACATATTTGCTTTACATTATGCATGTTTTTATTTATTTTAGCAGCATATTCAAAAATTAGCTTGAAAAGAAATTTCATTTTGATACGTACACTTATTGTACTTTGAAATTTTTCGGGAACAATTTAACTAATGACCTTAAAATAATTTTCCGCCTTCCAAAGACCGTATCTGTATGAGTTAAGATGAATGGAATGAATTTTTAAAGTTACAATCTTACTTCAGTAGTTGCAAAAAAAAATCGTAATTTGAAAGCTTATCTCTCTTCAAATGACCAGAATCGTCAGCAGCCCATTAAATCATCTGCCGGCCTTTATCACTTGTTTATAAAAACGTTTAAGAAAATTAAGTCGCTATTTATTGAAAATAAATATCTTTCTTTTTTTATATGAACTAGAGCGCATTTTTTATCTGACCTTAGAGGGTTAAATGGTTGCACTCAATCATAAAAAATAATAGCGATGGAATTCTTTCGAAACACATAATAGTCCCTTTCTTTTCTGTAGAAAATTCATTCCATGTTGTAAATGATGTTACATCACAAATGTTTTAATTCTATGTTCATAAAAATTTTAAAATAACTTTGTAAATATCAACTGTTGGTGCAACAATACTTTTATTCGCGGAAGAAATATTCCAGGCAAAATGCAATTAATCTGAAAACAATTACTTTTCTCTTTGTTTTTTTTTCAGCAAAATAATTGTATAAATATCTCCTTATATTATGAATTTAACAACAAATATTATATTAAACTAGCTGACAAATGAATGTTAGGATTCTTAGTATTACTTAATTTAAAAATTGCTGGAAAACTGTAGTAAACATTTAATATCCATCAAACAATACCGTGATTGAAGCAACGAGGTCTTTTATGATCACATGATAGCTACGAACAAAAAGGCTCTAATTTTACTTAGAATCTTACGACTAATTTCTTAATTTCAAAATATTCAAAAATAATTCATATGTTTAAGAATCTAGGAGCAAACAAGTTCGTTTCATTATCATCTCTTGAAAATTCATTGTCACTGTAATAACGAAATGCCTTTACCTAAAGAAACATTGCTTATACGTCTAAGTATGCAGTAAAAAATGCACATTTTAAAATGACAAAAATTAAAAACAGTGTGAAAATCGAAAAAGATGTTTGAAGTTGTTCCCACGCTCAAATGCCCCGCCCCTTCTTTCCCTTCCTTTTCTATTGCAGTGGCTCTTCTCGAACTGCAACTTCTCACGATGCCATGAGGCGGCACGTTAGTTATCGAGCCCTTTGCACCTTCTCATCTTGCCATGAAAAGGCACATTAGAACAACTAATTTCAGCATGATCAGGTTATGCGAATTGCAAATATTCTGCGTGCTCACCTATAATATTGGCATTTATAACCGTACAGCCGCCAGAAGAACACAGCACAAAGAGTATTTGCCATAGTGATCCGTATACTGGCCTCCTCCATATATACAACCTTCAGGACCTGTCCGGACTCCCTTCTCTCCATTGACGGCCCCGATCATCTGAGTTCATACTGGATGAGTAGAAGCCATCTCACACCAGCAGATGAGCCGTTTCCTCTGTTGTAGTCTTATGGATACTCGTATCTTGCTTGTATTGATGCTACTACGTTACTCATCATTTGTTCTTCATTAATATGTTCCATACTAACATGATAATTTTCCGATACGAGCTTAACCCTCCCGTTATCCATTAGCTATTATTTTTGAGAATATTTGAACTAACTTCATTTCTGATTTTTGTTCTATTTGCATGAGTGATATTTACGATATATATTCTATATGAATGACAAGTAAATGCTAATGTTTTTAAATATTAAATTGTCTTGGTTCATTCGTAACTACTGATCTGAGTCATTTGAAGTGTGGTACATTCTTGTATATCTTATTACCCCTTCAATGTATTACGCATGCAACAGACCAATGACCATCATTGGCAAAAAAGAACTACTAATTCATCAATCAGCAGGATAACGATCAACCAAATTATGGGATCTTTTGATAATGTTTGGCGACCAAACTTAAACAATCAGCTTCGGTTGAGATGTCCCTCACATTCAGACAAAGAGGGAGGTTAGAACGTAGATGTGGGCTTTGAGAAAGACCAGATTATATTTTTTCAGTTTATTCACTTTGAAATATGAAAGTCAAAACCTGACAATACAGAAATTGGAGCTCTTGAGAGTTCAAAACACACCCAGACCAGATCTTTCATCACTGCAGGTGTCATTTCCAAAACCAATCGGAGAAACCAAGGGACCAATAATTGAAATTATTATTTTAGCAATAGCCAAAATTAGCAGAAAGTATTGTGATACGTTGATTTGAACAGGCGTGTCCAAATCGATTCCAGACAAAAATTTCGGACTGGAAAGAAGAGAGAGAGAGAGAGATGATAAGCTGGCATGAGAATGGATATGTCTATGTATATTATTAAAGCTGTCCTTGTGGATTGTTAAAGAATAATATTACACGAAATCGGAGCACTGTTTTCCGATTAAAAAAAAGCGCTCGGACACTAATTTTGTATTCTGACTGCTGTATCCATTAGAGAACAGCATATTTTATAATTCATTTGTATCCAAATTAGTCCTTTTTTTCCTGGTATAAAAGATGTTCCATGTTTCGTCTCTTATCTAAATGATCTTTAAATTTTACACACTGACGTGAAAAAGTGCGTATGTTTTGGAATGCTTCTAAATTTTAAGAATACTGCATCATAAACAGGTGTATGTGTGTCAAAAAAAATTGGAACAAGAACAAGTTTGCTTGGAAATGAGTTCGAAGTTTCGGTCCGGTTCTTTGGCATTAAGGTGAAGACAGTCTTAATAATAGTACTTAAACTATTCAAAATGCCACTAAAGCTTCTTATCAATAATGCGCCTTTTCATTACGAAAGCTAAGCGCAACAAATGTTAATCTTTTATTTGTATAAATTAGTTGGTTACTTTGGAAAAAAAGCAGTAAAAAAATTATTTCCAAAATATTTCCAAAAAACTGAAATAAATACATAATTTTCTATCATTAAAAAGGGGTACACATGAGCTCAAAATATCTGCATAATTATTCATGATCCTGCAGTATGCACAGGGAAAACATTTTCTAATACCAAAAATGGCCCTTTCTCAAAATAAACCTGGGTTTTTTGTAAGGTCAAGTTCACTTTAACTTTCAAAATCATGTATTTTTATGAAATACATGATAAAAAAATAAAAATCATATCATATATTTACATATAAGAAAGAAAGTTAAAGTTGTTCTAGCTCCACAATGGTTGTACTTGTCATTCACTCATTAACTGTTTCATTATAAAAGTCTTTATGATTGGCTTATATAAACCGGTATAGAGCTTCCTGATATCCTGCAATTTCTTAACACTGATAGGAAATTTCTTTGGTAACTAGAGTTGTTTTCTCAATTTAGAATGAACGTCAGGGAGCCATATTGTTTCTATTTCATTCATATTTTTTTTGTCTACTTTTAAACAGGAGAACAAGGTGGACTTGACAAATTCATATTGTCCGACATTTTTTTGCTAGCACGAATAATAACACCGGCCGCGAGTGCGCGACCATATCCACTAGGCTATCGCTGCCACATAATACCAGCGGTACTACGACATGTCGGTGAACGTTTTCGTATGAGATTCACGCAAGGAGTACGGTCTCCCTTTTTGCCGCCAAGAAATGTGCATTTGTGAACTAGACGTTAAGAATGAGAAAGGTAAACATTGGCTGACAAGAATAAGGTAGAAAATTATTTTAGGATAATGATTTCAAGGATACTTGTGGGCGCTTCACCTAAGTGTAACAAAAATAAATATCGTGGGAAAGAAAAGATATCATTGGTGTCATGATACCAAGGATTTATTTATCTTAAAAAGTTAAGCCTCTGTGGGATCTACAGTAAGGAAATGTTAGGGAGACCATTGAAATATCTCACAGTTAGATAGACATCTTTTTATAACTGCTTCAATTTCAAAAAATGACTGTTCGTCAAATTGATACCAATCTAGCATCAAATGATCCAGATCTACTGTTCATCATCGTGTACAGCCAGCAAGTTCCATGTTTATCTTAGTATGAGGTGAATATTAATTCTCAAAGTACTCGTATATACAGAGGAACGACTGCTTTGTGTTAATAAACACACGCATTTGAAATATGAATGGTTAACTTTTCTTTAGAGGTGAAAAGAAATTCAATGAGGAGATCGCCCAGATGGTTGTGCTTATTATTAGCTCGACCTTCGACGTGAACCTCGCTCTTTCTTTAGCCAGCAACGAAGAGGTAGTTCTGCCATGCTGTGGGGCGCAATCTGTTTCGACGGCACAACTGTTTAGAAAGTATATTGGGATGGGACTCGATTCCTTTGCGTCCATTTGGAAAAGCTCTGTGGACTGATAACTAGATACTCGTATTCCAGCAGGACAGCACTTCCTTCTCCACCTTTATATGAATCAAAACTTTGTTTTTATACTGAATCAAATTAGAACTAATTAGCTATTAGCCCGGATCTTACTCGGGTAGAAAATCTTTGGATTTAAAAGAAAATCTTTGGATTTTTAACATGAAATGTGAATGCCCTCCAAAGATTTTATAAAGCCCATGGGCTTTAGTTTTCACTCTTGCGGAGTTAAAGCAGACTAGAAATGGTTCTCTGTAAACCTACTGAAAAAAAATTGGTTACTGCAAACTTAAGTTCAAATCATTCTTGTCAGGTATTCAAATTAATTATAAACAATGGATTCAAAATCTGAATTGTAATGGATAAAACTTTTTTTGTCTACATATTTTGGAATAGTGAAATTATTATTTTAATTTATTTACCGAAAATTGTGAATTTTATATCAATACTGAAATAAATTACTATTGGGATTTTATACGATGCTTCTTTTTCTTTTGTTCATTAACTAATCAAGCTGTTTTTGAGAAAAAATCACCTGTCCATATCTTGATGTGACGCGCTGTGCTAATCATTGTTTTAAATTTATTCTCTATCTCTAAAAAGTATACTAAGTTGTTTACTCACTATTTCTCACAATGTTCTGCAATTTATACTTTGAAATATTTGTACCAATATGTCAAGATATTTCTTAAAAATCCTTAAAAGCGCATACAGAACAGCCTTTCTAGAAGTATTACTTAGAATAATTTGCTATAATAATTTCCCATCTCGTTGCTTCAAAACACAAACACTTTCTTTAATAATTTCCTAAGAAATGGTTTACTATAAGACTTAAATTATAAATTTATATAAAATGAAAAATAAAATCTAAAAATTGTTATAAAATCGGTCTGAAATAGCGAATTCTTTGGATTTTATTCATACCTCTCTTCAACAGGTGTATCCAGTCTTCGAAAAGGTGGAGATGCGCGGATGGTGGCAGTTACCATCGGTTTTTTCCTCGGTTTGTCCACCATGTCGGCTATCATGGGTGCTTCGGCTGGACATCTGGTCCACCCGGGACGGAAAATCACGTCCGGAAACATTCAGGCGCAATCTACCCTGTCCGGTAGGAGAGGTGTCATCCTGGATTCAATGCTGGACTTGCTTCGGTAATGTAACTTGCAACCGTTTTTCTTTTTTTTTGTCGCACTCTTCTCCACTTCATTCATGGAGCCCATGTGCTTAAATTGTAAAACAAATGAGCGATAATGTACTTCTCATCTGTTGTTCGTATAGGAAGGTGGTTTAAAAAAGTATTTGTTTCTGACAACAAATGGCGTTGCTAAGACGAATTGGTATTATCATTATATATTGCTATCTAAGGAACTGCGCCAAAACAAATTTGACACTGATTCATTTGCTCATTCAAAAATGGCTGCTTAATCAAAATTTATTTGTTGCTGCAGCGAGTTGTCGTCGTTATTTTGTTCAAGTCGTCACCGTCGATGAGATCTGGATTCATCATTACATACCGGAAATCAAGCAACAATTAAACAATATGCTGCTTCTTGTGAATCTGCTCTAAAGAAGGCGAAGACGACCAGAAAAAAGTTTTTTTTGCTTCTGAATGGTGTCGTAATCATGGAGTTTCTTAAAAAAACTCCCGATGGAAAATGCTACAGTGAGTTACTAAACTTCCATTTAGCTCTACTTACACCCCATTTCTCATTCGTTCCTCTAATGTTTTTTAAATCATCCTCGTGCAATAAATATATGTTCTAGAGACGATATCTTAGTTAATTTTATTCAATATAATTTTTATTTGCGTATTAAAAACTGCTTTATGAAGCTCCCCTCTATCAGAACGACCCAACGCCATGCAAAGAAAACTTCTATTACATTGTATTTCAGAACTCGTGGCACAAACTTGGAGTAGTCGAAAACTTTGTAACAAGCGTTTTTTGAATAGGGATGAATGGGCGTAGGTGACGCGTTGAGACAAAAATACAAGAAATAGACATGAATGAAAACATAAAATGTTAACTTACAGTATCGAAAACAAATGGTTCTTTTCAGCAATGTTTGCTTCTGTGGCTGCTCTTTTCAATAATGACTGGATTAAAGGCGCCAGATAACTGACCCGGCAGTAACTCTTTTCTGGCTTGGTTGTCTATGGCGTGTTAAATATGTACCAGGTAAGGTTTCGACCGTACCGAAAGATGAAAAGTTTGAACCAGCCTAAGTTCAATCGACATTTTTTTCGTCACGGAGAGAAAAACAGCCGCTCAAAGTGGCAAACTCCTTCCCCACCGAAGTGGTGATCCAGAACTTAAATATTAGATGGCAGCACAATCTAGAACTGCTGGTTGCATATACCACCTATGCAAACGTGTCTTTGTGTGTCTGAGACACTCATAAACCATAACTAGTAACATACCGACCACAGCACACATACCAAATAGACCGCCATTTCAAACAGAGATACCTGATGGTGTCAACAAAAACTATACAAACGGAACGCACTGCAATAGGGAGAGGATTTATATCAATCGCAGTAATGACTGGAAAAACCATCTTCATTAAAAAATATTGTTTAGAAAGTCCCTCTTCGTATCACCGCGATGATACTGGAGGGAGAATATGAGATGACTTGTCTCAGTAAAAATGAACAGGAATAAAAATGTCTGATAATTCTTTTATTGTTCTAAAAACGTCAGCAAATACGATAGGACAAGTTATCTTTGGATCCAAAGATGTGTTGTTCGTTCGAATCACCCCTCTCACCAAGGTCAGCCAACCGTCCGAGAAACAAGCCCCCGAAGTGGCGAAATTCATCTCCGCCGAACTACAACTGGTTCCAACAGCGGTAAAAAATATTAAACTCGTAATAAACAGTTTAAATGCTGTATATAATCTGAGGCATGAAAATAACTAAACAAAAATAATGTATAATAAAATACTATAAAGTAATGGAATCAAATTTACATATTCCTTGTCTTTTGAACTTATTGATCGGGGGCCGCGGTAGCCTAGTGGTCAAGGTCGTGGATAGCGGCTGGCGGTTTTCGTTCAGTCGCGGGTTCGATCCTTGGCCACCAAAGACCCGCTGTGTAGCCGGGGCTGATGCACGTTAAATCTGTTCGGGGCCCAAAGTCCTCCCGTTGGCGTGGTGTGGATGTTAGGAGAGGGGGGTGCCAGCTCAGGTGTCGTCCTCGTCACTTGACCGTGGTTCAAAATTACGAGGTCCGTCGCCAATAGCCCTCGTGTTGCTTCTAGTGCGACGTTAATAAAAACTAAACTTATTGATCAAGTTATATATAGTTGAATTAAATGCAAATTAATATTGTGTGTTATATACGTAATGATAATACAGCTTACAGAAGTATCAGTTCAGAGAAGTTATTCTCTAACTTTAACGAAGTAAAAAAAAAATTTAAAAAAAACCCACTTTTTAGCACACAATGCTGACCTTTGTCTTTTTTTTTTTTTTTTTTTGGTTTTTAGGTAAAATCCTATCAACGTCAATTTCGCCAAATCATACAATATTCTGCCTTTCACCTTACATTTTGGAAAAAAGGGGACCTGTCTAGTACAGAATAAAAAGCAGTCGAATGTTTTCAAAGATATGGAATTCTAGCTTCAAATAAGTGTGTCATGTGAACAATAGTGAAACAATATGATTCGACAACGGACAAGCGATGGCTTTGTAATATCAAAGGTTGCGACTAAAGAGTATGTTTTCTAAAGATGCGTGGTTCAAGAGTTCGAGTTCAAAAAAAAAGTTAATCATCGTTATGACTTTGCTGACCCGAAGACTGGTTAAACGCACAAAAAGCTGAAAAATTGTACTACTCAGCCAAAGAAGGTGAAAAACATCGGGGTACTAAGCGCCACTAATCAGATTTATATATAGAATTTATATGGCTTCTTGTGAGTGAGTGAGTGAGTGATGGTGGAGTTTAATGGTGCAAGATCCAGATGTGGCTATACTGCGACAAGCAGGGTGTAACTGTGATCTTGACATTGAAAAAAATGGAAAATAGATAAAAATTAGTCGACAAGTAAGGCCGAAAATGAGAAAGATTGATAAAATATCGCGGGTACACGTCATCCATGTTTACCAAAGACAGTTAACCCAATGAGAAAGAAAAAGTTCGATAAGGAACCTCAAGGTCATGAGGCCCCCTACTTGCCTGAAGAAGTTAAGCCCGTGAGACATTATACGGCATCAGACACTCGAATTCGTTGCTACCTTGAATGGTATTAAGCATTTTTGGCCTTCCAAATGATTGGTTTAAGTTAAATCGGAAAGCTGTGCAAACTTTCATGGTCAACAGGTTTTACACAACTACCAAGTGGGTATAAAGGGACCTTAAAATTTGTATTTCATATAAATGTGCTACTATTGTTTTGAAGGAAAAGCGCCTAATAACTGGTCTGGTAGGGATTTCCTTTAGATATTAGTTGTCTAAAATGCTGAATGTCTAAATATGTAGATGGAGAATCCAGACCTATCCTAAAAACCATAAACATACGTCTACAAAGTGGTGATCCAGAATCCAAACACTAAGAGGGCCCCCATTCCAGCTTTGAACTAATGGTTGAATACACCCTTACAGCAAACTTACCTTTAAAAGCTTAACAAAAAATTCATTCACAATTTACGACCAGTCATATGAATCTGCTACTGCGCATACTTAAAACGCACCCACCAACTAGACTAGAGATCGACAATAACATTAGCTGAAACATTCCACATTACAACAGGAGATTTGTATCAATTTCAATAAGGGTTAGGGGGAAAAACAACTTTGAAATATCATTCAAAAGTTCCTCCACAGAAAAAAAAAAAAAAACTTTCCATCTTAGGAAAGGATGTTTTGGCCCCATTTTCAGAAGTAAAAGCGTTCTCTAAATGGCCTAATAAGGAATTATTTTCTGTCTCAATTGCCTAAGGATTACATCCTCGGTCCCGCAGACAGTAAGTTCAAACCAGTATGAAACATGTCCATGGATAACAGCCATAGCAAAGTTGGGAAAAAACTAGCGTATTCTCTTAAGAGAGATATACATATCACGCAGTTTGAGTGTTCTGACTGTCCATTAACGTCGCACTTAAGAAGCAACACGAAGGCTATTGGCACACGAACCTTGTGATAATGAACCTCTGTCAAGTGACGAGGATGACACCTGAGCTAGTACCTTCCTTTCCGAACTTCAACACTACGCCATTGGATGGAATCAAGGCTTCAACCAGATTTAACATGCATCAGCTCCACTACTCGGTGGGTCTTTCGAGAGATCTGCACTTGAACCCACGACCTGGTGGAAACAAAGCCAGACGCATGTTTCGACCATGATCACTAGGCTACCATAGCCACCACAGAGTTGAGAGCCATTTTGATGTAGAGTATTGATATTCCATTCAATATAATGTGATTATGGACTGTATAAAAATAAAAGTCGAAATACAAGATTCATGAAAAGAAAGTTGAATAAAATTATCAAAAGTTCTATGCTAAGTTTTGCAAATAACAGATTTAACCACCTAAGTTACGCTTTTTTTCATAATCGTTATTAAATTGCTCGATTTAATATAAGAATTAAAGTTAGCGATGAAATATCGAGAAATTGACAATAGTAAACTTTTCCGATATTAAAATTTAAGCAAACGATAAAAAAAAAATTGGGAAGGGATCTGGTACGCTAAAAGTGATCCAACTAAAACAATAACTCCTTGAGTGGCTAGTATTGGGAGGAGGTCGAAGCTCTATCGTAAATAATTTGCTAATTTCTTAAAAAATTATACATTATTACAATTTTAATTTTCCTCCATTATTTACACATTTATTAACAAGTTACTCTCATCTGATTCGTTTATTTCCATGTATTCTTAAATAACTTTAATGAGTTTAGTTGATATTATATTATTACATTTCTTCCTATTTTCTATGCTAAGTGTCTCAAATTATTAGACTTATATTATGAGTTTTTATTTATTTTTCTTTCAGGAATGCGATTCCGGGTAATATCATCGAAGCCACCTTTACGAAAGTAAGTATTTGGAAATTCTCGAAAAGCAAATTTTTTATTTCATGAGTCGATTTCTTTAAAGTATTTTACAATAGTGGGCTCTTTTAGTTTTTTTCCCAATGTTGTATCCCTTCGTCAAATTATGTTTCAGGTCATTGCGAAAAACTCTAGTATACTTGGAAAATATAGAGTTATAAACATGATGTTTTCATCAAAGCTGACATGTGCTAAAAATAAAATAAGGGATAAAAAAAACAGAATACATTCAACGCTTATTTTGTTTTATATATCAAATACCATACATTTCCGAATATAAGCCAATATGTGTATAAGGCAAGAGTGCGATTTTGTTTCCAAAAATGAATCCAAAATTCAAATCATGTACATAAGCCGAAATTAAAAAAAAAATCCAGTAACACTCGAATTTGTCGCCAAGAAAGGCGATAATAATGCCAAGTAGGTATAGGACAGAATGGTTTCTAATAAAATCACTGTAAAGTAAATATCCAGACGCCAACGAAGGTTGACATATTCTAGTTTCCCAATTTGAAGTTAGCTCATTATTACCATTCAGTTGTCTTGTACACGATATGTGTTAAACATTTTAGACTTTTTTTTTATGCCCTAACGAATTTTTATCCAAAAGATGAGCGAAAATATAAAATCTTGAACTACATGTGATTTCGTTGGCTGAAATTTCTGACAGAATGGCTTCTCGGCATTTTCCTTTAAACGAAAAATAAGTGAGTGAGTGGAGGAAAAAACACTTTGAGTGGAAATTCCAAAATTAAAAAAGATCATAAAATGAATTGTTGTTTCATTTTGAGTTATTTTTCTCATATACTTAAGATATATAAACTAAAGGGATGAAAGCATGCTATTCTTGGCGATTTATCGTTTTCCCGTGGTTACTGTAAAAGTACCTACATTTTTTACCATCTGACCAACTAAATTTCAAAAATTCTCGGCTTATTACATGGAAATAAATGGTACATAATCTTCTTTTTTTTCCTTTCATTTCAGGAATTTACTCATGTTGAAATGTTCAATTTGACCAATTCTTTAGACAATAATCCCCAAAATCCAGGGATTATCTACAAGAAAAGCATTCAGAAAAAATCTGGAGTAAATTTTATGGGTGAGAATTTAGTTAATGTGTATATTCATTAGTTTAGATAGTGTAAGTTGTCATGTTTGTGTTTCAATATTTAACTACATTTTAGCAGCTATTGATTCGCTATTCGGTTTTTAAAAACGAATAGCGAGTTTTTATTGTTTTTTTTTACGGTTTTAATTGGTTGAATAACTTTAAAAACATTTTTCATGCTTTTAAATATGATATCCATGTAGAATTAATCATAATGGATTTTAGAATTGGATGAAGATGATGCTTACTTTTACTATTTATTATCCACACTTGCAAATGTTTTGGGTTGGTTTCCATAAGAGGTACAGATTCAGGTTACGCGACTTTTTTTTTTTTTTTTTTTAAAAATTCTTTATCACGTTTATTAAAAACTTGATTTGAGGCTTATTAAATAACAAAAAAAAACTCCAATTCATAAAAAAAAACACTTTTCATATGTACTTTTACAGAATAATTTTAAAAAGGAAGGAACACTCCAAATCACTAAGCAATCATAGAGAACAGTACAATTATTTGTTTTGAAAATTTGTTAATAAAACACAAAAAACAATGCTTCATATTTTAAAAGCTATTTGCCATTAATAAAAATCATCCACCGCTTTAAAATAACGAATAACAATAGAATAGACAACACGTGACTTGCGTAAAAGTTATCCACAAGGAAATTTATCCTAGAAAATAAGCTCTCTAGAATCGTATAAAACCGTTATAGAATCCAAATATCGCCACATTTAACGTGTACCCTATACTTCACTTCAGCCAATACGAGTAATAATTATTTGCTTGTATTATCCGAAATGTTGTAAAACTTAATAGTTTAAAAGATTGTAAAAATCACTGAAATTTTTTTTTCGCATTTTATATCTCTAGGTCCTCATATAATACATAAAAACGTATTCGAACATGATTACAGAAATGAATGAAATCCGTTTTGTACACTAATTGAGACTACCATTAGAAATTTCAAAATTTTCAATCAACATTATTTTTCCTTCAAAATTCGTCGAATTTTTCAAAAACACTAAATACAGGAAACTCCAGAAAATTAAAAACGAATTTCAGAAAGGACGAATTGCGTTTTCTTCAACATGATATTTCTACTTCATTAGATAGACACTTGAAGCTCTACCATCAAAGTTTCTTGAAACTTCTGAATACTAAATGATGAGGAAATCATTCCAGAAAAGTGTTAGGGAGGTTCAAAAAATTTTCAAAAGCAGCATCTGTCAATCATACATTTTTCATCCATTCTTATACAAAAAAACACAACAAATTGATGAACTATAAAGAATAATTTAAGTTTAATTTATGATCTGCTTATGCAAGAGTAGCCAGAATTCATAACTACTAACAAAGTTTGCCATAAAATATATATATATAATCCAGTCACAATCCGCCTAACTAGAAATGATCTCCAAGTGAACAAAATCATATATTTTCTTCATTTTCTCATTTCCTACAATTTTGTTTTACTTCGCAAAGTGTGAAAGACTAAAAATCAATTTAGTTAAATAAAAGAACTCAATAATTTTGATATTCAAAATATGTCAGGGTCATAATATCACTATTTGACTATAACAAAACAAAATTTGACACAAAAAATGTCACAGTTTGAAGCAATAGCTAAAACCAACCTTTGTCATGTGAGGTCATAAATGTCGTCAAACTTCGTTGTTTTGCCTTTTCGGTCTTAAGGAGCGTAGACTCTCTCGAGCCGAGTGGCTCACGAGTGGTCCAGCTCTTGCAGACATATATGCATCAAAAACTGCTCCGGCGATCTTTCTCTTGTCGGTTTCTTGACTAGCAGAAAGGATATTCATAGTTTAGATTGTAACATCGCTGTTTCTACGAGTAGCTCGACTTGCAAGTATATACGCACTTTTATGTGACATTTGAAATGGAGCATAACTGGAATTACTCAAATATCCCTTATATAGGGAAGACAAAATTAAACTGTCCAAAAAATAATTGTAATCTAGACTCGCAATTAATCCTTAATAATGAACAGGAGAATTTTCCTTTATAGAAAGTGCTGGAAACGGCTACTGGTGACGTCAATACTACAACCGGTTTATGACACATGGCTGTGCATGCTCATCTCCCGCATGCTCTGCTCCGAATTCTTTGCTGTGTCATTCTGTTTGTATAAGGCATCAGAAAATCCCCATCAATTTTTTGAAGATCGATGTTTGGTGCACATTGTCTGATATCCACATCGTGACACAATTATTTCACTAAATTGTTAATCCTTATCGTTATGTAGAGAATCAATTTAATCTATTTATAGATCCCCTGACAAAAGATGAAATCCTACATTGATATTTCCATCAAGACGAAGCGACAGTAACACCGCCTTGACAATTTTGTCACGAATGTATGAAATGTTTGGTGAGGAGAGAACAATCAGGTAGAGGCAGTAAAATTTCCAGGCTACCTCAATCATCTGATCTCCTTCCCTGTGATTTTTACCAGTGGGGCAAATTATAGAATCAGATGTACTCAAATAATCCTTATACACTGGAAGTGCTACAGCAGAACATTGAAAACGCAATTGCTGTTATCCCTCAAGCAAAGCAGCTCCGTATTTCTCACAGTTGGATTAATTATAGTAGAGATTAATTATTGTCAACGACTGCCATTTCTAGCATTTGCTGAATGGGAAATTATCTTGTTTACTAACAAGGGTAAATTCCGTATGTCTCAAAAATATTTCCTATCCAGGTTTACGAGTATTTTGTCCATCGCTGTACAACTGTTTTGCTATAATTTCTAACCACTGTCAGATAGTAAGAACGATACCTCATGGAGCTTTTATGAAACGCTCAATGAAAACAGACTAAACTACAATTGTTTTTAAAAACTTCAGAATAAATTACTTTTTATAAGAGCTTATATTAATCTTTTAATGGAATAAAAGTTCTTAAATTTCAAATCAGACAGCTAACATTGGCCTAATTTTTCATTCCAGGTCTTCTGTGCTTCAGCATTCTGTTCGGATGCGCCCTCGCTACCCTCGGGGATAAAGGTGAAGCCTTGCACCAGGTCATAGACCAACTCAATGCTGTAGTCATGAAGATTATGCACTATTTTCTCAGGTGAGTTCACAGCTTGAAAATGATTTTGTGCTACAAAAAACTGTTCACTATTTCACCGACAGGCCTGGAGTCGGAACTCAAGCATTCTTATCACCAAATCAATTCGTAACTAAAACAAAATCTAAGTAATATGATGTCTGAACAATTTCTAAGTCTTTTTAGAGTACACTTTAAACCCAACAAAAAATTCTTATTGTGCTAGTAAGTTATGTTATAGTTCTCAATGTGAGATTATAAAATCATTGTAAGTATATACAGTGGCTCCCAAAATTAGGTATAATTATACCTTCCTTTTTCGACATTAAAAGTATAAAAAAGTAATACTGAATATTTTTATAAAATTAATCTATATCTTAGTGATAAAACACATTTTTAAGAAATGTACTAGACGTGGAAATTAGTATGAAACCCGTTTAATAAATTAATTATATAATTTTAAGCAGCAACTACAACATATTAAGTCAAATTTTAGTATACACCTGGCATAACTTTTTTAAACGAAAACATAAAAATACAGATTAATATTTGGATGCATACATTTCAAATTAATGACGGTTTCCAGACTGCGTGGCATCGATTTAACCAGATTTTGCGTTGTTTCACTTGTGATTTAAATTTTTCTCTTGACTGTTTCTCTTAAAACAGTTTTTAAATGTTCTTTACTCGTGATATGGTGCTTTTGGACAGATTTTTCTAACTTTGACCAAAAATTTTCAATAATATTGAGATCAGATAATTGTGGTACACAACTACGTTCTGCAATTGTACAACAGCCACAATTGAACAGTTTTAGCTGTATGCTTAGGATCATTATCGTGTTGAAAAATGAAACTCGATACAAAACCCAAATTTTCAAAACTTTGCTTTAAATTATTTTTCAGAAAGTTCAAGTACTGAACTTTATCCATGATCCCATCAATAAACACTTAACTTCCCATACGAGTACAGAGCCATCCCCATACTTGACAATAGGAATGGTGTTTTTAGAAAGCAAGTCACTGTTTAGCTTCCGCCAAACATAGCATTATCTATATCACATCCAAAAACATTAAATTTAATATCATCACTGAATACAACTGGATTCCAAAAGTCTGGAGACATTGAAATATAATTTTCAGCAAATAAAAGCTTTTTCTCCTGGTTTCTCTTAGAAATGATAAGTTTTCTCCTGGCCACATAACCATCAAAGCCTTCTTTCCTGATTTATCTTCAAATTATTTCTGCAGAAACTGGTCTTTTTTTCGTAGAAGAAGTAGTTGCAGGAATTTTTGGAGCACTCACTTTTGGAGTTTCAGTTACTTTTCATAGGACCCTCCTTCTTCTTCTGTCAATTAGGATCTCCTTAATCAATGGAGAATTGTTTTTTCCAGTTACATAGAGCTTCTCCTTAATTTTGCCACAATCATATATGATTTTCATAATGAAACATTTCCTCAGGGAAAGAAAAGGAGATTATCTTGCTCTCTCGTGGTCTCTAAGCCTTACCCAAATGGATTTCGATTTTAGAGGTTATGTAAAAATGCAAGTGCATTCCAAGTTTGAAATCTATATCATTTAAAAATAAAGACCACTGAAACTGACTCATCAATGACACCGAATGCTCTCTGCCGAAGAGACTGAATATTGTCCTGATATCCTTCGGGGCAACTAAGAGAGTACTCATGGGAAGTCTGCAGAGCATATAAGAATCTCGGAGAGTTTCTCATCAATTTGACGAATAGTTTATCTCTCGACAATGCTTTGTTCCAAAACTATGACCATTTAAAACCCCATCATCACATTGTATGTAATTATATTTTTTCAAGCATAACCGTGAAACCCAAATAACCGTGAATTTATGTTCAAATCAACCACCAAAAAAACATCTAGATAAGTGTTTCTTAACGTGGTTCTCATCTCACTGGAAGGAAATTCTATTGTTTAGGGGAGCATTAAAAAATGGTCTTGTCTAGAGTTAACTGTTTGGTGACTCTTGTCGGTACTCGAGCCGGATAAATCTCCAGTATAAGTAACTTCTGTCCGCCATATTAGTAGCCAAGATTTCATTGTTAGACGTAAGAGTTTTAACTATTGGTTTTACTGAGCCGGCATTAAGAATTTCTCTCTCACGTTATTTGTTTTTGACGTGTCTAAGCTGGCCCTAGATGATATAATAAGCCATAACTATACTTTAAGTGAAACAAACAACTATATCTAAAATTAAGCTTTATTTAACATAAGAAATACTCAGTCATCAATTTCGTCATTCTTTAACGGCTTATAAACAAAAATATACATGAATCAATCAGCGCTATGCCTGGGAAAGATGAATAAGTAGAAATAACGCATTATACAATTTGCATATTTTATATAACTGAAATCTGCATTCGTTCCTGTCAATTTCGACAATTATTAATAAGTTACTAATCTTAATAATCACCACGTATGACGTAACAGAAAAACGTATTAAATACATATCCCAGAATGCCTCATTGCCAGATGGGTGAGATGACGTCATATCGGTGATAAGTATTCCATATATATTAAAAATTCAGTTCTTCATTTCCACTCCCTATTACTTGCAATCCACTATGGGCAGCCTATAGGAAAGCTCCCCTCCGCTTAACATATAACCAACAGAAATGAAGACTCCCAGCATCCCTTCTTACAGAACTCTATATCTTCAAGAAGCCACTCTCTACTGACCTCTAAGCCGACCAATCAGAAAGTAAGCTCTGATCCTCAAGTCAGAAATTCTTAACTTCCAACAACAAGCAAGTTTTGAAACATTCTACTGACCCGAGCATTCTACCGCTCCGCGGCCTATGTGCTCGAATACGTTCTAAGCGTTCATTTCCACTCCGCGATATGATAACAGTTCTGAATGGCGCAAAATGCTAAGTGACAAGGTCTTACTTTCTGCAGTGTTTCGCATTAACTCTCAGCATTCACCGTTGGTGTTCATTTGAAATAAGAGTCCGTTAATTTGTTGTATAAGTCTCCTTATTGTAAAAATTACATACGAGTACATTGTATAAATATAATTGGTTTAGAAATGGTATGTAAATTCAACTGGAATTTTTTATTAATTTCATCTTTAGAAGCATCATTTTCCAGAAAAATTTTCCGAATGAAAAAGTATGCTCTTTGCGGTGGAGTAAATGTACCAATATATGAGTCGTTTTCTTCGAAAGCGGTGTAAGTCAATTTTGACAACAAATTAGTTAATGATAAAAATGAATATAATTTACTATGAACTTTTTGTTTATAAACTTTTTCCAAAAAAAATCTGTTTAAATTTTCATTGTTTTTATCATAACAAATTTTCGTAGTTAATGAAGTTACAAATATAATTACTTTGAAAATGGTGTAAGTCCACTTTCCTCAAAAACATACTACTATTTAGTTCAAAATTGTACTACATAATTTCTTTAGTGCATTTTTATATGAGTGGCTACATTGTAAATAATATAAACATTTTTATAGTTTCCCGGAATTTCGGTTTTCCCCGTTTATTATAGAATATAAAGTCACTGTATGAAAATGTTGAAATAAAGCCTTTTTATTTTGTTATTTTGTTATTTTTTCAATTGTTGAAGTATTTATTAAAAATTTCATAAAAAGAAATTGGTTTGTTTCAATTGAGATCCCGTAGTTAATATTTTGCAAATGTAAGATTTTTACTTTTTGCTGACTTTGAAAATGGTGAAGTCATTAAAAGTATAAAAAAAATTTGTTAATCACGTGTAAAAAATGATTACATTATAAATTTAAATCAATTTAATATTTAAAAAATACAAAACTAATGTAATAACATAGATTCATATTTTTTCAAATTATTCAAGTGCAAAACTATCTATCTATACTATCAAAACCTTAACTATCTCCATATAAAATGAAATACACTTACATCATTTTCAAAAATAAAACGGCTCATATTTAAATATGCATATTTATTCAACGTTTACTCCAGTCCATATTATTTTTTTAGTTTTTAATTGATCTTTTATTTATTTATTTCAGCCCATAGTGCAATAAGTGGTGTAAACACGAAAAAAATTCGTCAGTTTTCGAAAGAATATTTAAAATTTGGCATCATATCCACTGTCTACGATGAATGATCACCATTTTGTCTTTTATGCCAACAATGCTTGACAAACAAATCAATGAAACGAGGTCGCCTTGAAACACATTTGAAGGCGTAACATAATGCTCATATTAATTCAGATTTGAATTACTTTCAAATTTTGTAAAAAGAATACTCTTAACATTAAAATCTATATTTACTGCTCATAATACAACTATCAATAGCACTTTGAGAGACGAGTTATTAAATTTTATTATTCATCTCTAAATCTGGGAAAAGTCATACTTTAGAGGATGATTTAATCAAACCACCAATATCAGCATTTCTTAAAATGGCTCTGGAAATAGATGACAAAGATGTTAAAAACCACTAAGTAACAATGCTGTTAGCAGAATAGATGGAGTGACAAAGGGTATTGAAATGCAACTTGTTCAAAAGCTTAACACAAGAAAATTCTCTGTGCAGTTGGATGAATCAGTTTTGAGAGATAATGAGGCCGTATTTACAACCTACGTAAGATATATTGATAAAGGGAATTTTTTTTCTGAAGAAATTATGTTCTTTAAATTGTTAGAAAGCACCACTATCTCCAAAGATATGCATAGAAAGCTAAAAAATTACTGAATTCAATAATATACCAATGAAAATAGAACATCTTGTTCTGCAGTTGGTGCTCCTGATATGAAGGAAGAAAATGGCTGCTTAAATTGATGAAAGATGAGGATTAAAAAATACTTCTTGTGCATTGCGTTATTCACAGGGAATACCTGGTAGCTAAGAACATTTCACCTGATCTAAATGATGCACTAATTTCAGTTATTTAGAATATCAATCTAAATTAGTAATTATAATTATTAAAGCTAATACCAGATGTGAATGTCTCTTCAAGTTATTTTGTGAAGAACAAAATGCAGACCATTTTAAGACTCATACTTCACACTGAAGATAGCTCTCGAAAGGGAACAGCTTCAAATGATTTATGGAACTATTTGATACTCTTAGATATTTTTGAGCAACAAACCTGAAATGAAAAATATGTTAAGGTAGATGGTAACGCATTTGTTAGTTTAGTCGATATCTTTGAAAAACTAAATATGTTAAGTAAACAAATTCAAGGAAGTGACTGATACCTCTATACATGTTGTTGTCGATCATCTGAAAATATTATCTGCTGATTTAAAAAAAGATTTTCTAATTTGAAAATGATGCAGCCAATGTTTGTGAATCTGTCTGATATTTCGAACATACACATCGTCAAGAATTCGCAGAAATGCAAAATGATAAATCAATTAAAACTTTATTTAATGTAAAAGGAGCGATGGCGTGTTGCTTTGTGAGGAAAGCGAAATCAAATTCTCAAATGCAATCAAATGTGAAGGAGAATTATTGTTAGCATTTCCAACTTCATATTTAGCTGAATGAGGACTTAGTGTCATAAATGATTTGCTGCTAAAAAAATCGGCTGGATGTAACATAACGGGGAGACTTGAGACTGAAGTTATCTAAATTGGAACCTGAAGTAAAATCTCCTTGCAACAAGCAAGCACATGGATCTCACTAAATTGAAATAAATAATTACTAATAACTAAAGTAATATAGAAAAAAGTTTCATTAAAATTATTTTGTAGAATCTGTTATCTGTTTTGAAAATTTACTTACTGTGTTTGCTCAAAAATTTTCATGTAATTTCTTCCTAAAACCTATCATTCTAGTTTCTTCAGTGAACTATTCAATTTTTGAATACTAAAAATTATGTATATCTAAGGGGGCAGGGGGCATAAGAATTTTAGATAGGCATAGGCGGAGAATAGTACAAAAAATGTTAGGAATCACTGATCTAGATAAACGAACAATGTTTCTAATTTTATTAATGACTAGATCGGATGCAATGAACGGCCATTAACGAGCGTTGTAGTGTATTTTTAATTAATTGTTTATGTATATGGGTATTAGAAATATTTCACAATTATATAACATTTTTATATGTTACGAGGAGACTTCGCGCTTTAACATGTTTGATCCATGCTAATTTAGACAACACAATTTTTCACTCATTTGTGGAAGGTAATCGAGAAGACAGAGATGTATTGAATGGGTTTGATATATATATACATAATCGAAGAAAATCATATGGAATATTCGAAAAAGTAATATGAAATGTTAGACTTTATCTCATTCCTTTGCTTCGTATATTGTATTCGTTACATTTTTGTTCCTTAAGTTCCTTTCATAAAAAAAAATTAAAATCAAGTAATACAATGTTTTATAACTTGTACCACGTTATCGGTAAAAACTGGTATGACAGAAATAAATTGAACTATTATTTCTCTTATTAGTAAATAAAGTTTTTTATTATTTCCTGTTCAGACTCCTGCCACTTGGCATGTTCTTTTGGATGTTTCGTGAGGGCCTGGAGAGCGCAGCGCCTATGCAGTTACTTGAGTACATGGGGGTGTTTCTGGCCACTGCCTTTGGATGTATCGCCTTCCATCAGTTCATACTGCTTCCCCTACTCTATCTAGCCATTGTGAGGAAGAATCCTATCCCCTATCACATGAACCTCCTGCCCGCCATCCTTACTGCCTTTGGAACTTCTTCAAGGTATGAATTATTAATACAACATATTTCATAGGCATAAGATATATTTCATAGATGGGCCAAAAGTTTTGAACGGAATAGGAAACACCTTACATAGTGACCAAGGTATAAATATTAAAAATGTGTGTTACGACGAGCAATTAAGAGTGTAAAAGTTATTGAGCTGTCTTCGATAAGGAAAAATGAGCTTAATTTATGCTAAATTTTAATAAATCTTTCTTTTTAAATTGAAAGCAATGGAAATCATGTTTTAACAATAAGATATACAGGTGGTTATCAAAATAATGGCAACATTACAAAATATATATATAAATCTTTATTAATAAGGCATAGGGTACCTTTTCCAGGTATAACGGCCTGAATACGTCTGATAATAGAGTTAAACAAATCGTGAATTATGTTGAAAAGAACAAACAGTACAAAATTCTTCATTGAGATATCGGGACATTTCAAGGAAGGAGGATGGTGGACGAGAACGGCTTCAAATTCTGCTTTCTAAAGTAGACCAGAAGGGCTCAATAATATTGTGGTCAGGGGCTTGAGCCCTGGTGTCACTAAAAACCTACCGTGTAGCGGGGCTGATGTACGTTAAATCTATGGAGGTCCTAAGCCCTCCCATTGGTATGGAAGTTTAGATAAGGAGGTTCCAGCTCAGGTGTCTTTCTCGTAGCTTGACTGAAATTCCGAATTATGTAGATTAGCTTAGAATTACTGAAGAGTAATGAATAGATTTGATAAATTGCCTTTATAGCAACGATGAATTAAATATCGAGTAACGAAGCGGGTTAATGGTGAAGACAGAATGAGTGGAAACTGTAAATGAAGGAATAGTGAATGTATTGACAAGAGTAAAGTGGGAACAATTTCCAACCAGGAGTAACCACATAAGGTCAGTGAATCGGACCTTTATTTAAAGTTGGACTAAGTACTCGAACCCGAGTGATCATCATCAGCAAAGTACAAAATTATAATATTAGTCATTAGATTAGGTTCTAGGGTGTGTAAGAAAATAATCGCAGATCGTGTTGATCAGAGACTGGATTCTAGAATAAATAAAGATACAAATAAAAGCAATTTTATATCAGTCTCTACATAACTTTATTAATTAGTGGCTGTTGGCGATAAACTTCTTACATTCGAAGTACAGTAATTCACACCTGAAAGGGTAAATCACTCGCCAAATGTTTTATATGTGGAACTATTGGAAAATTTCCCTTTCGTATGATATAGTAGAATCTCGTTATAAGTTGCGGTTCGCTCACTCGTGAGTCCGCTTAACTGACGGTTTTACCTTTGCATCTTTTTTTATGATTGAGATTAATCTTTTTTCAGATGTTGTCAGGAGTTCCTGTTAAGCGCAGAGATAAATATTTATTTTTCTTTCTAATTTATATGTCGTGGGATAATCATATCATTGAGTTCCGATTTGTAATAGCAACCTTATGTTCCGGTGAAAAATTAGAAACACCTGAAAGAAAGAAATCAAATGCGTTCACTCGTTTCTAAAAAGAAGCAAATAAGAAGCGCGAGGAATCTTTTAAAAAATCAGAATTCTTAAGTCTCCTGATCGTAAAATGTAGACATTAACTTTCTTCAAAAAAAGAGAGAAGTTTAAAATCCGACAAAGTGGAGAGGAACAAAAGGTGGTCTTTGAGACTCAGCCTTTGAAAGTTTGGGGCTGAGGGAAGGTCGGCCGTTTTCATACTTTTTATTTATCTCTTTAGGGTTTGATGTTTGTTTTGGATATGAATCGCCATTTCTTGGAAAATGAAATGTTCAAGTTTGTATTTTTTTGTAAGAGATTATTTTCAAGATCTCGTGGTCAGGGAGATTAGCTGTACTTTCAACCATTTTTATTGGTCAAATTTTAAAAGTTATAGCGATGTTTTACTTATATAGATGATCTCCAATATGATTAAAAATAATATCGAAAGAGTTTAAACTTAATGAAGAAAATTTTCTTCGGTGCTGCTACTTATATATTATTGCTCAATTTACATTAATACTGTAACTCGCGGTTTAGTAACCATGGAAACTTCCGCGAGTTAATGGGATCTGATTGTATTTTTATTTGTTAACTTTATGAATTGTATCTGTTTCAGCGCCGCCACACTACCAGCCACCGTACGCTGCGCAGAAGAGTCGAACAAAGTGAACCGTTGCGTGACCCGATTCGTCCTTCCTTTGGGCATGGTGGTTCACATGAACGGGGGCACTTTCTACATCCCCCTGTCAGCCGTTTTTCTAGCGCAACTCGAAGGTATCTCCCTGGGCATGCCGGAGACGCTCGTCATATGGTATGACAACAATAATTGTTACCGAATTTTCTCCCTCTGACGTACATTATTGCAATTTTTGTGTATTTATAAGTAATCGACTGAAAAATTTAGAATGCTCAAACTTGTTTTATGAATTATTATCTCCCTCCCCCTCCCTATTTTGAATACATAAAAATTGTGTTTTAAAAAAATTCTATGAGGCAAAGAACAAAAAAAGAACTGATACGTAAAAATAGTTTTTTCATTAGTTAAGTTAAAGTCAACTCGGGCCTAAGAAGTCATTCAGACGGGGTCTATATCCGTTTCTGTAGTCATTAGGCCTAGGGCGCTAATTACTTGCTAATGCCCAGGTCGATTAGCTAGCCGGATGCTGGACCCAGTCCAAGCGAACTTGGTAATAAATTAATTTGCCCAGCATAAATTAAATGGAAATATACTGAATATGACAGTTGGCCATCATCGAACAAAAAAAGTGAAGATTTTTCAATCCAGCTGAAAGTTTTTGCTTAAAAATTGAAATGTGTTGTGCGCACTCCAACCGACTAACCATTTAACGTATGATCGCGCACAACACTTTTAATTGTCAAAAATTTCCAATTGGATTGAAAACTGTATAACTTTTTTTTTTTTATTTTTGATGATGTTATAAACTGTCATTTTCAGTATATATTCATTTAATTTCTTATTTGCCGGAAAAAAATTATTATTTTACTTTTTATTTATTTATTTATTTATTTTTACTCTTTTGCCATATAGAAGTTATTGATTTTAAAAAATATATTTTTATGTTTGTTATTTCCTTTTTTTTTTTTTTTTTTTTTTTTTGGTCTTTATTTTCAAAAATTTAGCAAATTTCTTTCTTAAAGTTTTTTTAGATTACTTTTTATTTGTAGTTTTATTATTGAATATTGTATTGTCATTCAAAATCAGCTTGTGTGCAAAATTTTAAGGTCTTATCTTATCGGAAAGTGATTGAAAAATGAACGAAAAAATCTGGATAAAACTGATACACAATCCAAGGAAATAAGATGAATTGGAAAAAAAAATTGGGGGAGGGGAAGAAACTTATCAGACTTGCGACGAATTCCCATTGTTGGAAATAAAAGACAATGTTCCGCAATAATGATAAGTCAAAATTCTGTAACCACTTTATTCTAGCTTTGAATCAGCTATTACAAAAAAAATTAATAATACGTAGCGGTTAACTAATCGCGTATTTAACCAAATATGAAAATGAAAAATAATTTTGTTACTAAATTACTCAATAAAATGAAGAGGAAGTTAATAATAATTCAATAATGTATCACTTATCGATTCACTCGGGTTCGAGTGAGTAGAATAACTAGCTGAAAGTGAAGGCTCGATTGTTGAACCTTATCAATTTTTTTTTCGAGTAAAGTCCCATTGACCGCTTCAAAGATTAACAATGGCTGGTTTAGACGTCTACTAACATTCACTATCATCAACTGACTCTCAGGAGCTACAAAGAATTAATTAAATTCTTCGCAGATTCTTATGTGCATCTGTTGAAACCTGTTCATTACACTTCGTAATTTCAATCTAATGTGCAGTAATCACGTATCATTTTATTGGGGAGAGGTTTCATTTCAAACAATTCAAATAGAAAAGACCCCAAGGTTTGCTGAAGGAAAATCGTGATATAGATCAACGTCTCAAACTTATGTTGATATCTCTAAACAATCGACTTGGTTCAAATAGACTTCTAGTAACGGGAACCGAGTCAGGTATACACGCTCAGTATAACAGCTCACAGTGGCTCGAACTAATACAATGCTCCTATGAACCTCTTCAATTCCTCTATCTCCTTTATTTTATTCACTACACTGATGCACCTTAAGTACGTTGAGGCTCCTCTTGTTGGCATGGTGTGAAAGCTTGGAGAATGAGATAAAGCTCAGGTGTCCACCTCAACACTTGACCGAGGCTCAAAATTACGATATTCGTCGCCAATAGCCCTCGTGTTGTTTCTCAGTGTGACGTTAATAAACAGTTAATCAGTCAGTTAGCCTATCCACAACACTTCTTCCTATATCGTAACACTACTTTATACATATATCAGTCCTATCACAAAGTTAAGTTTGTGACTTTGGGCTATTTGTGATTTTCTCTTCACTAACCTCGGGTTAACCTTTTATCGAGTTTAATTGCATAAAATTACAATTTCTTCCCAACCAAAATGAAACGTTATTAGGTAAATTAGATGCAGGAAGAAATGAAATAAAGTGATTTATATATATAAAAGATATGCAAGTAAGGAGGAAGAGAGATAGAGGATTGACAGCCGGAGTATTGTTACTAAGATTGAAGTTATTCTGTTAGTTTTGTGGATCGAACTGAATTCCACTAACCGCATTAATCTACGTGGTTACTGTCAAAGAGCTGAAATCAAGAAAAGTAGATTGGTAAGAAATTTCAGATTTAAATTGTTATTTAGGACTGTGAGTTACGGTGGAACTCTAGAGAGAGTCATCTTGGTTATTCTGCATTAATAATAAATAATTTTGCTTATTTTGTCTCGTGTTTTCTCATCTAGTGTTACGAACATGAGATGGCGCTTTCCTGCAATGGCTATCTTATGAATAAAAATAAACATTTACGGACATATCAGTCAGCGAAAGGAAGGTCAAACAATAACCCCTTAACCTTGGTGACGGATTTGGTCACCATCTTGGCGACAATTGGAAAGTATCCGAATGTGCTGGAACCTAGACGAGACATCAATCGGGAAGAAAGCTACGGACTTTTCGTTAATTTTCGGTGTGATGGACCTGGCCAGAAAAGGAAAATTCACCGAGAGCCGATAAGAGTCAATCTGCTTTTGGAGTTTGCTTTTCAAGTGCTGAGTAATACTGTGGAGATTTGTGAGCAATGAGAACTATTAAGCTGTGCTGTTATTATCTAAGCTCTGCTACATGTGTGTCATCCCAAAGATTTGTGAATAAAGCGACATTCTTCATTATCCTCCGTGTTGGACTGATTTTACACCCACATACTCGAAAATTTTCGTTTCATAGCGTTTTGTCACTTAGATTTATTATATTAAATTGAGATATGGCCCAAGCATCGAAAAATGACAGAATAACGCCACTAGTTCTCACATAAAACTTCTCAGAAAAGCAGCCTCAGAAGTTAGTTAAAGGGAAATGCACTTCAGAACCCGTTACGAAATGCTTAGATTTGCCGCTAGAAAACCGTCGAGGGAATTTCACGTAATATGAACGCAATGCTCATTTCAGTTTTATTGCTTTATTTCGAATTTCTAGAAGAAAAAGAATTAAGTACCTGTAGAAATGATACACTATCTCTTGAAAACATTAACCCGGAAGTAAAGATAATGATAAAAATGAAGAAAGTTTTTTTTTAATTACTCAGTTTTACTGTAAAACTTATACGTTCTTGTAAATATGCTTTCTAGAAAAAAGGAAGATTTCATTTTAGAATTTCATAGAAAATTTTATACTTTATAATCTGTGTAGTATCATAAAAATGTCATTTGTACAAAAATAACCGCAACTGATTGATTAATTATTAATTAATTGTTTATTAACGTCACACTTAGATGCAACACGAAGGCTGTTGGCAACGGATTTCGTAGCTTTTAACTTCGGTCAAGAGGACGACACCTGAGCTGGCAATATTTTCCTCAATAATGGAAGTCACCCTGGCTCTGAATCACTCCTGCAATCTTCATTGCATTTATTGAAATAATTAATTCACTTGAAAAAAGTAGTTTTTTAATGCATTATTTCCATAAACAGGTTTCAAAATATCATAAATTTCTTGAAAACCTTTTTCGAGTCTTACCGAAAAATTCGTGTTCAGTCTTTGCTTGGGAATCGCATCAATTTCCAACGTCGACAACAATACTAACCAAAACTCCAACACTGTGGCAGCCTAACAGTCGGATACTGACAAGTGATTAGATTTTAGTCAATACGTCACTAAGCGGGCTTGGCCTCCATATTGAACCAGTTCGCGTATTTATAGGCTAGACTACGTAAAAACCATTTCTAATGATGCATAAAATGTATATGTTGTATAATTTTTAAACTTCTTAATTTTTCTTCCTTTCCTTTTATCAAATTTAAAGGAAGAGAAATTATTTTATATAAATGATATGTATTTCTACTTAAACACATTTTAATAAATCGTGTTTTCCTCTCGTAGTGTAACGGCTATCCTCCTGTTCATCGCAGCCCCAGCAACTGCAGGTGGCGGTAACCCGGTCTATTTGTTAACGGTTCTCGCTGCAGCCGGTATCAACAAGCCACAATTTATTTCCCTTTTTCTTTCTATGGAGTGGCTCATGTAAGTTCACATTCTGTGTTTTCCATTAATTAATCTATTTCTCAGCTTGTGTGCATTGTAACAAGTTCCCATTCTGTTTCATTCATTAATCTACTCTTAGTTTGGGTACACGGTAATGTATTTGCGTAAATGATTTTTGTCATAGCCTATTGACTGATTGGTTTATGAGGCATATGGAGCCGCAAAAACTATTTTTCCTATTGTCAAGGTGGAACCACGGTCAGATGACGAGGTCGACATCACACACCTTACTCTCCTCATCCATGCCAACGTAAGGATTTTGATCCCCGACAGATTTAATGCCCCTCTACATGCTGGGTCTCTAGTGGAAGTAGAATTCGAACATAAGGATAGATTAAATATTGCTATCCACTAGGCAAGACAATCTCGCTTCAGAACGCTAAAGAACGTGGGGATCGTTCAGGGGCTTACCTTCTTTGAGAAAGTACGGAAATCATGGCCCATAAGTACCCTAGTGATTTTTCTTTTTCTAGGGTTTACTATCTTTGGTAAAGAAGGGGGATGCGTTCCCGAGATAGAAATTCTTGTGACCCTCTTTTTTATTAATGGGTTTTCTTTTCACACATCTGGAAAATTTCTTGTTTAGATTTTATTTTTCCTTAGGTTTTTGCTTATGAGTTTCGAAACACCCTGTATTTATCATTTATTCTTAAAAAGTCTCTATCGAATAAATATTAATCTTTTTTTGCCTTCAACACTTCTTATTACCTAGTACTGTGTATCTGTTTGGTACTAATTCTTGTCATCAATTTTTGCCTTACTTCTCGATAAGATAGAACCTTGAAATTTTGACACAAGCTCAGTTTGCATGACCGTACAATATTCAAATATTAAACTACCAATAAAAAAGATAGAAAAAAACGGGAAAAATTGCTAAAAAAGTTTTTTGAAAATAAAGGGTAAAAAGTAAGAAATAATGTGTGTGTGTGTGAAGATTATTCTAAAAACATTTTTGTTACTCTTTTACCGTCAAATATATATGATTTTTTTCTCAATATATATGATTTTTATACGTCATATATGCATGATTTTTTTCTCCAGGGAACGTTTCCGGACTGTTATGAATGTAGTGGCTGACAGCTATGTTGCGGCCTTTGTAGAAAAAATATGTGCAAAGCGGCTACCCCTGGATTATGATGACATTGAATACGCATCTCCTGTGCTGGACGGTTACAACCCCTCTCCCGTTGTAGTCAAGGACACGCCTCCTCAATCCGCCAGCAGTAACGTCAACATTTGCAGGTGCTGTGGGAGTCGAATTGAAGTGGCCTGAGAGAGAGGTGCTTTCAAAGTACCTCCCTGAAGAACGCTCAAACATTAACTTTTAATTCAGTTGACAATTTATCCATTTGTATTCTCGAGATGTCCTGAAAGTCCGTGACATATTTTGGAAATTTATTTTTTAACTAAATAAGATAGGAAACAAAATACATTTGTTTTCAAAAATTCAATATTTAATTTGTATGCAGTAGCCAACTATTCTGGCTATCTTTTTGTTCCCGGCACAAATTTTGGTACTTCCTGTTATTCCGATCTCCGTCAAATTACGATTATGTCAAGGTCATTCCAAACTGGTGAAGCCTATCTTGCGATCCAACCTATCTCGGCGATATTTCTTAGTCGTTAGGGGATTCGTTGTCGGGCGCCGCTATAACAGGGAAGTACCCAAATTTTTTTTAATATATCGAGGACATTCTGAATTATCTTGTATTTTATACGTCACGGTCACGAAAAATATTCATTAAAATGATGAACTAGAAAAACGAAAATGAATATTAAGATAATTCATTTTTTACACATAAACGCAAATATTTGTTTATTTTTTAAATCAGTAACTCCGTTTTCATCTCTTGTTTGATCAAGAAATTATACATTTGTTTTTGTTATTATTCATCATATCAAGCGGAGTGATATAAAAGAATTAGTTAAGGAAAAGTTTTGTTTCACAAATGTTTAAAGAGTTTATAAAATGTGTTACAATTTTATATTGCCTTGTAAGTGTTCTCTTGTTTTCGAAGGGTTGAAGATTGATATATTTTAATGAGGAACTATTATTCTAAATATATAAAATCACCAACTATTATGAATCGGTCTTTATACATTAAATTGTTGAATTCACTGTCATAAAAAATTGATTTGATTTTATATAAAAAATAAAGGAAATGATTATTTATATAAATATTTTTCTGCTTTATTTCACACAAATATATACAAAAGAGCTTCAACGAGAAGGTTTTGAAGCAAAGTGGTCAGCATACAACAGTGGAAACCCAAACTACTAAGTTTAGTTTTTATTAACATCGTACTAGAAGCAACATGAGGGCTATTGGCAACTGACCTCGTAATTTTGAACCACGGTCAATTGACGAGGACGACACCTGAGCTCCCTTACCTCTCCAAACTTCCACATCCCATTGACGTGAGGACTTCGAGCCTCGACAGAATTAACGTGAATCAGCCATGCTACACGGTAGGTCTTTAGTGGCATCAGGATACGAACCCACGACCCAACAGAAACATCGCCGGCCGCGAGCTCGCAGTCTTGGCCACTCAGCTACTTTTGCCACCTCTCTTGTAGAACTAGAATCGATACAACAGAGTTAATTTTTTTTACAAAATGATGCAATAAAAACAAAACTCATAACCAGTACGAAGAACAAATAGCTTTTAAGTCTGTTCGATATTATGTGTTTTTCTGCCTTCTTGGCGAGTTTGACAACTGCTCTAAGTTACAACCTAATATTTATAAAATCAATCGTTACTTTTGATTTCTTGGATCTGACGTTCAATGGCGCTCGTCTATTCGTGGCATGCTGTTGATTTGTTATTTTTGTAAATAGTGCTACAATTCATAAGATTCTCAGTAAATGTTATATAGATTAAAATAAATTGTCGTTGCTACAAATTATTCTATAATACAGTCCTCTAGATTTAAATTGCGAGTTACCCTTAACAATATCATTATAAATTCAAATTTATTTTTAAATTATATTAATATCATTTCTTATAAAAGTCCTACCATATTATCAGCAATAAGCAAATAATCCAAAAGCATGCAAGTTGATAAAGGTGCTTGTGACGTTAGATTATCGAGTTATACGCTAGTTTTCAACTGCTTATCTTTTTCTTTGCCTGGAAACTTTGCTTGATTTGAAACTTGCACCATAAATTCCAATCATCACAAAGTCACTTTCCATTTTGTGGTCGTCGTGTACCTCTATAAATGTTAAAAGTGAGATTCCGTAAGTGCCATGTCGAAAATGAATAGATCCCACTTTCATTATTCGTGTATTCATTCTTAAATTGTAAGCAACAAAAAGATGTCGGAAGGAACAATATTTATTTGGAAGATAGAAAATTTCAGTTACTTTTGGCATACAGAAGGGGAATTTTCTAGTCCATGGTTCGATACTGGTGTCGCGAAAGGAAAATGTCAAATTGCGTTGAAAAATCGTTATGATAATAATAAGAAAATTGCTTGTTGTCTTTGTAAAGAGGATGATTATAATTTTAGTATTGAATATGACATATCTTTTCTCAACTCTAGAGGTTTAGCAGAATTACGCGACTCATTTTTTATAAGTCAGTCAAGAAGTAACGGAGATTATTTACTTATAGAGTCTGAGGAATTATTCGATCTGAGAAAACATGATTTTTTACCGAATGACGCTTTGACAATTCAATGCTATCTGAAGACTATAGATGGCTTCTGTTTAGAGAAATCCCGATGCTTTGCTCGTACTCAAATAGGAGTGGAGCAGTCTTCATTCGTATGGAACATTGACAATTTGAGCTCTCTTCAAATCAGTCAAGAAACGACTGTTGTGGTGGAATCGTCTAACGACCAATATTCCCCACTAACTCTTAAACTTTACCTGACTGGAAAATCTAGATCCGACGAAAAACTCGAAGTCGAAGTTCAAAGAAATCAAGGAGATAAGAAAAGCTTATGCACTCTAAAAATGTCAGTTTTGAACAACATCAAAGAATCTATTGTCATCGTTAGCGACAAATGCTTGTTCCAGGAAACAAAGGAGGTCGAGGTTTGGCGATTCCCGCAAATCATCAAAAAGAATGAATTGATTGGAGCCAAAAACCAGCTTTTACCCGATGACACGTTGTCTTTGAAATGTGAATTTTCCATTTCCTTCGGAGTTTTATCCAACCATATTGAATATGACAAGAGAGGAAAAGATTATTGTCAGAACTTTGATTCATTTTTGATGGATGGAGATAAACTCCCATCTGAAAGTCTTGAGAATGAATGTAATTCACTGAAGCAAGCAATGAAATGTTTATTGGAAGAAGGAACTTTTTGCGACGTGCATCTCAGAGTAGACGAAGCTACATTTCCAGCCCATAAGGCAGTTTTAAGTGCGAGGTCTCCTGTTTTTAAAGCAATGTTTTCACGAGACATGATGGAAAAAACAGGCGACATGGTCGACATTAAAGATATAGATGGTGATACTGTCCGTCGAATGTTGCAGTATTTATACACCGACTCGATCACAAGTTTGGAGTGGCAGAATACGGAGAAGTTGTATTTTGCTGCAGACAAGTACGAAATCCTCTGCCTCAAACGAAAGTGTGCCTCAATCTTCGTTGCAAAAATGGAACCATCCAATATTTGTCAGTTGTTGATAATGGCAGACATGCACCAAGATGAAGATTTAAAAAAAGCTGTTCACGATTTTCTCTACCAAAACGATGTTCAAATTTTGAATTTGGACGAGTGGAAGAATTTGGAGGAAAGTAATCCTCGAATGACATCTGATGCTTTGCGTTACGTATACTTGAAAAGTCGTCAGAATCGAATTTAATCTCGTGAGTATTCATTTAATATTACTCCATTGAATAGGTAGTACTATAATAATATTAATTTAATTAATTAGAGAAACAATAGATAATATTAATTTAATTCATTTGTTTTTATAATTAACTATACTCAATTTGATATCTGCTAGATAAAAGTAAGATTATAAATGAAGGTGTCTGCCATTACAAACAAAAAAATAAGGAAATGTTATGCTTTGAAGTCTTAATCGTAAATTTTTATATTACTAGAGCAATGAAATCTTCAGAGCAACCATGGAATTTGGTTTTTTAGTCCTGTGTTGATTTTAATGTATATATATTTCTTTGTTACTTGCTATAAAAGACAAACTCTTGTTATTAAAGAAAACGTCCCCCTAGAGCCCCACAAATATGTTTATCAAAATATCTTGTCCAATGCATTGTTGTGGCCAGGTAGCGTAGTGATCATGGTCGTGGATTTGCGGTCGGCGTTGTTTTCGTCGAGTCATGGGTTCGAACCCTGATGCCACTAAAGGTCAGACGTGTAGCAATGCTCGTACACTTTAAATCTGTCGCGGTTCCAAGTTTTTCCGAAAGGCGGGGTGTAGAAGTTGGAAGAGGGAGGTGTCATCCTCTTGTTCACTTGACCGATGTTCAAAATTGTGAGACCCACCACCAAAAGCCCTCGTATTGCTTCTCAGTGTGACGTTAGTAAACAATCTCATCCTTTGCATTGTACATCCCATTTTAATAGATTTCCCCATGCTTATCATCAATAAATTTTTTTTAATTCGTAAGTTTTAAATTTGTGTGACTTGTTTGTGGGGGGGGGGGACCGCAACTTATTTGCATGTTTTTATGATATTGGCTTTTCAGATCATGTTTGTCGTAGCTCAAAATCCTTTCTTCGGCGTCGTGTGGAAGTTAGGAGAGGGGGAGGCAGCTCAGATGTCGTGGTGGCCGCGGTAGTCTAGTGGTCATGGTTTCAGATTCGGAGCCAGCGGCTTTCGCTCAGTCGCGGGTTCGATCATTGGCCGCCAAAGACCCGCCGTGTAGCTGGGGCTGATGCACGTTAAATCTGTCGGGACTTGAACTCCTCCCATTGGCGTGGTGTGGATGTTAGGAGAGGGGGGTGCCAGCTCAGATGTCATCCTCGTCACTTGACCGAGGTTCAAAATTAAGAATTCGTCGCAAATAGCCATCTTGTTGCTTCTAACGAGACGTTAATAAAATCAATTCTGGCCCTCTCCTATTAGTTCAATAGAAAAATGTTGTATGTTTTGTTGCATAATATCGAATGTTAATATCTAAAAAAAAAATAATTATCACGGAATTCCACTACGCAGTTTCAACTTACAGAAGCTGCAAACGTTTTTAAAGTATATTTCTTTTTCTTTTTTCCGGTACTCTTTTTGAATATTTTTTGCGGCTACGATAGCCTAGTGGTTATGGTCACAGACTCTTGTCGTTTTCACCGAATTCTGGGCTCGAGTCCTGATTCCACTTAAAATCAGACGTGTAGAGGGATAAATGCACCAAATCAGGTCGAGGTCCCAAGTCCTCCTGTTAGCCAGATGGGGAAGTTTGGATAGGGATCTTCGTCACTTGAGCGAGGATCAAAAATACGATGTCCGTCAACAATTGCTCTTGTCTTGCGTCTAAATGCAATATTAATGAAACAATCTGAATTTTCTTCATTTTTGTATTATTTTGCTATTGTTGTATTTAGAATCGACATGATTAATTTTAAACCACGATCAACTACGAGGCTGAGATCTAACTTGCACTGTAAAATCTCCAAACCTCCACTCCCCACCAAAGTAAGGACCTCAGGGACTTGCCTTCTTCAGGTAAGTATGGGCTTCACGAACCCGAGGTACCCTAGTGATCTTTCTTTCCCATGGGGTTTACTGTCTTTGGTAAACATGGGTGACGCACTCCCGGGATACCCTAGCGATCTTTCTCTATTTTCGACCCTCCTTGTCAACCACTTTTACCTTTTTTCACCATCACGTCTAGACCACAGTTTAATCTTGTTTGGCGCAGCATAGCCATATCTGGCTCTTGCGCCAATAAACTTTACATTCACTCACTCACTCACCCTACCAAAGTAAAAGTTTTGATTTGAGGCGATACATTTAGGGTACATTAACTTCACTACACGACGGGTTTTCAAAAACATCGGGACTCGAACCCACGATTCGACAGAAACAGAATTCGAGCGGCCATGACCACTCGGCTACCGCGACCTCCTTAATTTTTGGAAAATAGTGTACTTTTTGAAAAATTACAGTTCCTAGCTTACTGACACTTGCGGGCGAAATTGTTTTGATATTGTAGTGAATTTTTCCATTATTTTATATTTCCTTATTTATTTCTTTTTCCTTTTAAAAAAACATTTGCATAACGTCAAGTCTGATAAAGATATGAATATGTTTTATGTCAAAACACTTCGTCATAGTCCAATTAGGTTTTTGTTTCTGAATAAATTTAAAGTTCGACTTAATTTTAAAAGAAATGCTTCAAATTTGTAAAAAAAATGTCACACTGATTCTTTTGAGATGTATCATTCAATTTGAAAATGTATCTTTAAATTGAGATGTATCATTCATTGTATTTACTGCTTTTCTTTGTGTGTTTTTGATTTAAAAAATGGGCAAATATGATTTTTAAAAAATGCGTTTAAACTTTTTTTTCGGCAAAAGAATACTTTATTTGATGAGAATTTTAATCGCAAAATATGTTACAATTTTCAAAAAAAATTAAGTCCTGCTCATCACTGTTACCTACTTAATACCGAATAAAAATTCTAAAAACTAAAATTATTTTTAGGTGCTGTAATTATAAGGTTAGTTGCTTTTTATTAACGTCGCACTCTGAGAAGCATTAAGAGGGCTACTGGAGACGGACCTCATAATTTTGACCCTCGATCAAGAGACGAGGATGACATTCGGCTTGTACCTCCTTCTCCTAACTTCGATGGTGGACGACTTTGAGCCACAGATTTAAAGTGCTTCAGGCCCGTCTACATCGCGAGTCTTTGATGGCATCTAGGTTCGAACCCAAGACTCGACGAACACTGCTGGACGCTAGCCCACGACTATGACCACAAGACTACCGCGGTTACTTTAATTGTAAGAAAAAGCTAAGCATGGTCATTATTAACATCTGCTTTATAAGTGGCCGCGGTAGCCTAGTGGTCATGACTTCGGATTCATGGCCGGTAGTTTTCATTCAGTCGCGGGTTCGATCCTTGGCCGCTAAAGACCCGCCGTGTAGCCGGGGCTGATGTACGTTAAATCTATAGGGGCCCAAAGTCCTCCCGTTGGCGTGGTGGGGAAGTTAGGAGAGGAGGGTGCCAGCTCAAGTGTCGTCCTCGTCACTTGACCGAGGTTCAAAATTATGAGGTCCGTCGCAGTAGCCCTCCTGATGCTTCTGAGAAAGTGCGATGTGAATAAGTAATCCCTTACTCATTTTTTCAATAGTTCGAGGTCCATCTCCAATAACCCTCACATTGCTTCTAGAACGACGTTAATAACATCAAACCAAACAATCGCCAACAGCCCTAGCCCTTGCGTTGCTTCTAAGTGTGCAGTTAATGAACAACCAGTCAATCAAGGCGTGATGTAAGCACTCCTCTGCTGCGGCCGCATTTTTTTAGGGGGGAATAATACTTTAATTACTAAGTGAATTTTCTCATTACGAGATTAAGTATTTCCTTTTCTTACTTGATTATTTTTTTATTTTTGTTTCAGTGATGTCCATTAGGAAGCGTTTAAGTAGAAGAGAGAAATCACAAGATATGTCAACAATTTTCCCAAGAACTGTATCATTAGTTTAATACATGTTCTTACGAAATAAATTCTAATTCAAGGTATTTGATTTGTTCGAAAATGGATACTTGATTTAAAAAAAGTGGTATTGAAAAATATCTTAAGAGTTTGAATTACAGGGAAAATAGGATTTCACAGATACTGATAATAATGTTGAAACTATCAGAAACAAGGGAAATTTTCCGTCCCTGATCAGCTAAAGAAGAGACAGGAGAGTCTTATACGAATTAATTATAATAATTTTTGTAATCGTTTTGCAAGTTTGCGTGAATGTTTTCATATATATATATTATAAGCGAAACTCTATATTCTACAATTGTTTTGATTATAATGAATATGAAAATTCACATATTTTTTATTGTCAAGTCAAAAAGCAAGATTTCAAATGCTGATAATGATATCGAGATACATGTTGTAAGAAACCGTTGGAGAAACTATCAGTACTGATGCAGTTAAAAAAAGAGCCTTTAACTTATACTGATTATTAATAACCATATTTGTAAACATTGTATAAACTTGTGTGAGTTGTCTAATATATTTTGATTATCAGCGAAATTCTATGTTATTCAATTGTTTTGATTTTAATGAATAAAGGAAATTCGTAACTTTTCAATTGTCATGTCAGAATTCAAATTTCTTAAAGCGTTTTATAATTTTTTGCGATTTTTTTTATTGTATTTATGATGCGAAATTCTTTGTAATTAAATTATGTTGATTTCATGAATAAAGAGAGTTCGTAAATTTTCTATTGTATTTTCCTTTGTCAAACCTTCATGAATTATAAAAAAAATATATACAAACAAAAAAATTATCACCTTAAAATATGTTGCTGTTATTGAAATAACACACACAATAATATTTTTCTTACCTTTTTCCCTAGTCATTACAATATTTTCTTTAAGAAGAACAAGACAACCTTTATACATTATTTAAAGTATCACACCATGTCCAGAAATATTCGATAAATTATTTAAGTTTACAATGAATTAACACCTCTAAGAAATCATCGATTCAAGAAGCTCGTTCATAAATCTATCTCTAATTTAAACAAAAATATAAACTACTGTTATAGATTTTCGAATTATTATTAATAATGCTTAGCTATGTGAGTATGTGGTATTTAATGTATTCTTTTGTTTACGAAAGAGAATTTTAAAAAAATTTCCAAATATTCATGTGGCCGCGGTAGACTAATGGTTAAGGCAGCGGACTCGCGGAGGGCTGTTTTCGTTGAGTCGTGGGTTCGAACCTTGTTGCCAACAAAGACCCACCATGTAGCCGGGGCTGAAACACGTTAAATTTGTCGTGGTTCAAAGTCCTCCCTTTGGCATGGTGTGGAAGTTAAGAGAGGGGTTGGCATCTCAGGTGTCTTACTCGCCACTTAAACGAGGTTTCAAATTACGAGGTCCGTCGCCAACAGCCCTCGTGTTGCTTCAAGTGCGACGTTAATAAACCAAATCCAAATATTCGTGCTTTAAAGGTGAGTATGCATATATTTAAAGATGTATAAAAAAAAATGTGGAACTGTTTATGCTTCCTTATTCTATTACAGTAAGCTCTTTAATCTGACATTTAACAGTTTGACCCATTCTATAAACGGGCACCGATCGAGCAGATGGCGATCGGATTTTTCGTGTGGAATCAAGTGTTTGTTGACCTTTTTCGCCATATTGCGACACGGTACAGCCATTACGGCCATTGTTTTATAGTGGCTAGTCAGTTTTCAATTCAGGGCAGTATTTCTTGTTCTCGTTTTCCAACCAATAAGACCTTAGGGACTTGTCTTCTGTAGGTAAGTACGGGCATCATGACCCCTAGGCACCCTAGTGATCTTTTTCTTTCCCATGGGGTATACCGTCTTTGGTACGCACGGGTGACGCACCCCCGGTTTATCCTAGAGATCCTTCTCTATTTCCGACCCTCCTAGTCAATCAATTTTCATCTTTTTTCAGTTTTTCTCACAAGTCTAGATCACAGTTAAATCTTGTTTGGACCAGCATAGCCACATCTGGCACTTGCGCCAATAACCTACACATTCACCACTCACTCAAGCACTAATAAAATAAGTAAGGGCCGTGGTAGCCCAGTAGTGGTTATGGTCGCGGACATGAGGTCGGCGTTTCGTCGAATCGTAAGTTCGTCCCCTGATGCCACTGAAGACCCGCCTTATATGATGGCTGATGCACGTCAAATCTAGTCGAGATCCCATGTCCTCCCGTTGGCGTGGTATGGGAGTTTGAAGAGGGAGGAAGCAGCTCAGGTGTCGTCTTAGTTGTTTGAGTGAGGATCAAAATTATATTGTCCGTCGCCAAAAGTTCTCGTGTAGCTCCTCAGGACGACGTTAATAAACAATCTCAGTCACAATAAAACAAATAAACCTAAGCGTGCGACTTGAGCAGCTCGTCACAACTTGTTTAGCTATCATTGTACTGCATTAATTGATCTTTTGTGCTGTGTAATTAATCGATGAAAGAATATTCGAATAAATTAGTGTTTAATGTTTGAATTTGATTTCGCAGTTTCCAGAATGACTAAATAATTTGTTGGATATTTATATCGTCTACAAAAAGGTGCAAAATGTGCATAAACACGCTAAATACGTTTTAGAATTGTTTAAATTTTTATTAAGAGTGATTCATCTTTGATTATATTCTCGTTAAAACTGTATGAGTGTTCAATAATCTGTCAAAATCGTTAATCCAACATGACTCTGGTCACGAAGGTGCCGGATTAAAAAGTGCATACTGCAACTTGTATTTTGATTATGTAGCTATTAATACCTTCGACTCCCTCTCTCTCTCTCTCTCTTTGGCTAAATTTCAAGCTTAATTAAATTGAGTTTTATTTATATTGATACTCAAATATGTGTATAACACCCATCACCAAAAGCGAGCCATATGCTTTCCAAATGAGAGATAACTGCGCCAAGTAGCAACTGTAGATTATAGGAATTTGTAGAATTCTTTTCATCTTCGCTTTACTAATAATGAAGAAACACGATTCAAGGGAGGCCGTGGTAGCCTAGTGGTCATGGCAGCAGATTCGCGTCTGGCGGTTTTCGTCGAGTCAGGGGTTCGTGCCTTGATCCCACTATAGACCCGCCGTGTTGCCAGGGCTGATACGCGTTAAATCTATCAGGGCCCAAAGTCCTTCCTTTGCGTGCTGTGGAAGTTAGAAGAGGGGGGGTTCCAGCTTAGGTGTCGTCCTCGTCACTTGACCAAGGTTCAAAATTACGAGGTCATTCGCCAAAGCCCTCGCGTTGCTTCTAGTGCGACGTTAACAAAACCAACCCCAAACAAGATTCAAGAGAGAGCTATCGCTACGAATACAGATGTATTCGAGATGTGTGAGAAAAATGATGTGGAATATTTCGAAATAATTTGGTAGCCGCAATAGCCTAGTGGTCATGGTTGCGGACTCATGGCCAGTGCTCTTTCGTCGAGTCGTGGGTCCGAGTCCTGATGCCACATAAAACTTACCTTCCCAATAGTGTGATGTGAAAGTTTGGAGAGAGAGGCGCCGGCTCAGGTATCGTCCCCTTCACTTTACTGAAGTTCAAGCTTACGAGTTCCGACACCAATAGGGTTTAAGAACAAAATCTCTTTCTCTGGTTAAGCTGCGCCTACTATTTGTTTAAAATAACCCGAGTTTTTTTTAAAAAAAAATACTCGTTAAGATCAGAAAATAGATAAGGATTGAAGATTCACAAAAACGTAAAAAATGATAGGGATAAATTCTTAAATATTGCACAAAAAGCTAATTTTACATAAATATGCAAACACTTTGTGATGCTACCCTCCTCCCAAGTCAGGCTAGTTTAAAACAGATAAATTAAAGAAGGTAAATATCGATCAACTCAAAGCATTTGGATAAATTCTGTTTTTGAACATATCAGAATACTATTTACGAATATATGTACTGAAGATAATACGGTTATGGTTTGAAACATTCGAATGTGAGAGAGATTGTTTATGAATGTCGCACAAAGAAGCAGAATAAAAGCTATTGAGGACGGTCCTCGTATTTTTAAACGTCGATCGACACCTCAACTGGCACTTCCCGCTCCTAACATCCAAATCACGCGAACGAGAGGACTTTGAGTCTCGACAGATTTAAAGTGCATCAGTTCCAGCTAAAAGGCGAGTCTTTAGTGGCATCAAGAGCCGAACTCGTGACTCGACGAAAATAGTCGGCCGCGAGTTCGCAACCATGACCACTAGGTTACCGCAGCCACATTAAAGGAAGAGTGCTATTGCTTATTTTTAAATTGCTTATTTTGTCTTGGGTGATTAATTTTAGAGGCAAATCTCTTATACTTTTTTATCCATGTTTAATCAAATTCACTAATATTACAGTTAATTTTGTGAATCAAACGTTCATTTTTTTTCGTGAGTATGAAAAGAATTTTTTTGGACTCGGAAGCCTTTCATTTATATAAATGTTGTATATTTTAAGCTTCATTGAGTCTTTTTATTAGGTATAATTTTTTTCTTCCATATGTCAAGCTTAATTTTCACATTGAATTACTATACATTTTTCATTCAAGGAATTTGTTGTTTGAGATATTGCAAGACTTGCATGTCAATAACAAAGAAATAAAGCAAAAAAACAAATGTCCAAACTAAGACATATGAACAAATATTTCCAAAAATATAAACAGCCTGAACAAATTCAATTATAGACTTTAGGATTTCCACAATGAATGACACACACATTTTTGTTTAAAAAGGGTTTATTCTATTCTAAGGTATTATATTTTTGTAACAAAAATGATTAAATAAATTTAAAAATTATTTTTTTTTTTTTTTTTTTTTTTCTTTTGTTTGTTTCCTTTTCACGGAGCCTATTCATTGCAACTTTATATGGATACATTTTAGTCCCTTTTAAGTCCAAATTTTAATGTTAAATAAAAATAAATGAAAAAAATTATGACACTTTAGTTAATTTTAAATGAGATGTAGTAAAAAAGTTTCAAACTCTTTATCAAAAAATAAAACAAATTGGGTGAGTGAGTGAGTGAGTGAGTGAATGTAAGGTTTATTGGCGCAAGAGCCAGATATGGCTATGCTGCGCCAAACAAGATTTAACTGTGGTCTAGACGTGAAGTTGAATAAAAGATAAGTGGTTGACAAGGAGGGTCGAAAATAGAGAAGGATCGCTAAGGTATCCCGGGAGTGCGTCACCCGTGTTTACTTAAAGACAGTAAACCCCATGGGAAAGAAAAAGATCACTAGGGTACCTCGGGTTCGAAAATAAATTGGGACATAAAGGATTAACATATCACTTTCTTTGTTTTCTTACTCGCACGTTCGGTAGTTTAGTTTAGTTTTTATTAACGTCGCACTAGAAGCAACACGAGGGCTATTGGCGACGGACCTCGTAATTTTGAACCACGGTCAAGTGACGAAGATCGCACGTTCGGTAATAGTTCCGACAAAATATTTTGCACTTGCAATCTAACCTAAATTATTCAACCATTTCGACACTGTTAGACGAGGAATATTATTATATTGAAAATAAATCATCTGATTTCAAAGAGTTATATTTTCATAAATAAAGACATAAAATGATAAGTAATGCCATAAATGCAAATTGAAAATAAAAGGACGCGTTAACCTAGATATCATGGTAGCGAGCTCGCGGTTGGCGGTTTTCGTCGAATTGTGAGTTCGAGCTTTGGTACCACGAAAGACCCGTTGTGTAACCGGGGCTGATGCACGTTAAATCTGTCGAGGCACGAAGTCCATCCATGGAAAAAGTGGAAGTTAGGAGAGGGAAGTGCCAAGTCAAGTGTCGTCTTGGTTATTTGATCGAGGTTCAAAATTACGAGGTCCGTGGCCAATAGCCTTCGTGCTTCTTCTAGTGCGACGTTAACAAAAACAATCCATCAGCAAATGGAAAATATGGAAGTTGTTTTTTATACAAGTGTTTGATATAACTTGCTTATATTATATGTACAATGTCAATTAGATATGCAAAATCCTGCCAAACACTTTGTAAATTGTCAGTGGTAATTGATTGAACAGCAGTAGAAATCCATTGTTTAAGTTCACATAAATTGTGGGAAATGGTGGTGCATCCACTTTATCTTTTACATACCTCCAAAGGAAGAAATCTCATGGCACCATATCAAGTGACTTAGGTGGCCAGGTGTGTAATACCAATTCATCTAGCCCACTACGATCGACTCAAAAGCGAGGCAGCTCCGTGAAAGCATCTGAAACAGCTTTGATGAAATAGCTTCACAAAGAACACAAGAGGGCATCCTGTTGTTCACAATATAAAACTCCACATTTTCTCTCTGTATTCATGTATTATTATCATTTTGTGTCGTTTATCTTTGAAAATATGGAATTTTGAAATCGGATGATTCATTTTGAATAATCCTGCATTTTAATATATGAAAATCCACAAACGAATCATTAAAATAAGGCTAAAAATGATTTCACAATAAATAAGTTAGACAAACTTCTTTCATCTGTTGCAACTGTGGTTGGCAGGGTTAAATACATCATTAAAGGCTGCAGAAAATTTGGAAAATGATTAAATTAAATTTCTCAAATAGACTACAAATTTTTAAAGGATGAGTAATATCATTAATGATTTTGTATATCATTAACTAACTCATTTGCTCTTAGAAAAAGGTGTAAGGAAATTTCAAAATCTCTAAAAGATTTTTTTTTAAGTCATCTTCGAACACACGGTTGAATTCATTTAGAAATTTAAATATGTTGCATACTAATGGTGATAAACATTTCTTAAATACAATTTAAAGCAGTATCAACAACTGTTAAGTAAATATTTTTTAGTTTAGCATATATATATAATTAATATACATGCTAAATATTAATAATAATAGATTTCATTAAATATTCTTTTAAACTTCCAGAGTAAAAGAAAATGTTTAAAAAGGTTCAGCATAAAGCCATCTTCATGGCAATCATATGCAACAAAAAGAATTTATGCAAGTTTTTCAAGTTTAGTCTTATATAATAAAGACTCTCTTAAAAATCTTAGAATATAACAGAAAAATATGTGCTTATTATTTCACATTAATTATATTATATAATAAAGAAAAGGAAATATTTATATACATAAAAAAGAAAATTTAAAAATTTCTTAATACTTTGGAAAATTCTTTAACAGTTTAAAGCATTTGACATGTATAGGGCTTTTCAGTCAATAATTACAAAACGAAAAATTACCACGTTAAAAACAACTATGTTTTATTTTCAATTCAGAGTCTAGCTATTGTAATTAAAATCTCTCTCATTTCGTTTCATAGTAAATAATCAATTATTGTATTCTAAAGTTCAATAATAATTAGTATGTATATGTGTATAGCAAAAAAAAACCCATCTAATTAAAATTTTAAATGCGTTGGTTTTAGAAATTATAAGCGATTAAAGTAATTTGTTTTCAGCAAGAGATGGATAAAAATTTATCTTTGAATTATAATGCTAATCAAATATCTTTTGGTAAAACATGGTACATTCAACCTAAGAATACACACACTTATGCATGTTAACATAAAAATATCCTTAGAATCGGATGAAATTACACACACACCCATATACATAACGAAAAAGTAAGAATGTTTTTATAAGCTTTCATTAAATTGACAGAGAACAAATATTACTTCAATTTCCTGCCTTATAACAAAAACACATACATAGCAAAATATTTTTTTATTTTATCTTACATATCAAAATACTTGTGTGCATTTTGAATTATTTGTACAATGATGAAAATACTTGTGCAATGAAACTATCATTGATCATTTTCTAATTCACGAAATACTTCTATTTAATTGTAATACATGTAATATTTTAGCTTCGGTGAAAGTTAAATTGCATAGTATTAATCAAAACTTCCAAACAGCAACTACACACTAGTATTAAAACTGAATCACAGTAAAGTTGATAATAATAGTCAACTTCTCTCTCCAAATTTACACATAAAATGTCAAAAAATTGTCATTTTGAGTTAATTTTTAAAATATTGCATATGTGTCTACTTCCTTTATGCTCCTTGAAACCTTCCTCACTTTTTGTCTTTAAATTTTTTATGTTTATCTAAAAATTACTCCCCCTCCACACACACACACACTCTTAATTTCCTATCATCTCCACTGTTTGTTGAATCAAAATGTTTATATTGCTTATGGTGAATTTTATGTTATATATCTTTGGTACACTAATAGTGTGACCACTCAGTTGCTGCAGCAGCAATATAATTGAGAAATTTAAAGGATTAAATATAATCTTTTCTTGTATAATCACAATCTACAGAAAAATTATTTCATTTATTCAATACTTTTATGAACTCTAGTAATTTTTTAATTAAGTCATGTAGCTTATTTTTACTTATTTTTATTAGTCACTTGTTTCATTATAGAATAAATTTTATTCAAAAATATCATTTTTTAAAACACAATTTTCAAATAGAGTAGAACCTACATAAGTTGAATACTGGCCAACTTGCAAAAATCAGCATTTACTACCATTTATTACAAATATTAGTTTGTATTTAGTAACAAGAGCAGGAAACTTAAAATACATTAGCAGATATATGTCATTAAAAATCAATACATTTATCTTATGTATAGTTCTTTTTCAAAAAAATATTGATTCTTGTTATAGCAATGGTAAGTAGAAAAGGCTATGTCAAATCTGATCATACACTTAGTTCATTTGGTAATTTACCCAAAGAAAGTCACTTTAACCATTTTATCACATATATAATATTCGAATCTTATAAGAATTTTTGGTACTTCCCAGTTATAGTGGGCCACCTCAAATTACAATTACACCAAGGTTGTCGCCAAACTCGTGAAGCCTCCCTTGCGATGCAACTTACCTAGGCGATATTTCTTAGTTCCTTAGCGATTCATCATCGGATGCTGTTATAACAGGAAAGTACCAAATTTTTAATATACATTAAAATAATGTTATTTATTCTCCAGTTTTTAACTATGCATGTTAAGTAATTCAAGGATATGCTTGCAATGCAGAGAAATATTTCACATTGGACAAAAAATATTTGTAGAAACTATAGAATTTTTAGCCTAATGTAGCAAGGTCAATATTGAAGATTGAAGAAATTAATAATTACAAAATAGAATGAGGTAATGTAATTAATAAGTCAAAATCAACGGACTATCTTACAGAAATAAATTGATAATGTGAATCACAATTCAAAGGGTTGAGTTCTAATTTAAAGGCGGTTAACGTAGAAAAATTGATCTTCCCTTGAATATCATGTCAGGACAATGAAAAATTTGTTAGCTTGCAAAGGTAGGTAATCTTGGGAGGTTTTACTATATTTTTAATACTTGCAATACCCTTAGAATTGATTTAATCTACTCTAATTTTATAAATTGTGTATTGGCAATTAGCTGTGAATTCCATTGGTCTTTCAATTAAAAATGACTTAAAATAATTTTTATATCATTTACATACAATTCATCCAATTTCTTCATAATTTTTAGCAAACAGATAAAAGAGCCAATTTTATATATGAATATATTCATAAATAATTTATATACTTTTATTTACCATTTCACAGGTTTTTAAATGCTTTCTTTTTAATATAAGAATTTTAAAGCTATTTAACTCCAAATTTTAATTTCTGTTTCAATACTGTATTCAGCTTGTAAGTTATTTTGTTATAATACTTAGAAAATGAATTTTTTACAATGATATCTTAAGAGCTCTTTATAGCTTTATCTTAAATTTTATAAGTCTTTATCAACTTAAGTTGAACAATGCCAAAGTCATATCAACAAATAATTATCGGTATTTGTCTGTTATAGCCGCACCAATCAAATTATGATTACGCCAAGTCATCACCAAACTCATGAAGCCTATCTCTTGATACAACCTATTTGGCGATGTTTCTTAGTTGCTTGACGATTAATCATTGGGCGCCGCTATAATAGACTAGAACATAATTATCAATCCATTCAATATTTAAGATGTAATGTATTTTTTAGTGAATAGTTTAAACCCCACTATGATAAAAATAAAAGTATGCTATATATATAAATATATATGAATTTTGTTACCTTGTAATAGGTCCAATTACTTTTGCAAAAGAACATCACAACAGAATATTAATGATTTTTAAATGAGTACAACATTTGCTATTCTCCTTAATTTATAATTATATCATATCAAGAAGTAACTCAAATGATTTTGCATGATAATGAAATTCACAAACCTGCAGTCTCCAATTAGAAAACCTCAACTTTAAAAAGCAAGGTTAATGGGCCTTCTTTTGAAATAGAATGTGTCACAAACTATTCAAGACTCTCGTTTTAATAACTCTCAAGTCAAATAATACCTATTAATATACTTTTATTCTTAATATAAATTAATCATAATTAATGAACAAAAATTTGTCAAAAAGGAATCCATATTCAAAGGGGCCAATCATATCACAAGCTATAGATATTATCGTATACATGCAATACATTTACAATATGACAAACTAAAACATTTTCATTCATACATGCATAGCTAAATGCATATTCACAAATAATTTGTATTTAGCAATACATTTATGAATGATATAACTCGTATATTAAAATCAAAAACATGTTTTACTACCTTTTGTCTGTATATTGCTATTCAGAGATTATCAAATATCTCAATTTCTTAATATAAAAATACTCCAATATAAATTTGAAAAATCAAAAATTCTATAAGTGCCAAAATAAGGCAGTTATACTCTAATAAAATTCTATGATTCAATAAGTATGATTTTTAAAAGTACACATTAATTTTTATGTTGATTATATATCACACAAACCGAACAGAAAAAGATGATCTTGAGTAATTAAACTTGAATTAAATAAACTTTACAATAGAAATATCTACAAATATGTTTAATGTCTTTGTGCAAAGCTTGAAATTGAATTTATTTTTGAGCCTACTGTATACTTTAAATTCCATGTAATATATTTGACAGTTATGAGCAATCACAGCTTGAATTCACAAAGAACACATCAGAATATTGTTCCTGAATTTTTTTAATAAAACTTCAAAGAATGAAAAAAATATGAATCTGTTATATACTAATGCAAGCATATTTATGTAAAAATTTTGAATTGAAGTATTCAGGGACCTATAATTCTAGAAATCAACTCCTATGATATAATTAATGCTTATTTTCATGAAATATCATATTACTTCTTCTTTGATTGCATGAGAAAACAAATGCATGATTAAACTATCTTTCCGAGAAAATGATCTATTGCAAGTTTCACAAGCATGTGGTTTATCTTTTGTATGTGTGAATAAATGTGCATTCAAATTATCTTTCCGTGCAAATGCTCTGCCACATGTTTCACATGTGTGAGGTCTCTCTTTGGTATGAGTTAGCAAGTGTTTCTTTAAAGTATCCTTCAGACAGAATGCTCTATCACATAAATGACATATATGGGATTTTTCTGTTTTGTGAGTTAATAAATGTCTCCTTAAACTGTTCCTATGTGCAAACACCCGATTACAAAAATCACATCCATAAGGCATTTCTTTAGTGTGAGTCAGCAAATGTGAACTCAAATTTGTCTTTTTTGAAAAAGTTTTGTTGCATATATCACACACGTGGTGTTTTTCTTTAGTGTGAATCAACAAGTGAGAATTCAAATTCCCTTTCTGAGTAAATGTCCTCCCACAAGTATTGCATTTATGAGGTTTCTCTCCCGTGTGTGTTAATAAATGTATTTTTAAAGTTTTCATAAGAGAAAATGCCTTGTAGCACACATTGCATGTGTGGCGCTTTTTTTTAGTAGAAGACAGTAAATGAGAATCCTTGGTTGCATCCATCGCACACATGGAGCTTAATACCAGAATGAGCTACGAAATGGTTACGTTGATAATTTTTCTGCGAAAATCCTTTGAAACGAATGTCACATACAAAGGGCTTTCTTTTAGCACTCGAACGTACCTGTGAATTTAAATACAGTAATTTGCTGCATACAAGAGAATAGGCATTTTTTCCAAGAGAATACATCACTGCAATGACGCTTTCTCAAATTAATAATTTTTAAACACCGGCTATCATTACGGCCGAAGCAATTATTTTTTTCATTGATGTCAATAAGCCACGGGATAGGAACAGATATGCTCATACAATTATAAAAGCGAAACTGTAGGAGGGCGCTGCTGTCGTGAGGGAAAAGGAAATTTTCCCGAAATGTTTCAGGGGAAAAAATGAAACGAAATTCAACAATTTGAAGTACTGATGCAAACACGAATCGTTGACCGAAAATAAAATGTGGCTGGTTTTTATTTATTATAACAGTTGATATTATTTGATAATATTTTATAAATTTTCCCACTTTTATTTCATGAAAAATAAAACTATTATTCTGGATATCGCTATTGTAGTATACTAGATGTTTACTTTGTAGTATACTAGATGTATGAATTTGCATATGAAATTTCTACGGTGTATACTTTGAATAGTCTTCATTTATACCCATAGTGTCGCTTCGTACCTTTTCATTTGAAAACTCCTTGTATGTGAAGGTTAAGAGATGAAAAATTTTAATATATTATGAGACAGTAAATAATTATGGTATCATTTCAATGAAATTGACTTATATCTCTTAATATTCAATATTTCTGCAAAAAGTGATCATGAAGTTTGAGTCTTTTTTTTTTCCGATAGCATATTATTAAAAAATTTTGCTAATTATGCCATAAAATCTGCCATGCGTTTTCAAAATGCTAACAGACAATTACCATTTAATTTTCCAAGCATTTTATGAAATACATATCCGAATAATGTTACATATTAACACAAATTGAAATGTTTGTTTGGTACCTCCTCGAAAAAGTTCCTGAAATCCCTACTATTCATAAGAAGAAAAAAAAAAGTTGAGTAGCTTTTGAGAGGTGATAAAAAAAAATTCATACAATTGAATATAACATAGCAGTGATTTTTTGTGTAAGTAGTGAATACAAATATCGTATTGAGTTGTGTGATAGAGAATAATTTAATTTCGTGATCTTAAATTATACATTTATCTTGTTACTTATCTGTTAGAACATTTGTGAAATATCATTTTTTTCAATTTATACCCCTCTTCTTAACTGTTCTCCGGGAAAAGAAAGTTAATCTCTCTTGATTTACTTTGTTTTTTCATTTCATCAGATACTTTGGAGTAGTGGTTCGCAACCACCTCCTGGTTGCGTACCACGTACTGCTAAGTAAGAATACTCCAGATAACCCCTCTCCACACTTACGAGTAATTTGTTTGCCCTACGAATATCACAGATTCGAAAAAAAGGGTTAAATTATCTATTTTTTTCATTACATAGTTTTTTATTTTATTTTTGAAGTAAGCGAACAAATTAGCTCAAAGATTGGATAGAAAAAAATTAGTGAGATATATGACACTGCATTGATTCACAAAATTTTGAAAAGTCAGGCTTTGTTCAAAAGTTATCATTGAGCAGGTTCTTCAGAGTGGTATCTAGACCGTCTTCAACGATTTGCCCTTTTCCGGAATCACCGATTATCTTAATAAAAACTCTACTTAATTTTTAGCAAATCAATGGGCTATTGTTTTTTTAGTCAGTGAAAAAATGTTTCCCCGAGCACTTATCAAAATAAAGTGTTTACTGTATATTTTTTCCAATAAACCAAATTTCCATTCCATTGTCCCTTTGGTGGTGAATTCTGTTTCTTTGTAACACATTGCATGGAAAATTTTCTTTTTATTAAAATTCCTTTTACTATTTTAAAATTATTTTGCTTATTTTTTGCTGTGTGGCAGACATAATAGTTTTTTTTCCCGCGTATACCCAGGCCCGACTGGGGCAACGGGCAGTCAGTCGAACACCCAGTGGTTCGCGGGGGTCGGTTTGTCGAGAGGGCCTAGATGCAATAGCGACCTGCAAAGTCAGGACGCAACATGGGCAAGTAATATACGTAATTAATACTGAACAATGGTTTCTATATCTAAAATATATTTATAATGATTAAAATTATAATGAACTTTATAGAAAGTTTTAAAAATATATATTGATTTTCAAAGAGGGAAAAATGATAGAGTGGTACAACTGGCGTATAAAGGAATTATACGCATGTTCGATGCTATGTAGCTCGTTCAGGCCGACACAACGCCCAGTACCTCCTTCCTTGTCCAAAGTGCGACTTACGTGATGTATGGTACCAACCCGTTTCGTAGATAACGAAATAGAGTATAATTAGTAAACCCACTAAGTATCGGTATTAAAACACTACTCGAATGCAATATACGAGTAGTAGTAGTAGTATTTAATTCATCATCGTTACATATCTCGTTGAGATAAATACATACACTTAACTTCAAATTATTCAACATAGGTTTCCTTTCTGTAGCTTTTTCTTAAGTTCTGAATATCCGACAGGTGTCAATTTTCTCATTATCTTTCATCTTTTCATAATTCATTTCTAAAAAGTTTATGTTTCTAATATTAGAAATTCAAAAAATTCTTTTAAAGTCCATACATAACTTTCAAAAAAATGTTTTAATTCATTAAAATAATTGCATGTAATAACTCTTCCGGGTGATGATATATTTCTTTTTCTAGTTATGTTCTCCTTCTCAGCCATCATACGTCACAAAAGAGAGCGAGAGAAATATATATAGAGATTTTCCCCCCTACTAACGGACAGCGAAAAACCAGCTTGAACTGTAAGGACAGCTTATCTCGCCTACTGTTAAATTAGACTCCTCCATTATTTGCGGTAAATAAAGGCTAGTCTCCTCCTACCGGATAGACGGATTGGCCGCAACGAGGATTATGTGAAACATCATATGTATAGTCATGCTATTGGTAAGTATGTGCTATAGCTCTATTCTCGGAAGTGGCGCTGGTAGTGATGGTGCGGCATTCATTACCCATTGGAAATCAAATATGGTAACGCTAATGCACATAACCAGATTAGAGATAATCTAACTGTAGCTGCCGATAGAGCATTAAGGAACAAAAATTAATAATAATAATTAACTTGCGATATTTTTGAAAGGGCATCCAACAAAACACGAATCATCAATCATACGTCAAGATAAACTGAAATTAATTTTCGTAAATCTGATCCTCAAAGAAATTGAATAAGTTTAAATGTTTCAACACATACATTGGACTGTTTGATATTTTAGCATTTTTTTGAAACTGTGTTGTGTGTCTCAAAATTTGATACATTTCGTCGAACACAAAGTAAGTCAAGCTCGAATAAAAATGCAAAGAATTCTAATTCTTCAAAGCAGAGATAAACATGTAATATTTTTATCTAAAACACCAGCAAATTCAATTATGCCAATTTCTAATCTCATTAAGGAAAAAATTGCAGAAAAAATAAATGCCGTGAAAATATTTTCGATTCATATTTATACAACACAGGTCATTAATGTAGCATATCAATGTAAAGTAATTGAGATTTCATTAAAAATAATGAAGTATGTGAAAGGTTGATAGGTGTTATAAACTGAGAGTATGGAAAAGGAAAATATATATATGACATTGAAATATCTTGCCTAGACGAATTAAACATAAAAATTAAATATTGGATTGGCGATTCCACAGATGGAGCCGCAAACATGCAAAGACAATGTAATATTTTCTCAAAGTGGCTTCCCAAAGGTTCTTCGAAACAAATTCATGTTTGGTGACAAGAATTACAAAACTAACTATTCCCATTATATATCTTTATTTTATTTACTAAATAAAGTAATGTTTTTTATACTAGAATCATATTTATGAATGTATTTTTGGAAATCGAGATCGTCTTCCGCTTTTATGAATATTATCAGTGAAGCAAGATTGGTAGGCTAAAGATAGAACACTTCTTAAAATATTCGACAGTACTTCAGAGGTATATTGAGACTTATGTCGAGACTGAATTGCAAATTCCAAAGATTTCAGTGTGGTTGTGCACTATAAAACATATACGTATCTGAATGGTTTCCTTAAGTACGAAAATATTTTAACTGCAAAAATGGGTACTTGTCTATTATAGCGGC
>BMAW01083418.1:553175-569580 GCA_019974015.1 Nephila pilipes
AAAAAAAAAAAAAAAAAAAAAAAAAGTTACAAGCTGCTGATTAAAAAGTTGCAGAGCTGATTGATTCTTTTAAAAGCAATTAATTGGACATTTTTAAAATGAAAAAGACAATCACGATTATCAGCCAAGAATTTTGGGATATTTTGCATTTTTAACGAAGTATAAATATCAGGCAATTCCTCTTTAAAATTTGAAAAATGATGAGCAAAAATGATGATTGGTAATTTCCAAAGTTTCTAGTCAAATGCACTAAGTTCCTTTGGCATATTCTTATGTTCTCGTACATAAAATAACTAAGATCCGCAGTTATAGCGGAGCTGATGCGCATTAAATCTAGTTGAAGTCCTAAGTCTTCCCGTTGGCATGGTGTGGAAGTTTGGAGAGGGAGGTACCAGTTCAGGTATCGTCCTCGTGACTTGATCAAGGTTCAAAATTACGAAGTCTGAAATTATAAATTATAGTATCCTTTTGAGTGTGACGTTAACAAACAATGAATCCCCATTCGAGTTGCAAAATTCCTAAAACAACTAACTAATCTTAGGGTCAACCAACTTGGTACTGATGTAAAATCCATTGCATCATATTTCTTGAAAATTAAGCATTTCATTATAACGTCCGGGCTCGAATTTTTCGTGTTCAAAAATCAACATACAAATTCAGTGTGATTGTTCAGAACTTGAATCCAGCTAATGGAAATGAAATATTCAACTTTGGTAATGTTCTATTGTAGTCTTAGTGTTTGAGATGCTGTGGGCGTATATTTTTTAATAGATCTCATTTAAAGGTGTGCATTTTTCATAATATTCGTTAAATGCAAATGCTTCCTGAAAAAATCATGCATATTGTTCTAAGTATTAATACCTGAAAAAATCATGCATATTGTTCTAAGTATTAATACCTGAAAAAATCATGCATATTGTTCTAAGTATTAATACCTGGAATAAACCATGAAATGTAAGCATAAACCAAAAAACTAAATATGGATAATGATTTCTTGGGAAAAAATAGAGTAATTTTTCTACAGTGCAGTTCCACATCGAATTGCCGGCATAGGAAACGGAAGTGAAGTAAAAAACATAATAATATGAAGTATAGGAAATAAATAGATTGCATATTTCATATTTTCAGAAGAAATGAATTAATACTATTTAATAAATTCTTAAAATCATAGAAGACTTACAACAATATGTTAAACTGTATATAGAGATAAATTGTATTTAGTCTTGAAAATATTTAAATCTTATCAAAATAATCAGAATCAATATATTCATTCCTTAAGCAGAAACTTTTTCAGTAATTTAAAAGAGTAAGTTTTTTAGAAAAGAGTTTCTTTTCTTTTCAATCAAAAAGAATCTGGCCCTACATTCTGTTTTCACTCACTCAAAAGATATCTTTTCTTGCAGCTTTGACAACAATTCATGTTATTCAATAACTGAAATAAACTCTACAACACAAGTTACATATTAGCCAATGTTCAAATGTTTTAATAACTAAAAACTGGAAAAAAATGTGAATTTCAATTCTGGAGGTATAAACTAGAAATGTGATAACAGATTCATAATATCTCCAACAATATATTGAAGATGTATCAAAAAAAAATCTATTTTTCATTTTAATAATTAAGAAACATAATTTTTCTTGTGTATTTTAGAAATACTTTTAGTAAAAATAACAAAAACACAAGATTGCTACTTTTTTTAAAATTGTACATGAAGAGCTTTTTATACACTGTGAATTACTAGCTAACTATAGCAATATAGCAAACTATTCCAATTTTTCAAAGGAAATTATATGACTGTAAATATAATTTTAAAAGACTTTCTGTACATGCAATAAGTTCCGTGAAATCTAACTTTTTCTTGCCCAACTCTCCAGATAGGCCACAATCACCAGTTTTCAATGGAGTGCAGGGAGTATATCATATCTGAAGAAAGGAAAAGTTTCTTGTTTTCTATTTAATTTACATTGCTGACGTTCCTAATAACAAGCAGAGCAAAATTCAGGTTTTTTGAAAAATACACATTTGAAAAAACATAAAATAAGATAGGTTCTTCTATGGTTACTTTTTATTCTCATTATTGTAAGTATTATTATGATAATTTCAGTATGCTGGATGGGGTGAGAGTTTTCAGATCTTTAATAAGTATTTAAAATAACAGAGGAGAAACATTCCCTTTTAATACTCTTTATTCTATGCAATTAAAAAAATAAAAATAATATAGATTTGAGAAGATAAGTAGAAAACTCCATAGAATTAACATTGCACTTGGAAATTCACAGTGATGTGTTGACAAAAGTCTTAAGATAACGACCAAGTAGATTTTCAGTAAGATGCGAGATGACTACTAAACAAAAATACGTTATCCATTAAAAATTACCAATATTTATCATATATTGTTGCAAAGTTAAAGAAATATAAAAATAAGGAATTCCACTTGATGAATTACAATGATTTGATTTCATAATTATTTGAGCACCCATATTATTATTATAGTTCTAAATTTTCATCAGTTAAATTGCACTTTTTTTTTTCAATTTCAGATGCATTTTTTTTAGTAAGTCAATGAAAATATTTGTTCACAAATACATATTGACTGAAAACATGATATTATTTAACAATTATTTGTAATTGCCTTTATTATACACAATAATGAAAGTCATTTATAAAATATCTGCATTAAAGTTATTTGAATGTCAAAAAATTCTATATTTTTCCAATGAATTTACAAGAAAAATGACAAGAATTAGTATATAAATAATATCTGTATTAGTTTATAGAATTTTGGACATCTGAAAAAAAATTATTGAAGGTGAATATGAAATCACAAATCATTGCAGCAGTGGCAGTCTTGATGTTGATACAGATTTTCAAAAAAAAAAAAAAAAAATGTGGAAAGGAGTGGCAGTTAGTTAAATAATCCTAAATTATATGAGTCTTGGAAATTCAACAGACTGCCACATGCTGCCCATAGTCTGAGTGCATCTGGTACAGAATGTACTCAGCCAAATAATAGAGATTAAATTAATACTGTGTGTCGCAACTAGCAACAATGATCTATATACGTTGATCTTTCAATGAATAAAATTAGCCCCTATGTTGCTTCTAAGTGTAACAACACAGTATCCGTTGAGTTGTGCCCTGATGCCACTATAGAGCAGCCATGAAACCAACCTGTCGCACATTAAATTTGGTCGAAGTCTGAAGTCCTCCAAATGGTATGGTGTGGAAGTTACTCAGGTCTGTCCTCTACATCACTTAACCGAAGTTCAAATTATGAGGTCCATTGCAATAGCCCATGTGTTGCTTCTAAGTGCAACATTAATGAACAATCAAAATTCCTTGAATATAATGAGGCATGCATCAGAATTATTATAGAAATTCAAAGGAAGAATAATTTTCAACAAAAAAAAGATCAAACCTTGTGAATTTTGTAGTAGTAACAAAGAGTTTTCCACAGAATACCCAATATATATACATAATACTCATATAAACTCTTTATATCTCAAAAATAAATCAAGTTGATTTCACTATTCTTTACTATTGATTTCATAGATAATACTTTACACAATTTTTTTTTTATTAATTATAGTTTAGGTATCAAAAATTGTTACAAGAAGTCTTTAAAAGCTCCACTATATTTTTGTTAACATATCTTTAACAAAATTGGTTTCCTCTGAGCTTGACATAAAATTACCAACTTTTACAAATGTATGTTTTCTTAATTGTAAATTATATTATTTATAACATGAGTCATTAAATTCATTCCCTTAAATATTATATGCATATAAATAATTAGTTTAATATTTTAATATAAATTAAAAGCAATTTAATTTTTGCTAACTTAAAATACAAATCAAAAATGTCAATTTGAGAAATATGAAAGACTTCATTTAAACACGTTTTGAATAATTATATAAAATAAAAGTAATTTTTTGAAATGATTAAAAGCAGATTTTCATCATATTGATGCAGTTATAGTTTACAATCATTCAAGGAATATACAATAGATGATAAATCAATGATTAATTAAAATAAAAAGACATTTGGGTAAAAATAAATACATTTTTAATAAATGCAACAGTCCCCAAAACTACACAGAAATCTGAGATGCATGTTTTCTCACAGCAGCATCTAAAACAGCATAAATGTCTTTGCACCCTTGTATAGCTATTTTTCTAATCTTATTTATATGGTCAGTATGTAAACGTTCAGTCATTTCATCACATGCAATCAATTCTGATTTCTTCAAAATTGCTAAATTCAGCTCTGTACCTCCTAAGAAGCTTTCATAATGATTAATGTCCATGAGAGGAGTTTCATTCACAAAACCTGCCGAACAGGCACACAGATAATCTTTCAGGGGGATTCCTGCATTAATGAGTGCTAGGGTTCCAGCATTTATACAAGCACTGCAATTACCACCATCTGCATGGAGGACCTGAAGTAAAATTTAAGAAAAAAGAAGTTTCTGTAAATTTTATAAAAACAACAAAATATTTTCAACTTTTTACGTAAATGTTTAATTCTATATTGCTCTTTTTTTCCTGCACACCAATCTTATGGTTCAGTAAAATTAAGATTGGTGAGATATAAAAACATTGATTAAATTTATTTTTATTAAATTTTATTTTTACTTACCATTTCAAAATTTATTCATATGGGTTTCCCCCTCCCCTTTTCTTTTCATTCTTTCGATTTGTTAATTTATCAGTATTGATCTATACTGGATACTTGAATTTTTTTTCTTTACATTACATAATTCCTCATAATATTTTAAATAGTAAAAGGAATACAAATGACCTCTTAATCCATTTTTAATTTTTACTTATTTATTTTGCAATACATGGTTTAATTTTATGAAATGTTAAATTCTATGAAAACACTAATTTACAGAAATAGTCAGATGTAAAACAGTTAATGTAATGCAAAACAAGAAACTTGTTTTTTTTTTGCATTTATTTAGTATTTTTTTTTTTTAATTTTATCAAAACAAAAGCTTTGTTGGCTAAATTTCTTTTTATAATGCCAAAAATTAAATGCTAACTAAACAAAATTTTATGATTAAGAAACAAACAATCAATATGTTTCATTATGTCAAACAAACTTAATTAAAATAGCTTAAATATAGAAAGTACAAAATACAGATATGTTTACATTTACTCTCTTTCATTCAATGGTTAAAAAAAGATAATACGGAGCTAAATAAAAAGTTGATTGATTGAATGGTTTTATTTTTAAAATCCAAAATATTTATAGCTGAAATCAAATTCTTCAGATAAATGCTAAATGGTCAGATTTTTCTTGTTACCTTTTTAAACAATAAGTTCAAGCAGATACAAAGGTATTACATAAATAATAAACCAACAAAACACTGGATATTCTGATTATTGATTCTGATTCATTCTGATACATAATAATATTTCTAAAATGAATATTTAATTTCAAGGGGAACAGCTAACATTCTAGAGTTTTTTTTATACCAAAATTCAATAAATGGGGGGGGGGATTGTTCATTAAAATTTTGTTGGGAGATAATATATAAGTAATTATTTACATACATCTTATAAATACTAGAATGTATCAGTTTAAATTTTAAGAATCAACTCATGCCGATAAATAAAAAATCTTGATAAACAAATTCAATAATATACAAATTATCATACTGAACTGTAATAAAAAGCATTAGCCTAAATTTATCTGAAATCCTAAAAATTCTTCCATTTCCCTTTTGGAAAAATTAATATGAACATGGCTATATCATATTGGCTGATAACATTTTTTAAAGTAATAAAATATTTTGAAAAAAAGATGATGAGGGTAGATATGTCCAACGTTTAAACATTTTTACATATATTCTTTCAATGGAAAAAAAAAAAAAAAAAAAAAACTGAATCAAAAATTGGAATCAAATAAGTAATTTGTAAATATTAAATGAATACCTAAAGCTTACATAAAACAGATTTTCAAAAGTTCTAAATAGTTAACTCAGTGAATTCTGTATAAAATTGAGTGCAAAAAAAAAAAAAAAAAAAGGTAAAAAAAAAAAAAAAAAAACTGTACAGTTTGCAAGAAACATTTAACATATTTTATTTAAATAATTGCATGTCAATATATCACTTTAATTAATATGAAATCAATTCTTAGTATTTTTTACAAAAAAATTTAAACATCTAAAAACACAGAAAACTGAAACAGCAAAAAGGCATATTAAAAAGAAAATACTCAAAATTCTAAACAGCAATTACCATTGTTATTACATAATTTTTTAATATAGATATTTATCAAAGAAATATAAAAAAGTGCATTTGTATATTACCAAACACTTAAATAGAAACAATAATCTGAGTTATGCAACTTTGCAGAGGAAAAAAATGACTGATAAGCAAAGTCTCATATTTATACTTTGTTGCAAACTAAAGTTGTGGTATGGACGTAATTTAAAATCGAAGCAAGTTCTTTTGATGTTTTTTCATTAATGTACTTTGTACAATTTAAATTTGTAAGGAATTGCAAAACTAAGTCAAGAATCACATTGAAATAATTTGAAAACATCTTTAAGGTTAATATAGGTTATTTTCATTCAGGGTCTGTTTTACTTAACCATATATAATTTACAGCTCTTAGATTCTTGTTTTGTAATTATTTTTTTAAACATAATTTTGTATAAGATTAAATCTGAAAAACATTATTCAAATTTTAAATAAGAAATTTAATTCTTCTCTAGCTTTCATTGAAATTCTAAGTAAGTTTTTAAAAGCCTTAAAATAATGGCATGCTAAGATTAATATATGTACATGACCTATGAACTGCTAAAATTTTATTACTTTAATTGTGCTTAAATTTTTTGTAAATGCTTTTTTTTCATAATTTAATGTTGTTACAGAAAAAGAAGCTGTATTCTTTCAAAAAAAAAAAAAAAAAAACATTTGTACTGTTTTTTATTAATATATGAAGATTTATTTTAGAACTAATAAGTTGTTAAGATCATAATTTCAAATGATTTAATCAAATAATTAAACTTGAAAGAATAATTTATAATTTGTAATATATTTGTTTTGTAGTAACAAGATAATACAAGGTATGGCAAAACTTCACAAAATCTTCTAAATAAGAAAATCAATACAATACCTTTGTGGTTAAAATTTCCTATTTTATAAAATTTATTTCTAATTTAGTTACAAATATGAACAACAAAAATTCATATAGTAATGGCATACATTTATAAGGTTCCTAATACATTTATAAGGAACAAATTTTACCCTCTTAACATATTTACTACTTTAACAATCTTTAATTTAGTGGAAGTTTCAGAATTTATTAATTTACAAACAAAATTTAATAGGATCAGGACGCTAATGACCGGGAATCGCTGTGTGAGGGCCATCGATAGTTGCTGGAGGTGAAGAATCATGGAGTGTGTCAAAAACTGAGTTTTTTCCTCACTCTCTCAGCTTAAGGAATTTAGAGACAAAACTAGTTTAGAATTTACTAAAATTTAATAATAAAAGATTTTCCAAGTTCGATGGCCATATTTCAGAAAAAAAAGTTCTTGACAGAAATGAGTGAAATGAAGGTAATTAATATGTGAATTTAGAGTAATGCTTTGATATCAAAACTAAAATGTGAATTTATTAATTATTAATATTGATTTAAATTTAAGGCAGTTACCACAAGCTAATGCAAGAGTACACAAACTAACATTGGATTGTAAAGAAAATTAACGAGATTGAAGTCCTACAGCAATGAGTAGGATTAAAACCTGATGTTACTATTGAGTTCTCAGTCTTTTGAAAATGCTGGTGTGTGTGACCTAGAGCATCTCTGGGTCTTTTAGCTGATCAGAGTATTTCGACAGAATATGCCAGCATGTTTTGAAGTAACTCATAGGGAATTTGAGGAATCCTATCGAAAAAGTTAGTGGATTGCTTTTTAATAAAAACAAGCACAGGTTCAATTTTTAGATCCTTATGCAGGACTTCATTTCAAACAAACCAAGGAGCATTTGCAGCCTTCCTGAGATGAATGTTTTGAAAGACGTGCAGTTGTTTCATATGCGTTGTTGCAGTTGTCCCCCTAGATAGGGGATGAGCACAACATAATAGGTCTCAATATTTATTTACAGAGCAAAAGGCTGCACCTGATTGCCAGCTTGCACTAGCAAGAAATTAAGTGAGTAAAAATCCTACACATTATGACTACTTTTTGACAAACTGTTTGGATATATTGGGTAAATGTTAATTTTGCATCTAAAATTAACCCTAGGTACTTGTATTTAGTAACCTGGGGAGGTAATGGTTAAAAATAGTGACAGTGAGCAATGCCCTATGCGCTGTTGCTTCGTAAAGAGGAGGCTAGCGCTTTTGAATGCATTGAGTTTAATTTTCCAGTATGTGAGCTAGAGCTGTAGGTGAGAGATATACTTCTGCAATCTGATTATATTTTTTCCGATTGTAGATATTTCCCGTTATTATGGCAGTGTCATCAGCATACATGGCCAAATAGATGTTTGTAATCTTCAGAATGTTGTTTACATAGAGGGAAAATAATAAGGGAGAAAGAATTCCGCCTTGTAGTATGCAATGAGGATTGATCTCGGGGTGGAAACTACATTTTCTACACATACCCTGAAACTGTGGGAATCCAGGTATGAGTTAATTATTTTTTATAATTTGGTCTGAAAAACCAAGTTGCATCAGCTTAGAGATTAGCACTTCATGCCAAATTTCATCAAAGGCTTTGGCTATGTCCACTAATAGCATACAAGAGTCTTGATTCTTTAAGTCCTCTTGGACCAGCTCAGTAACTATATAGAAATACTTAGTAACACTGCCATGTTACTCAGGAATAATATTTCTGGCAGAACAGCGCTGGTTCATGCATTTCAGAAGAACAAATTTATATGCTTTACTCAGGGAGCTGAGTAACGATATTGGATGATAATTTAGTGGGTTTTCATCATCCGTATTTGGTTTTAGAATGGGGACTATCACAGCAATTTTCCAATTTTTTTGGGAAATAATTCTCCACAAGCATATTAAAGAGCAGCGCAATGAAGATGAATTTTAATGGGAGACTTTTAACGATGCTATTTGTGATTAAATCCAATCTAGGCGCCTTTTTGATGTTTAATTTTTGTATGAATTCCTGAACTTCACTGGTCTGAATGCAATCCATATCAAGAAAGGTGGGAGAAGCTAAAAAAAGATTTAATTTTGAGGTGGGTGGGTGCAGAAAACCAAGGGTTATCTACACCAGTGTTGGGTGCAAATTGACTCTGAAGGCTATCTGCTATAATTTCCGCCTTTTCAAAGTACCTACAACTACTGCCAAATGTACCCTGAAGAGGCAGAATGGGATGAAAAGGCTTTCAGAGTCAGGAGGTCACTCTCCAAAGTGTAATGGTGCAGGTAAAAGTGCCTCAATGTGTTTTCCCCATATTTCTTGGAAAAAGTGTTTCATATCTTTTGTTACCTCATAACTGAGAGTACAGAGTTCAAAATTGAGGTCTGGATTTCTAGAAACTTAACAAAAATTCATAATGTATTAAATGTTATACGAAATTTGTTATGAATATGATTAGAAAACATTATTGTGTGAATTTTAAAGATAAGGCAAATTTTAAAAATGGCAAAACATTATTTTTCCCCTTTATGGTCCCATATAATACAATATATATTACATTATTTTAAAAGCATTCATCCAAATAATATATTTAAAATATTATTTCGCAATTCCCCCCCTCCCCAATATTTGTGAATCTAGAAATTAAAGAACATGCTTTGTATATTTGTATCATAACAGTAATTTTTATATCTTTCTTTAAAAGAAATATTAAACTTTTTAGAATTTTTATTCAATTTTTCCAGCTAAATTAATTTTACATAAATAATATTCATTCTGATCCAAACATTTGATTTGTTAATTTCATACAGGTCTTCATGATTTATTATGATTATATCAATACATGTATATTGATATAATCATAATATATTGTGTTTAATCATAATATATCATACAATTTCACTTATTTATCAAATTACATTTGATTGACAATTTTTATAAACCAACCATTGAACAAATCAATAAAAATAATGAAATTTAGTTACTTCAGTTCTTTAATCATTTATTTAATTATTAGATTAATTTGTAGTGTAAAAGGGACAAGGACAAATGTTTATAGATACCCAATGGAAAAAGTGTGGGGAAAGGAATAAGTTTTGCATTCAATGGAAAATACATTTCAAATACATGCTAAAGCTAAATAATATAAAAATGAATATAAATTACATACATACCAAGAAAAATATATCTATTTGTGAGCCAGGATAAGTACTAGTTAAAATGGCAGCTTCAAATGATGCTTGCAAAATGTTTGACATCTCTTGAGACCTTCTGTCGTTACGAGATGATTTATTTCTTGAGGTTGTACTAAAAGGAGCAGTTCTGTATTGGCAATTGATCAATGCTCTATCTGACAAAGCTTTTGATTTCCTACCAATCACCTGAATAAAGTAAAAACATTTCTTAGTAATTATTGAGATTTAAATCAGGGTGCCTATAACAATGTATCTAATCTATAAATTCTAGTATTTTTTTTAAAAAAATGCATAATTTGACAGTAACTTTTTGACTGATAAAAACAGTAGGTACTTCCTTGTTATAGCAGCACCCATCAAATTATGATTACACCAAGGTCATTCATTGCCAAACACTTAAAGCCTACCTAGTAATATAACTTATCTAGGTGATATTTTTTAGTCCTTTGGCAATTTGTTGTCAAGCCCTGCTATAACAGGGAAGTACCAAAGATTGTACCGAAAATAAGTGTGCTCCTCACAAATGATATTTAAAATGAAATTCTTCCTTCAAAATCTGCCGATAGCTTTCTCTGAACAAATAACCAATTATATATTATAAATTAAATAATACTAACAGCGGCGAATATTGAACCTCACATTAAAGAATGCTTCTTAATGTGGAAAGGAAGACAAAACAATTTATGTTGCATTTAAATTACTAAAATTGAAAATTTAATAAAAAGTAAAAATATTATAAAGTATCTAAAAACTTTAAATGAAGTATATATTTCCATTTGAAAATCAAAATTTTAAAATTTTGTCAGTATTCTTATGTCATAGATTTTTAAATGATTGCAAAAAAATAATGTATCATTAAAGCATAATTACAAATTATATCACAGAATTTAAAAATAATTTTGAAGCACAAATTAGTCTTATGAGTGATTTTGGGAAAAATAATTCCATCATTGTAACAAACTAACAAAATAAAATCATTAAAAATAACAATGTCTGAAGCAAATAACAAGTGCATATATGATATAATAATACACGGTGAAGGACATGCAAGTAGACTCAAGTCATTCAATTGAGAATTGATTTGCAATCTCATTCATGAAGGAACAAATGGTTGTGCTGTACCCAATTGTACCAAATCAATTTCTTCATAGAGAAATTGCACACATGTCAGTGAGAAATATGCACATACATTTTTTTTTCTGTGTAAAATCAATTGCAATTGTATTTTTCCAAGAAGGTGCGTATTTGAATGCATGGTGAAAAACAAACATTTAAAAGCTTCCTTCAAATTAAAGAGGAAGTTAAATTAAGTGGGTTCATTTCAGAATTTAAACAAGGTAATTGTGATAGGGTGAGCTGAAAAAATGTGCAGGATATGAAGGGGGAAATATTCAGGAGGTATGACCTCAACAGACAAACTGAGGGCAAGACAGTAACTAATTTAAAAGGTAATATTGAAACAAAATCCAAGACAATCAACTAGAAACATAATAGAAAAGTTGAAAACATCAAAATCAACTGCTTGCCACCAACCTGGAGAAATAATGAAATGTCAGCAAGTTAGGAGTATGGTTATTTCATAACTTTAGTGAACAGAAAAAAGAAAATTGCATGTAAATTGCTACAACAAGTAAAAATTGTGCCTTTTTAAACAGGATTATAACAGGTAATGAAAAATAGTTTACTTTTGATAACATCACCAGAAGAGACAGTAGCTTGATTTGGATCAACCACCCCTACTAGATGAAAAAGCGAACATCCATGGAAAAAAGATTTTATTGTGTATGGCAGGATTGTCGAGATTTAATTATACAGTTGCTGAAGTCAAATTTAATAATTACTAAGAATACATAAGCTCAGCATCTGCAAAGAGTGAAGGGGAAATTCTACAAAAAGCCTCCTGCAAACATCATTCTTTTACAGACTCAAAAAAAAAAAGTTCTTGAACTTAGATGGCCTGTTTTACCACACCCATCTTACTTCCCGGACCTTGTCCCGATAGACTACCATTTTTTCTGTTCCTCACAAAAAATTTTTAATGGAAAAAAACTTTAAAAAAAAAAAAAAACGAAAGCTGTTGAAAGTTTCTTTCACTCTAAACCAACTACATTTTACAAGGAAGGAATTGATAAGCTGTTATATAAGAAAATGGAAGATCATACATAATAGTAGTGAATATATAATAAATTAATACACACACAATTTTGTTATTTAATGAAAGCAAAATAAATGTCTGATAAAAAAAAATGGAAGTTATTTATGACTCAATCTAATATTTGGGAGAAGATATGGATATGATACTTCTAACCATCTACATTACATACATAAGTACAGATGAAATAGAAAATTACAAGTGTAACTTTAAGCACTCATTTCTATAAAAATTCTGCATCATAATTTCATTTCGATATCCACACTATTTTAATCAATCAAGACTTATAATAATAATTTAAATCAAGAAAAAGCAGCTTAGCTTAAACTCAACAGCTTAAGAAAAACTGCTGAAACATACAACTGAATAGAACTTTTTAAATATTATCCTGACAATACATTAATTAAAATTACAAAATTTACTACCCATAAAAGGAATTTCAGTATTATTATAATGAAATCTTGAATGAAATTTCAATTTTCTTAAGTTGATTAAGCTCCAATAAAACATTTTCAAAAAAATTTAATTTCAAATGAAAAATATTTCTGTCAAATCACAAAATTATAATCAAATCAACATAATAATTTTTAGAAAAATAAAATAATTTCCAAAATTATAGTTGTGTGTTTGATAACTTTAACAGCAAAACACAGAAATGAAATTATAAATGAATAAAGAAATGCTTTTAATTGAAAATATTACAAAATGCACTCCTATAAAATGTAATAATTATTTTCTTTTGTTGATGTACTAAACTTAAAGGTTGATGTGAAATCTAAAGGAAGAAATGTCAAACTTAAATACATAGCTTACTGAACAGTGATTATTTTATTAAATACAAAATAATTCACAAATGCAAAAAATATATAACGGATTTTACCATATATCAGTATTTTTCAATGCCCAAGATTTAAATGGCTGAATATGATTATAACGGCAAGCTTTAGTAATAATGCATACATCTTTTGTTCTACTGATGACAGAACAATAAAATATAAACCAACCAGCATTAAAATTTAATATGTCAAGAAAATGTACCTAAATTTTTGGAGATCAATATAATTTAAGGTATAATTTATGATAAAATAAAAATATACATTCTTGTTATCCATATTATGTCATCTGAATTGAATTACACATGGATTATTTGGCAAACTGGGGAAATGGTTATAATGTTGAGAAACTTTGTTACATATACATGCCACACACTTTCTCTAAATTTTTACCAAGGGCTTCCCTTCTTTATATAAGCATGGAAATCATGACTCTGAGATACATTAGGGATCTTTTTCTTTCCCTTGGAGTTTACAGTCTTTGGTAAATGTGGATGATGCACCATCCAGATTCCCTAGCAATCCCACATTATTTCTCACCCTCCTTGTCAACCATTTCCCCCTCTTACATCCAGATCACAATCACGCATGATTTGACACAGCACAGAAAAATTGGGTTCTAGTGCTATAAACCTTAACTTCACTTACTCTCAAAACAGTCAACTATGTAGAGATCAACAACTCACTTCCTACAGAGATACAGGGTGTTTCATAAAAGAAAAAAAAAAACCAATAAATTTACAATCTATAGGTAATCACAGAAAAAAAATGCCTTGGATAAAATAAATAAATATTAACTAGTTGAAATGATGTAAAGTTCCTATATACAAAAAAAGAAGGGTGAAAATACAGTTTAGCGTAACCACTTGGCGAGATTTGAAAAATTGCCAAATTTGGCGATTTTTATGCATATTCGAAAGGGTTGCCACGGCTAAAGCCACCGCAGAGAGAAAGCATGGTAACCATAATTGGCAAAATATCACCAAAAAATTCCTGTCACCAACGGGTGGTTACGCTAAACTGCATTTCAACCAAAAAAAGTAATAAAATTATAAAATGATATCAAAAAAGCTTCTTTACAGGCCACTAATGATTCCTCAATCTGTAACACAGAACAGAATAAAAATAAACTTATTCAATGCTATAGTAACACAGCTGAAAATTATTTAATTACATCAATACCCGACATATTACTCATGCAACTAAGTTTCAATAACCAATAACAGAAAATACTTTCTTTTCTAAACAGTATCTCATCATGGAGTGATACCAATGACATCATTGTTTAGAATAAACTGAGTGAGAATGATTTCTCATAACATTTACTTTTGACAGTTTGTGAGAAACTAGCCCAAGATCATATATTGTATGTTATATATAGTAAACATTCATACTGGTAACTTGTATATGTATGCATACCATTCATCATTGAAAGGCGGTTAACATTTTTATAAAATTAAAACATTTTCAAATGAATTTGAGGTGATAAATTAACATTTCAGATTTCAAAAGTATTCAAATGTCTGTAAAATGTAAAGTTCGGCTTCTACAGTAGAAGTCTCAAACTTAGAGGATCACAAAATCGATTGTGTATCATTGGACTAAGATTTATAACTACAAGGTCCATCACATAAGGCTTTCGTTCACTCGTGATGAAGGTTAACATCAACCATTTATAGTGGTAAGTTCTCATAGTTAATAGTATATAAAAATGCTTGTGAAACAAAGTACTTGAATTCAAAAGAAAGAAGGAATGTGTGACTTGAAAAGCAAATAAAAACAACAACAAACTGCGAGCTTAAAGGGCAGGCAGGACAGAGCACCTTACAGAACTCTTTTAGAAAAAATTCTTCTTATTACTGCAAGTGAATATTTTGAGAAAAACATGAAAATAAACAATTATCTTGTCACAAATATTATTAAAAATCATTTTAAAACAATGTGGTTCAAAACATACGACTTAGTTCATTCATTAAAACAAAAAACCAAGTCAAACCAAATTTATAAGTCCTTACACTGAAGCTTAGCCCAAAATATATTAATATTTTCAAACCATTAAATGATGTCTGCAGTGTAAAAAGTATGTACAAAATGCAATAATGAACAAAAAAAAAGGCAGAATTTTGAAAAAAAAATAGGAGTTTGGCGACAGGGTTTATGCGAAAATTGGTCCATTTATACAACAATGTCTGAATATAATAATCGGTAAGGAAAATTAACAAATAATATGCCATATGTTCATCTAATCCAAAGGTGTAATTTAAAAATTCACAAAGATGTTCATTTATTGTAATTCACGGCAAGTAAGAGAGCGAAATCAAAGTTCCTAAATAATATAAAAAAATGATCCACAGTTTACAATATTAAATATAAATTACTCATTATATCAATAAGACTTTTAGAAATAAATCAATTCTAGCAGAAGCCGTCATATTTACATCATGTGGTCCATAAACAGTGGCTAAAACTGTAGTATTTCCTTGCTGAAAATAAGCTGATCCATCAGCACCATCTGAAACACCCAGTTTGCATTCAATTTTTCTGAGTTCAGTTGGACGTCGACCATCCATTCTTATACCTTGATCGGATAATAATTCTAAATTGGCCATTTTATAGACGAATATTACATTAAAATAAATAAACAATCTTTCGCATATACCGCATGTGTATTTAGAATTGCAACTAAAGTTGAAGTACTTTTCTGCCTGATCCAAAACTTACGAGTGCTGTCTTCCCTGCCACAACTTTATAGTTTAGGTCCAAATGTCCTTAAATTACTTGAGAGTGATTCAGAACTTAATAAGAAAAGAAAATAATAAGTTAAAGTAATTAAGTTATTGTTAAGTGTGTGTGGTCTAAAAGCCATCAGGTTCTCATGAAATGAATGCGAAGTGTTAAGTCAAGTTCCAATCTCAATATATAATCGTGGCTTAAAATTACAAAGCGTATTGGCTGTGTTTCATTAACTTCATAGTCAATCAAAAATAACTCCAAAAGATTAAAAAAAAAAAAAAAAGTAGAAAAAAGTTCTACTTTCCCCAAAACAAACATTATACGTTTACGATTATTATGAGAATATTATCTGGTCGTGGTAGACGAGTGG
>BMAW01083419.1:5317-24550 GCA_019974015.1 Nephila pilipes
AAATTGATGTACATTTAATATTTCCCTTTAAGGGAAATGATACTCTCGTTTCTCATCATGAAAAGTGAGTGGATATTCTGAAGTCTTTTAGATTTGAGATATTTTGGAAATTGAAGTCTTAAACATGAGGGCTATTAACTTTCAGAACTTTATGGATTTTTAAGGGTTTTTAATTAAAAACAAAATAAATCCGCCACACAACATTGGGATTATAAAGACAGCAAGTTAGTGGTCTAGCAGTGAAGAATTCCTGAATTTTTACTTAGAATAGCTTATACTTAGAAACACATAATTTAATTATAGCTCTCCAGAATTTTTTAACAATTAAAAAATTCAGTTTTGGTGTCTGGCTTCTCCTATTTAGATTTTGGATTTTAATATAATTAATTGTTTTATTATTGATTTTTATTGAACATTCTACAATATGAAACGTTTTCTATCAATACCTAATTAATACTTATTGATATTCTCGTCGTATGTGGTAACACAAAATTTTGGAGATCCTTATTTAAAAGGTTTCTTTAGCTTATCCACGGTAAATCTTATTCACTTGCATACATATGTAATAGGATCTTTAGTGAATTATGTATATATTTACATCTATTTGAAATGAACTTCATTCTTCTTACAAGCTTGCATTTAAGTATGGTTTTTCTTAAAATTTTTGAATCTTTATCTAAAATTTTTAATTGAGAAATTTTTACTTTTTGTAATTTGGGTATCTTGCTCTTCCCCCCCCCCTTAATCTATTAAAACTTATATTTCGGAGTGATTCAACTTTCATTTAGCACGATGTATTAGGAGAGGGTGGTTTCCGTAAGACATGCTTAATCTCACAGTTCAACACCCAATCTGGGAAAGTGAATATTTTATTTTGTTGGGCAAGTAATTTTCATTTAATTATTTACTCATTTTTCTATAAATGTTTCTTTTCTTTTATTTAGGTTTTTGTATTTTATTAGTACTCTTATTTATTATGTTTTTCAATAATTTTAATTATTTAGTTGTTTATATATAAATATATATATGGGGGAGGGGGATCTAAGATCTGTCGATCTACTGTATCAGGCAACAGCCATGATGTTCCCAGAGCGCCGCCTAGCGCTTCGAGAGAGATTCGGAAAAGTGAGATGAGACGTAGACGGAGAAGGAGCAAGACGCTGAACAAGATGGTTCAGGAAATTGTGCTGGACATTAAATCTATAATTACGCGAGTTTAATCAATTTGTTTTGTGTTTTAATTTTCTGTCCTACGTCAGTAAATAAACTGTGTGTGTGTTTAATAAGTAGTCGTTACTTTGAATCTTTACACACATCCCACATTTATATATATAAAGTGTGTGATGTTCTGTTGATATGTTATCTTGTTTATAAATGAATTTCATAACTTGAGGATTCTCAAGGTTATTTTTTTGCTTAATTACGAAGAATAAAATAAAGATTTTCTCCTTATTTTTTTCTTCAGGAAAAAGTATATAATAAGACATTTTTTGTCTGATATTTTATTTTTTTGCTTGGGAATTAATTAAAACAGAAAGTAACATAAATTTTCAAACATGTATTAAGCGGCAGAATTTTAGGATTCCTGTAATCATTATACTAGGTAAAATCTATCGTCATTTTGATATAATAAATTTTATTGTTCAAAAGTAGATTTATTGTGTTTACTCGAAGCTTTAGGGAGAAAGGATAGGCACCCGAATTATTTATCTCAATTTTTCCTTTTAGGGAAAATAATCTACAATATTATGAATTAGTTATATTTTAAAAATTGAACAAAGAAATTTCACTTGTTCCATTTTGAAAAGAAAGGAAATTTTCCACATGAAGTTCTAGTGCCAAATTAGTTAAAATTAGAATAGAAAAACTAAGATTATGCGTGAAGCATTTATAAAGAACGCGAAATTTACCTAGATTTTCTTATTAAGTTTATTTTTTCAATTTCACACATAAATCTGGACTAAATTTTTGTTTACTTCATATGTATTTGTTAAAGTATATAAGTTCAATGTAATATACGTCAAAATAGTCAATCACTTAGTCCTACATAACTCTATGTGTTAAACTGGCAAATTACTATAAACAAAAGATGGCGAAACTAGATACTAGAATCAAGCTTAAAATGCTGAACAATACAGTTAAAATAACATTGAAAAATAAGCAATTTCTTAGTAAAACTTAATGTTCAGGTTCGGGCAAATAAAATGTTTTTAATAAAAACATGAAGTCGAGCTAAGTAATGTAAAAAACATACCGTTATAAATAGTTAATACTAGCATTACGAGTTCTATGATATTTCAAGGAGTCGTGCAGCACTTTCCATGTCTCCATATTGTTAAAAATGACAAAGTGTTAAGGAATATTTAAAAACAAAATAGTCATCAGGTCACCATTTCTTTTGTATTTATATCATTATAAAAATTCAATTAAGCTGAGTTTTGTAAAATTTTAATTTTAAGGATATATTTTTGAATTTTCAGAAATGTTTTTAAAACAAATCTAAAAGCACTTACGTTTATCAAGAATAAGTATAATATCTAATATTAATTACATGTTAATTTAACTATTAATAAAGCATGAGAAAGAGTTCATTTTGAGACCAATTTCAAATGAATATTCTAATACTCTAACAAAATTGTTATACATATTTCAATATTTTAATTAAAAATCCCATTTTCTACTTGAGCTTCACCATTAGGAACTTTGGTTTGGCGTTATGAAAATATCAAATATCTGGATACTTTTTGATAGAAGCTAAAAATCTCTTAATCATCATCAAATGATTCTTATCAATGTTTACGACATTCTTAAATCACTCGTCTTTCATTTTTAATGCTCCCGTCTACCGGCTGTTTTAATTTCATGAATGTAATATTACCCCTATGAAATTTTTTCTTTCTCCAATGTAGATTAAAATAATTTATGTATTAAAATAAAATAAAATCCATCTAAAAATGTAAGGAATAATGAAGGTTTCTAAAAAATTAAATTTGTCTCCAATTTTTGAATCTACTTTCAAAAATATTTCTTACAACAAAATAGACGTAAAACCATTTTTGATAATGAGTGGGAAAACTGAATTCAGTGAGAAACTTTCATTTTATTTGTTCTTTCAGATGCATTTTATTACATATAAGTAGATAAAATAGTCTAGATTTGGAGAATAATGTAGAAATACATCAGGATTAGCGTTAGGTTCACGAAATCAAAATGGTGTTGGTACCCGGGAGCCTCAAGCTTACGAAAAGTGTCTGGTTTCCGAAAACGTCGTGGTTTGTTAATTTCTCAACAGTGTTTAAATGATGCATTCAGGATAAGATTCTCTGAATTAAAATTTCTATTTTCTGAGATAATTGCGCCAAGTTTGAAAATATCACATATTTTCGACGATATGTATGTAAGGAATCTCCCTCTTGTTCTAATACCAAAACAGGCATCAAATTACAGAATAATTTTGAAATACTTCAGTCGGGAAAGGGATTTAAGAAATATTAAGTGGCGTGCTGTTTTGTAAGTTTCAGACTTTATATTGGGGTTCAAGAAATTGAGATAAAAATTCTTAAGAAATGAATATTGTTTTGAAATCCGTAGAAAACTTTCCTTATTTTCTATTTTATGAAAGAAATACTTACATTATTACCATTCAAAAACAATAAATAAATGATTACTTGGTTAGAAACTCATGAAATGTAAAGACACACATTTTGTTTTAAAAAAGAACTGTTTTATTTTCAATAACGATTTGTTTAAAAAAATAATAAGAGAAATAAAAGCGACAAATATTTTTTAATATTGAATGACTTTATATATATTTTAATATATTTTATATATTTTTTTATGTGTTTTGATGACTTTATATAGATGTTTAAATTGAAATTAATGGCTAAAATCAGCTAATTTGTCCGAAAATTTCTGGTTTTTAGAATTAAATTTTTTATAATAAGAAAAATGTTTTCTTATGATTACATATAATGACAGATATTTAATGAATGTATGAAAAGGGCATTCCACTTTTTAACTTTACAGTCATGGCTGGAATAATAAGACCAATTATCCAAGTAAAGTCTGTTTATTTCTTCTTGAATAAGAAAGAGGAAATAACATTGATGAAATTACATTCGGTGAATTGTATACATTTGAGGATTTCAGAAACGTATTCAGCCTTCGTGGCCAAAGTGAAAGAAAAGGCAATTTATCTTGCTTGGAACTTGCATGCAATGATTTTTTCAGATTATGTGGTATTGATTGGAGGGATTTTCAGGGACTTAGCTGCAGACAGAAAGTCTAGCAGGAATTAAACTACTACTTCTAAGCGTAGAATCAAGCTCATTGGGCAGTGTTTAACAGCTAGTTATTGCATAAATTAAAAGCTAATCGGGAGTGTGGTATCAGGAAAGAAGAATGAACTCTTCACTGTGATAGTTACAAATAGAAAAAAATTAGGAAATTAATTATATTTAAAGGAAATTATTACACACACACAAACATATATATATATATATATATATATAAAGTTTTTCAATAATGCGTTGTTTCCACCATCTCGTGGATTCGAGTCCTGATGACACTAAATATCCATTGTGTATCGGTGTTGATGCACGTTAAATCTGTTGAGGCTAAGTCTCCCGTTGACGTTCCATAGAAGTTTAGAGAGATGTGTGTGTCAGTTGAGGTGTTGTCATATCGCTTGGCTCTCAAAGTTATGCCCCCAATAGCCCTTGTGTTGCTTCTATATACAACGTTAATAAACAATGAGTCAATAAAAAATATGTTATATCAACCGCATTTTAGTTTGGATTTTAACAATGAGCTTATGAAAAAAATAATCACAGCCGACAGTACTGAAATTAAAACAAAATGAAGAAACAATGAATAGTCGTATACATTTCTCATTCAGGATTTATTTTATTTTTAATGCAAACACTTTTAAATTACTGTACTTATTCTAGAAAACGGTCTTCGTTCAGGCGTGCCAGTAATCTAACGTATTACATAACACATCAATCAATAACTCCCGAAACTAACCCAGAGATGGCGCTCGTAGTAAACCAGTAACCAGGTCTTTCTAGAGTACTAACCTTTGCTTGAAACGTGTCAACATTTTAAGTCGATCGGACCAGAAACAGCTGAGTTATCGAGGTTGGAGTAAAGTCGTTTTGTAGTTTGTTTAAAAAATGGAAAAAACCGAGTTTCGTGTTCTGATAAAACATTGTTTTTTAATGGGTAAAAACACCGTGCAAGCAAAACAATGGATTGAAAAATGTTACCCGGACTCTTGTCCATTAAAAGCAACGATTTGTATGTGGTTTGCCGAGTTTAAACGTGGTCGTACCGACACAAATGACGCGGAACGCTCGGGTAGACCTGTGGAAGCCGTTACACCGGAAAATGTGAGTGAAGTGACAAAAATTATAATGAAAGATCGTAAAGTAAGCTCCGTGAGATTGCTGAGATGACACAGATATCATATGGAAGTGTATTTACTATCCTTCATGAAAAATTGAGCATGAAGAAGGTTTTTTCCAAGTGGGTGCCGCGATTGCTTTCGATGGAACAAAAACAGCAACGAGTCGATGATTCAGAAAGCTGTTTATCGCTATTTACTCGCAACAAAAAAGATTTCTTGCGGAAAAGAAAAAAATAATTTGGGAAAAAAAAAAAAAGATTTGGAAAAGCGTTGGAACGATTGTATCACCCTAAAAGGTGATTAACAAAAGGTGTTATGTTGATGAATAAAAAAAATTTTGCAAAAAAAATGTTGTTTTCAATGTTAGTCTCGGGAGTTATTGATTGATGTGTTATTGACAAATCATAAAATAATTTTATGTCATCTTATTTAATAGAATGTCGTATAGGCTATCAATACAAAGCAGATAATTTTTTGCAGTTTTAATCATTTTGTGTCCCACTTCGTTTGAATGGAAGGTATTAAATTTTATTCTATGATACACCAATTTGCCGTTTAAATGTATTATTAGTTGTTTTCTAGTAATCCGATATTTTTCAGTGATCCAGAGGTGCTCTGGTCCTAAAATCTGCCTGATTATTGAGATTTATCTACTATAAATTTAAAACAGGAAATTCGTAGAAAATGCCCAGAAACTATAAAATAAATACAGTTTAAGTTATCGAACTCTAAATAAAGCTCAAGAATAAATAAACACATAAGAAATGCAAATAAAATGATCATTCCTGAATGAAGTTCTTGAATTTTTGTTTAATTACCTGTATCAAAACTCCTTTCTTCCAAAGCAACGCCGTCCGAAGTTTCGGATCCGCGTCATTAAAATGTCACGTATAAAACAAGCAAATCTCCCGAAACATCTCCAAGGACACAGCAAGCAAGCGAGATCTCTCTCGTTTATGTTCACGCCATCATTAAGTCAGGGAAAAGGCAGTTTCACCTGTCACACAATGTCGTAGTTATTAGCTTTCTCGTGGGAGTTTGGAGTGTCCTTTTGGGAAAGCTGCATTGAATGGGCAGGTGGCCTTACTGAAATGTAGCTTTTCACTCTTCAATGCAACCTTGTTGGATAATTTCGGGTCCTTTTGAGAATGCTGGGAGATTTCTGTTCTACTAGAATCACTTGTTACTTCTGGAGAGGATTTTGAGCTGAACGGCATTGCAAATATTTCGAGTAGAATTGCTTTTGAAATGATGTCTGTGGAAAGGAAAATTATATTGCATGGCTTTTGGAGATATTCTGGAGTTCTTGGAGGAAACGTCATGAAAGTATTTTAGGTTTTGAGTCTGAAATTAAAAAAGATATTAGGTAAATTGTGTATATAATATTTCAAATTTGTGATGTGAAATTTTAAGATTTAACTTTGTTGGCGTACAAATGATAATCTTACAAATAGAGAAGAAAAATCCTTACTTATAGAAGTAATACTTTTATTTATAGAATCATACTTTACTAAGAATTTCAAGGATTCCTAAAATTTATAATTATTTTTCTTTCAAAATGTAAAGCTTATATTCAATGTGACGAATGTTTATATAGCAATTACTTGAGTGTTTAAAGAAGAAAAAAATTTTCTTATTTCTTACGTTTCTTTACTATTTTTTTCATATTTGAGAAGAAACACTTTCTAAAAACTAGAAAACATTCTGGTAAATAATAAACCCTTTTTCGAATCTAGGAACAATATGGGAGCTATGTAATGTAAATTGTTGATTATATATATTGACACACTTAGAAGCAACATGAAATTTATTGATGATGGACCTCATAATTTTGAACACCGGTAAAATGAAGAGGATGACACTTAAGTTGCCACACTCTTTCCTAACTTCTCCATCACAACAATGGTAATCTTCGGAGCTTCGAGACCCGTGTGGTGACCGGGAATGACAGAATAGTCCCACTGTAGCTCATGCATGTCGTAAGAGGCGTCTAAAATGGGTACCCAGTGTCTGGGAGTATAGCCAGGCACCCTGCCCCTGGGGATTATATCAGGGAACCTGAGGGATTTGCCTTCTTCAGGTAAGTACGCGCATCATGACCCCGAGGCATCCTAGTGATATTTTCTTTCCCATGAGATTTACTGTCTTTGGTAAATACTGGTGATATGCCCCGGGTTACCCTAGGGACCCTTCTATGTTTTCGACCCTCCTTTTTGTGAACCAATTTTTGATTTTTTTTTTTCAATTTCTGCACGTCTAGACCACAGTTAAATCTTATTTGGTGCAGCATAGCCAAATCTGGCTCTTGCGCCAATAAACTTTACATTCACTCACTCATTTCGGAGCTTCGACGGATTTAATAGTCAAATGTATTTAATGGAACAGACACATTAGAAAATATCTTAATAATTAAACTTGGCTTGTTTTTATGAACTTCCCCCAAAAAATTATAATTCAAGTCACTTACATTATGAATGGAACAAATAACGATTTAATAAAATATAGGAAAACACGAAAAAATAAATTTGAGGAATGTAGGAAGAAACTTAAGAAAGTTGTTGCAATAAACGAACAATATTGAATTAATAGGGTTAATGAATACATAGCGACAAAACTATATTTAAGGCAAATATTGTTGGATTCAAAAATTGCTATGTATATATAAAATTCGAGGACATATAAAGTCACTCTCCTTCTTATAAAAATGCATCCTCTTAAAAATCTCGATTTGGAATTTCAAATCAAAAAAGAATGCTCAAGAACATCTTAATCTCAAGACACACGTTAAGTGTACATATGGAAACTCAAATTAGTAATATGAAGAATAAAAAGTATTAAGAAAATAATAAAATAGAGAGTCCTTTTCAAACTACATTCCTCAACTCTTGTTTAATTACCCGGATCACGAAACTCCTTGCGTCGAAGTTTCGGATCCGCATCATTAAGACATCACGTGTCAAAGAAATAAATCCTTCCAAACTTTTGGGAGGCTACGACAAACCGACGAGGATTCAGAATTCTTGTTAATACTGGCGCCATCATTAAGTCGGAGGAAAGTGAGTTTCAGTTCCGAGGAACAATGTATAGTAGTATTAGCTCCCTCGCTAGTTCTTGGAGGGTCTCTTTCATCGGGGCAGGTGTCCATTTCTGTAATCCATAAGCGACAGTTTCGTAGTTCTTTTAGATAATATCATGCACATTGTAATGACAACAAATATTTTTACGAGGGGTGTTGTGAATTCGAATGGCCTTGAAAAGTTATGGTATAAATTGGATTTTCAAAAAATAATGAGATAAAATGATGTGAAATTATCGGGGGCTTTATTTCCAAGTCTCTGTTAATTGTATCTAAATCAATCATGACTTTGTGTTTTATTGTACTAAACCGCTACAACCGGAAAAAAATTATTCGTGTAAAATATTTGAAATGAGTGGTCTATTTGCGTTAACCCACATATACACTGATTCGAAAAAGTAAGTATGTAGAACAATTGTTAAGCGTTCGATAAATTTTCAGTGAATGAAAAGATGGTTTCCGTCACTCCACCAAAATTACTGTTCTGATATCATCCTGATTTTCTAATGTTTCCTAACTTATAGATAAAAATACTCTCACAAGTACCATATCGATTAATATCGTGTGCGACCGTTAAGGTGATTTGAACTTTTTATCGAGCATCGTAGAGAAGCCATTTCAGTACAATTTGAGAAAAATATTTTGGATCATTACCTACTTGAAAGATATTATCTCTTAAGTCCTAACTTAAAAGCACTTTGACGTACATTAATATAGTTGTACTTATCAAAATATATTGAAACAGGTATATTGATTCCTTATTCCGTTACTTCACACTGAATTGCCAACACCAACCACTGACATGAAATCTCAAGCCGTAATCAAACTGCAATGACATATTTTTTTTTCTATTTCTCTTATGTTCCTTCATTTCAGCTCTGTATTTGATTTGCATTGATTGTTTATTAACGTCAACCCTTAGAACAATAGAATGATGCCAAAGGGGAAGTGCTCACCCAAAAGAGTTTAGCGTTACAAAGCCCTCACTTCAAGAAGCAGCAGTCTCCTAATTCAGCATTTATTTATAAGTCCAAATTTTTTTTTCAATGAATCCAAGTTTTAACAGTACCTCGTAGAAGGCTGATGCACGTTAAATTTGTTGAGATTCCGATTCCTTCCTTTGGCATAGTGTGAAAGTTTAAGACGGAGGTGTCAGCACAGGTATTGTCCTCATTACTTATCCAATGCTCAAAATTAAGAGCTCTGTTCATCAATAACCCTCGTATTGTTTCTCAGTGCGACGTAAATAAACAGTCACAATCAATTCACAGCTTGGTTATGCACGTCATCTTGAAAGAAGAATAAATTTGAAAGTAGATTAGATCATTCTAATTTCAAACAGGAAGCTGTTGACAGGAATTATTTCACTAAAAAAAATTCTTCATAGAAATATTTCAATAAACACCCTTTGTAGAGAGGTTGGTGTTGAAAGTACCCTTTGTAGAGACTTTGAAGTAGGTCAGATGAAGAGTATACCACTTCAAGTGCCAAACTCTTCATCTGCCCAAGAAAAAAAAATTTGCGATTGGAGGCGGGAACCTCTTTGGGCTGTTAAGAAAAAGACAATCAAAAACTTTCAATAAACGAATAATGCAAATTGCTAGAGATTCTTGGATATAGTTTATAAATTTCTGCTGCATTTTTCATCACTAACTTAAAATATTCACTAGAATTTCAAAATCATATGCGTTTTTCAATCTTCGAGAAAGAATTCTTGAATATAAAAGCCCTCACGCTAATGTGTGCTCAAAATGAATGTAAAGAAGAAAAATCATTCTAAAAAAAATCTGAACATCAAAGAGCATGCCTTCCTCAGAATGCATCGAATTGGATACAATAAAAACAACCATTCTATGTTTTACTAAACAAACACCCATGTTTATATCTAAGCCATCACCCGTAAAGGCGCCATCTCCAAGCTTATATACATATACCAATTTGTATGGGTGCTTGTATGTATATTTATTCCCCGATGCACACAATAGCATAATGGGGAAAACGTTTTTCACAATAGGGCTGAACGTTGGATTTGTAATATGGCGTCGGCTGTTTTGAATTGCAAATGTGAACAAATACACAACGCTCTATTGGAGTCCAGATGAGAATTTTTTTTATAATTTTTTTTATCTGTGCGTGTATGTGCATTTCTTCTGGAAAAAAAACTACATCAAGTTAAAATAACAAAAATGGATCTAGACCCTAGCACACTTTATAAAATAAACTGGAACTCAACAGATGTATTTGCAAATGTCTTACTTCTATTCTTGTTTTTTCATCGTCAAATAGAATCTAGTTACGATAGCAAACGATAATATTTTTCCTTAGATTTTGTTCAGAATTTTGTGCGGAAAGTTTTTCGATATTGCCGATTTTTTTTCTCTCCATCTTTATTCTAAACATTAAGAATTGTGATTTTTTAGAGGTCTGGTATTCTTTATTTTACTCCTTTCACTTCAGTTTTTTAAACTTCATTTCGAGCTTGCGGTGACTTTGTCGTCTTGAAGATCGAAGATCGAATTTTAGAAGGAAAAGAAAGGAGAGAGTTTTTTCCCTTCTATTGCATTCATGTGCAGATTTTCAAGATCTTAGTTCTTTTCACAATACGCAATGGAACTTTTCAGTCCCGAAATGATCCAGTTCATTCATTCTTATTTTAAGTATGACTGAGCCATTGTTTGCTTTTTTACAGAAGAGGGAATTAACTTTTGGAAGTAGGTTCGTATTACGCTGAAGATAATCCAATCACTCGTATTGGAGAAAAGTCCTCTAGTACTGTGTGAAAAAAAGTTAAACAACCCTGAAAATCTCTGTAGAAATTTACTATTTAATATTTAGCAAAATACGTGGACTCTATGACTTAAAGTGTAGTTATAAATAATTTTTACACATTCAACACCATATTCACTTTAACGAAATATAAAAATTGTACATAAAGCACAAATATTAAATATATAGGGCGTAACAAAACTCATTGGTAAAAATTTAAGGGGTGATAGAAAACGTCTAAACAAGAAATTTTTTCTAATATAATGCATGGATGCAGAGCAAATAGAGAACCAATAGACTGCGCTGTAATGGAAGGTATAAGGCGTGAGTTTTTTTTTTACACATCGTCATTTCTACCATGGATTTCAGGAGGCATCCACGATAGAAATTTTTCTGATAGCTGTGTCACACTATGCTTCCTGAAATCCATGGTAGAAATGACGATATGTAAGAAAACTCGCTCCTTATACTTTCCATTGCAGCACCACCTAACGACCATTACTATGCTAAACTAGTGATTTTGCAGGATTATCGAGCGTCAATATAATTTTAATGGAAATATCAGATAAAATGTTCAACGAGATTAAAACATGTATTTAATATGTATACGTACATTTAGAGCCCGTGTGGACAATACAAATATCCGACAAAGTATTTCTTCTCATTCTGGCAGCTATGGAATTAAATTCAAACACATAATATGATTTGAATATACTTGTATTGATAAAGAGCAGACACAAAAATTAATACAGTGCAATGATAGGTAAGCTAAATTGCGACAAGATATTCTAATCACATGCCCACGCTTAGTTGTTTTATCAGCACTTGAAGAACACCTACTGGGCTTTAAAAACGTCTTATGTACAATAAATAGTCCATACAAGTTTGTAACATTGTATAAAAGTGATTTGTAACCACTTAGGAAACAAACATTGTACTGGAATCAAAACTGACAGTTGCGATAGAACACAGGGTGTAATATCGGGTTGCGCTGTGTCAGTTCAGTTAACTCCCGAATTTGCTTAGAAGAATTCGAAGGCGAAAGGCTCGATCAATGCTAGAAGGTAGAATATGCCAAACAATCCAATGCCCATTTAAAGACAGCTTACATTGTTGTTGTTACCTAATGCCTTTATATACTACTATTTGAAGCTGGGGTTCGAGTCCTGAAGTCACCAATGATATACTGTAGGACTTCAAGTCTTCCGGAATGCTCGTTGTGGAAATTTGGAGAGGAAGATGCTAGCTCAAGTGTCGTCCTCGTCAGGCATGACCGTTGCTCAAAATTATGAGGTCCGAAGTCAATAGTTCACATGTTGCTTTGAAGTATGACCATATGTGGCTTAAATTCTATGGACTAAATTGATGCGACGTCATAATCACAACATATCTATATCACTTGCTACCCGCCGATGTAAATAAGTCGTGTTATTTTGCTTAGCACTGTGTTTGTGAAATGTGTTACGCTCCATTCGCTAATGTAACTTACATTTCGCAATATATACTACTATTTAATAGAATGAGAAAGTTTCACACAAACTTTTTTATGCCTTGTTTTAAAATAATTGTTTAAATATTTATGCAACAGCAATCCAAAATAAAGATATTGAATCATTCTACTATCAACAAGATTAAATAGTGGCTTCAAATTTATTTGGTTTCTCAGACATTTTTTGTAATTATGAAAATATTCTAATTTAACTGTGAATTTCTAATATTTGAAAAAAAGTTTCTTTACAGTTGTTCTATTAAATTTCATGCAATAAGATTATTTGAGGAATGTTTAGATTTTAATATGTTGATATTTATTTTTAATATTTGTTTAAATTGTCTGGTAATATTTGTTTGTTTTTACATTGAGGGGTTTCAAATTTGAATGAATAATTAATGCAAAAGTATTTTATATATTTTTAAAGTATTACGCATTTGAAAGATTATAATGTAATATCTTCAGAAAAATTCTGTTATGTCTTAAGAATTATTAGTGAACAGTTTTGAAAATTATTTTCATATAAGTAAGTATTTGCATTTGTTCCAGACTGTATTCTATACATATCTTTAGTGACTTACTTCTTCACTTTTATTCTTGAAAAGATTTAAGACCCACTTCTTAAGAATTATTGTACATCAATATTGAAAATTATTTTCATATATGTAATTATTTGTGTATGTTGTTAACCATATTTGTCAAAAATATGTACCATTGAATTGCCTTTATAGCATAATGCAACAAAAATATTGATTGTTTAAATTAATTTTTACTTTGTTAGAAATTTTAAATAAAGGCAAAAGTAAACTATGTTTAATATTTATTTTATAGAATAAAACCAAAGTATTTAAAAATAATTGTGAAATCTTAAGATTTTTGGGCCAATTGGTGACACTTTTATAGATGATTGTACAACAATGAGATGCTCAACAAAAATTCTAATATTTACTTTATAATGTAAGCTAATGTAACTTAAATTGTTTTTTAATTTGACTGATAAATTATTATACATCTTGTTGTCTTAAAATGTTTAAGATACTAAGGTTTTTCTATTTTCGAACAATTATTGTTACATCAGTTTTTCATACAAATAACAAATCATGGCGATGATAAAATAAGAAATTATTCTCGTTGAATAAGATTTAGATAAAAGTTGTTTATTTCCAGATAATTTTTCAACGAATTGAAGTAAATTTAGGATAAAGGAGTTATATAGATATTTCAGCATATTCTTTTCTTCAACATGATTTTAATTTAAACGAAAATTTAATGTCTATTTTGGAGCCAAATATTCACAGCCTAATCTGGCAACCTTCCTGTCATGTACCAAATACTATACATCATATTATAATTAACCGTATGGTGTTTCAACATCATTTTCTCACACTTTTTAAGTCATCTGTATAAAACTCATGACACTTTGGGAGAACGCATTACTTATTTGTGCTATAATACAAAATTAGATTTTTATATAATATTTAAGATTTTAACCCTAACATTTCATATCTTTTTTATATGTTTTTAAAAAAAAATGTTGCAAAATTTTAAATAAATGTTGATGCATTTTATTAGAATTTATTCTTATGCCATGAATTCCGAATTCCTTCACATAGAATAAAAAAAATTCTTTTGAATTCGATACATGACACAAACACTATACTTATATATAATACATTATATTGTGAAAACATTTCTGTATTTTCATCATAGAACAAAGTCAAGATTATCCGACCATTTTATTCAATATGCGAAATATTTTTATTTGCAATCGATTCAGTTACAATCATTCATAAGAGTCCCAGTCAAATGTTTATTATTCACGGTAAGGCCATTCTGATAAAAAATAAAAGGACTTGATATTTGTAAAATGTTTATTTACACAATTTAACTGCTTTAATTAACTTTAGGAAGTACAGGAATAAACATTTTAATAACTATGCTTAGTCTGAGATGAATTAAAAATTAAAACTGAGGATTTAGTCATGACGGGAAAATCACATTTGTATGACAAGGCCACATAACAGAGTGTTAAACTGTATTCAAGATTTATTAGATTGTAAATCTTTCTATTTTCCAAAACAGTTTTGATGGTATTATTTCCATTAAGAATGCAATTTTAAAAAGGAATATTTTATATATATATATATTCCTATTACTCATATTGATTATCATTAATGTAAGTTTTGGTATATGTTTATTTTTCAAATTGTCAGAATTTCAATTTCTGCACTTCATTTTATTTTAAAACATATAAGCAAAAATTGTATTTGATTAAAAATATTACTGTATAAGAAAAAAAATGTTTGAAGAGTCTTAATGCTAGCAAATCATTATTAAAATTGAAATCGTATATGGAATTAACATAATCACATTTCTTTTTGAAGTGGCTGAAAAGGCTTTCTACATTTACTTAAATACCGTTGATTCCTTTTTTAAAATATTATAATCAGCTTAGAATTTAATTGATTTTATTTACAAAACAAGTTTAAGAAACTATAATTGAAAGCACAAATTTACAAATATTTAAATCACAAATCATTATATAAATGATACAGGTTAATTGTGTATCTTGATCAACAGAGAAAATAAATTAATCTAAATTTAAAACATATTTTGCTTTAATTTTTTAAAGGAATCAGCCTGATAAATAGAAAATTGTATATATATATATATATATATATATATATATATATATATATATATATATATATATATATATATATATATGAAGGTACTATTTTTCAGAAATGCTTGATTACAGTTTCTGTCTATTCACATTTATTTTTCAGACAGCTTAGAATAATTACACTTCTAAAATAATTATTGAGGCCTTTATTCTTAACATGTTAAAATCAACCGATGATATAATGATACATAACAATATTTATGAATCAAAATACCTTTCACTTTGAAATACAAAATTTTAATCAAAACAAAAGGGGGAAAATAAATCAATAATCGCTAACAGTTTAAAAATGAATATTTTTATAATAGAAAATAATTTAAAACTTACATCACCAAAGAGAGTATACAAACGCCAGAAGTAAGTATAGAGAGGCTTGGCGTAGTGAAGTACATTTTAACAACACATTTAAACGAAAAAAAGACAAAAGATACATAAAAATATACTAATTATTTCTTGTCTAATATATGTAATTGAATAATGTAAGAAATATGATAATATCAAATATTTATATTGAAATAAAGGGAATGTACAATATATATATATATATATATATATATATATATATATATATAATTATCATATAAGGAACCCTTATACTAACGCAGAACACGTCGATACTTTAATATAGATATCACATGATCTGGCACCATCACGAAGCATCCTGGTGGTCTTTTAATTTTGCATAGGTTTTTCTCTCTTTGGTAAACACAGCCGACACACTATTCGGTATATCCAACTCACCTACTCTATTTTCGACCCTTTTTAACTGTCAACTAATTTTGTTTTCTTCGTTTTTGTTCAAATGGCTAGATCACATCTACTTCTTGTTATGCGCTACATTGCCGTATTTGGCTTTTGCGGCATTGATATCCGCCATCACATAGCCTCAGACTGCTTCAAAGAACAATGTAAATAATATAACCTATCAATCAATTTTATTATTTCACTGGCTTTAAGTTGATTAAAGGTTGAAAATGTAATTATGATTTTTTATAGTAAAAATGGCTCAAAATAATTTCTAGTCAAATTAAAATCTGAATTTCGGATAAATACGACCTCTAAGTTTATACAACCTTCTATGATAAAAAAAGTCATTATTATTCATATAGTCCATTTGTCACAAATTTACTTTTTTCCTTTTTGTGGTAATTATTTTTAAATTTTTTTTGACGTATTTATGTACAATGAAACTTATTAATACAATTTTAAGTACCTTTTTGTAGAATTAAATGCAGATATTTTGAGACTTTTCGTACTGTAACTGTGTGATTGTAAAAGAAATATTGATCTTAAAATTATTGAAAAGATTTTTCAGTATAAAATTACGATTTTTCAGATAGAAGATTAAAATTAAAAATTCTTTTTAAAAAATTCCTGTAGGCAATTCATGATAATAATAACAATTTTAAACAGAAAAATATTCAATAAAATTTGGTGCCAAAATTTAAATGAAGATGAAGAATAGGAATAAAAGAAAGGTATAATATATATTTACTTTATATTTTTCGAAATATTTCGATCATCCCAACTTTATCATCCCCATAGTTAATACAGATCTTTAATAATACGTGCAATATAAATTAATCTAATATTAAATCTAAAGTAACATATAATACAATTTATTTTTATTTTATCGGAATAATTAAAATTAATCACTCTAAGAATTGAAAAATATATTTCATCAAACTTGTTAACTAAACGCTTTATATTGCAATTTTCTGTCTTGAGAAAAAAATATAGATTGTGACATGAATTTTCTAAAAGTGTTATTTTGTAAGCAAACATTAAATGAATAATTAAATATAATAGTTAAAAATGTACTTATACACGGTATTTTAAATTCACATTAACGTAATTGTCTGATATTATATTAGCATTTCTCACAACATTAAATTATGCACATTATTTTATTTGTGATTATATTGCAAAGAGGGAAATTACCTTAAAAAATTAATCTTTTGATTTTCAATAATAAAAATAAAATTTTTAATATCAATGTGTCATTTATTACTCTTCCGTTTTAAACTTTTATATTTCATTAAAACCATTTTGTAACAAAATGTAAGTATTGTTATGTAAATAATTTTTTTATCAAAAATATATGCACTTTTTGTAAAATAAAAACAATATAATTCTATAATTAAGTTTTTTTCAATAATAATTACATTGAATAAATAGAAAAGTTTTAATTAAAATGTATTAATATCGCTCTCTATTATCCCCAAGTATAAATAAGCATTTTTACAAAAAATACAAACCAAATATCCCTTTACATCCCCGCTACTTTTATTACAAAATAAACGCATTTTTGACAAAAACAAACACTATTTTCAGTACAAAGTCTTACACGAAAAAAAAAATCATTGGGTTATTCAAAAATAGAAAGAAAAAAAACCTACCGCAGTGTTTACCTTTTGCCGAAGCCAATCCTTATTTAAAGCAAAACAAACACAAACCCGCATACTTCTAAAGCTAAGCATCATCTTTTAATTATTTAAAATTCCGCTTGAGGGCTAAATAACAAATTTAAATACAAAATGCCCCATCCTCGTGTTTAAAGTAGCGTAATTATACTTGATATAGGCGGATACTAATTAAACACAATAACGCGTTTGTAAAAGTGCTTTTGTTTTCCCGCATGTTTTGGGGGTATTGATATATTCACTTCAAGATTCAATTAACATTTTCTGAGCACGTTTAATATTCATAGAACCACAACTGTTTTCAAATTACTTTGAGTGCTCCGGGGAAAAGAAGGTCGTTTTTGTTAATCTATATCTACCGCTCGCTGTGGTTTAGTGGATTATCATCATTAAAGTTTAACGTTTCTTTCTCTTTCGAAGCTTTGAGGGGGAGGGGGCGCATATCTAACTGTAATGAGGAACCTAGATTTGAATAGTATGCGTTGTAAATGGTTATTTTTTTTGTTTTGATTCCTTTGCTATATATAATGAATTATTCAAATGGAACAAAGAGCTATTGAAGTCATTTATTCTGTAGAAATAAGTATGCAATTTTGTAATTAGCATATTTTTTTTTCTAAAAAATACAAATTAAATCTTTTTCACTGTGTGCACATTGTTTCAAATCTTATAAATTACTGCTTCAGTTTGTAATGAATTTTATTCACTTTCCTTTGGGTTGTACTTTTTGTATCAATTTTGATGCATGTAACTAGTTTATATTTAATTATTAGAGCTAATTGTTTTCAGAAAAAAAAAAGTACGAATGAAGACGTATTCGCTCATCTCAATAATATCTATTTGAGGCGTGTTCTCATCGGTCGGAAACGGAACAGCGATGATTTTTGAGATGCGAAGAGCGTTGTTGTTGACTTAAAAATGAAATAACAGTAAAATTGACATGTTACAGCGGTTGCCATTTTCCATTTCACATTATATTGCACAATCGCCAACGTTCAGTCGGCTTGCTATGCAACAAATCACTTTTTTGTCTTTTGAATAATCATCATATTATTTGGCTTGGTATATTATTTCCAAAAATAATATGGCTCCATGATTGTTTCAAAACTGTAGTAAGTAAGAGCCTCTTGTTAACTTTTCTAGAAATCAGCATTATTTTGGGGTAAAAAAGAACACAGATATTAAAGAAACATGGATTAAATGTAATATGAATATTAAAGACCTATCTATACTGAGCCACATGATATATCCGTTACAGTAATAAAAGATAGTGTAAAATTCTAGTTGTAAAATAATACATTAAGTAAAGAGAATGCTGGAAAACAATAAAGTACTAAATAGTAATTAAACATGGAGTTTGGAAGAGCGCTGTAGGTATAAGTATGA
>BMAW01083427.1:0-29329 GCA_019974015.1 Nephila pilipes
CGACGCGTAGATTCTTTGCAATGGATTAGGAATGAGTTCGAAAAGATGGATCTCATCAGGAAATATTAATAATCTTGTTCCTGGGGAGAAAATAAATATTATTAACGAAAAATAGTCGAGAGAGAGAGTGAGAAAGATTTTGAAGATTCTTGAAACGCAGTTTATAGTAGACAATTTAATTAAAACCTTTTTGATGCAGCAAGCAATTTCCAAAATTTGATGGAATAGATTTTCATGTTTTTATACTCTATTAAAAAGTTTTTGATTTGACAAGGTTGTAAGACATTATTCAATTTAGAGTAAAATAAATGAGAATTCTAAACATTTCATCAAATAAGGATCTAATACCTTTGATCTCTGATAAGAGTATTTGTAGCCTTTATGAATTTTCAATCTTGTTATCATATTAAATATTAACAATTCATTTACATTTGTACAAAATCTCTAAGGTTTATTAAGTGTGATTGATCGGTTTTATTAATGTCACACTAGAAGCAACACCAGAACTATTGGAGACGGACCTCGTAATTTTGAATCTCGATCAAGTGACGTAGATGACATATGAGCTGGCCTCTTCCTTTCCATGGGAAGGAATGATAATGATAATGGGAAGATACATATCAAAGAATATGAAGAAGGAGAGACTTGTTGAAAAACTGAGAAAGATATTATTACTTTAATATTATTTTCTTCATTATTAATTTATATTGGATATAAATAAGTTTTGTTTTTATGGAAAAAATTTCCACCGGTTTTACCCAATATATATAGCTAAAATAACAGCAGATATAACAAATTTATGATTTAATAGAATTTTTTTTATGAAAGGATGTTAGTTTAATATAAAAAAGGCGTTTTTTTCCATTCAGGTGTATCCAGAATTCTTAATTTAATAAAAGATGCATTTTATAAAGAGGAAATGGAATTTTAGTTTAAAATTTTCAAAACAAATCTTCAGATTTTACATTCTATCATTTTACATTTGATTTAATAAATGTGAAAAGTAACATTTCAGTACTATTAAAATTTTCCTGTTATCTCAAAATTTTTAATATTTTGTAATGTTATGCGGCGTTACTTAAGCGAAAATATTCTTAGACAATTTTACGACATTTAACATACCATTACTTTTTCTGATGGTACATAAAATAGATTTACTTTTGTCATTTTAAAAGGGAATTTTCCTTCATGAAAGGATCAAATCTTATTGGGAAATTGTTTAGTGGACACAAGCTATTCTGGAAATGAGTTCTTTCTGCTTAGTAAGACCGAAATACAACTTGTAATTTCTAATAGTATAAACCTTCGTACAGGAACCATTATCTGAGTGAATCTTCATCAGGGAAATCCTTAATTTGGATTCAATTTTGCTTAGAAAATCTTTGCAATGGATTTGAATAAATTGTTAAAAGATACTTCTGATCAGGAAATAATTTTACTTTGCAGAGAATGGATGTTTGATGAGCCTGTTCCTTATCTTGAAAGATTACTGAATGGTACTGGAGAAAATTCTAATTACTTGTCCGAGAGGCTGGTTCCCAGGCAATTTAATTAAAATTTCCCTGATTTCTCAGGTAACTTTGATGAATTTGAATTTTTTCTAGCGTATCTTCTTTCAAAAACACTATGGTACATGTTTAGAGATTTGTTTTTATCACTTCATTTCAAATAATTATAAAATAAATTGGGATTAAATATTTTTTTTTATGAAGACTTATACATTCCTCGTCAAACAGGAGTCTTTTCCAGATGGAAGTAAGGTACATAAATGCAAATTAAGAAGTTATTACATCTCTATTGAATATGCAAATGATTAAAGTGCCAACGCCAACGTGAGTTATCGCGCCATTAAGGACTCTTTAACAGGTCTTCCCAAAACATATTATTTTGATTCTAACTAGTAGGCATAGGCTTAATTTAACGCTTTTAAGTTAATAATGATGTTGAGAAAAGATCAACAGCCATTTGAACGGTCTGACACCTTTAAGAAAGACGGTATTTTGGACTTCGTATCAGAGGATAGTCAGATCGTTTGATTGTGTTATAACGGTACAATTTCAATTTCATGGAATTGAGTATAAGAATGTTACTGCTAATGAGAAGTAGATTTAGGTAAAGCTACAGGATTTACAAGTAAGGAAGATCAAAGAATGGAAGACATTCCAGACATTATGCGCCACACTTCTAGACGTTATGTGAACAATGATGCATTATCTGCATCTTCTTGTAAATTTCAGTATTGTTAGAAGATTCTTCCGGATTGGGCGCCCAGAGACTATTATGCAGAAACTCTGAAATCACAGCAACGTCACCACAGATTGCAAAGGTGCAACGAAAGAGCAGCAAGGAGCCGTGCGGAATGTCAACCTGACATTTTTAATGATGAGTCTCCTTTTTTTTTTGTTTCGGTCAAGATTACCGTACCCGCGTGTGGAAGCAACGCCACAACGAACGATTTGCAGTTTCGGACATAAATTCATACAGTAAAATGTATTATTATGGAGCGTGATTTCATACGATGTTAAATCACCGTTGGCCTTTATCAGAATCACTTTGGCAACCTAACAGTACATCTGTCACTTGTGTAGTATTTCCTAAAACTCATTTCATTTCTATTAATATGTATTTTAAAATTATTAAATTAATAGATAAAAATAAAAAGTTTGTAGTTTTCAGAGACATTTCGTATTGCTTTCGTAAACTTTCATTTCTAACTTCAAAATACCTATATTGATGACCTTTATTTTCGTTTAACTTATTACTTTGAAACTACAGAATACTTAATACATGTAAATGTCTTAGAATTTTGTCAGTTAATTTTTAGAGTTCTTTTCTTGATTCATAGAAATTAAAACTGTAGTAACTGAATGTTAGGTAAATTTTTTTTTTGAAATAGAAGTTACTTTATTACAATTTTGTCTGTCTTAACATACAGGGAATCTTACGGTCATGAGATAAATTATAAGGGATATTATAGCTTACCAAAACATGTTTTTTATGTAGGGATCTATGGTAGTAAGTCATATGTTTATTCATGAATACTAAAAATGAGACATGAAAAGAAAAACGTTATTTACAACATCATTGTAAAGGGCTTTCAAAATTCTCACAAAATTGAGACCTCCATTTGTATTACAAACTAAGCTACAGCCTTCAGTAATACCAACTAGCTACGACTGGTAGGAATTACTGTCGCTACAGGGATGTAGTGAGCCTGGATATCCTTAACCTGATTCATCTGCAGAAAAACGGAATTTTCAACTTTGCGTGTGCACCTCAGCCTTGGTGAGATATTTTACGATCAGTGAAAAGACTATGTATGGAAATGGTAGAGCAGCTGATACTCTTTCATGAACGTTTTCCGAATAAGTTTATTATGAACTGCAAATGTTCGAGCTTTTTTATTAGCACCTTTAGGAAAATGGTTCATTCATCAGTAGTTCTGATGGAATTAATAGAACAAATGCTATATTCCATCCAAAGTTAGAATAAACCATCTTGAACACTATGAAGGAAAAATCCTAGAAAAATTCGAAAGCTGTTGAACGTCGTATGTATAGGAGTCAAACCCGCACTTGGAGGGTCTTAAATGAAGAACGTTTACACCCATTTCACATTCAGACAGTTCAAGCTTTGGAAGCAAGGGATTACTTTCTGCGCAAAGAATTCTGTTAATATTTCTTAAAGCAATGTGGCGTTGAAGCCGGAATACACAGCTTATGTGCTATTCAAAGATGATTAGACTTTTACATAGGGAGGTGTTTTTAATAGACGCAATATTTATGAGTCAGCAACAGAGCGCCCAATACTCATGTGTGAGAAATTTCGTTACACATCCACATGCATTCCAAAAATACTTCACAATGAATGTTCGGGCGCGTATTAACTTCCTCATAGGTCCACATTTCCTCCTGATTCAGTGATTCACGTTATCGTACTTTTTTGGAAGAGGCTTTATCAGAATTGCTGTAATACTTTCCGATTGTTATTCATACTTAAATACAGTTTCAGCATGATGGTGCGCCAGTCTATTTCAAAGTGGTTGTCTGCAATTAACTGAGTGCCCGTTTTACGGAGAGTTGAATTCTAGATCGCCAGATTAATTTAGCATCGATTACTTCTTATTATGTTGCTTAAAGGATATCCTTTACGAGACTCTGACTCAATCTAAGGATTCACTCAGTTCATTTACTGTATAAATTAATTAAAAAAAAGGAATTTGTAATGATGTTGTAAATAAATAATATTTATTTTTCATGCCTCACTTTTTGTGTAAAATAACAAAATAACTTCACTTTCTACCATTCATTTCACTGCAAAAATTGTATATTTTAGTAAAATATACCACCCCTCACAGTTTATCCTAAAACCTTAAAATCACCCTGTAAATTTGAGATTAAGGCTTAGATATGTTACTGTCAATGTATGAAAAGCAGGCATTCAATATAATACCTAGGCATTGTTTATAATACCCGGCTTTAGCAGGCAATGTAGGAAATATGAGAATTATTACATACTTTTCATAGGTTGTACATAATACCTAGGCATTCTATAGAAGGACAAATGCTATTTAGGCAAATTATGAAAAAAGGTCTTTATAAGGGTATTATATAAATGACGTGCATTACTCAAAAATGCAAATGTTATTATGAAAAAATAATGAGAGTGTCATTAAAAAATTATTCAAAATACGTAGAAAAAAGTCATACAAAACAAAATTTATGTCTTTCTTACTAAGGTAAACAGATCTTTCATATAAAAAATGAAATTAAAATTAACCTAATAGTTGCAACATGGTAGGTTTGAATAAAAGTTTGAAATACATTTTATTACATTTTTCACACAAAGACATTTCATATTTTGGGACATTGTTTTACTCGTACATAGGACAAATTTCTGGCCGTTTTCAATGGAATGAGCAGTCGCAACTGACCTCAGAGGAATTTCATGGTCAGAAAAATCTTAAATTCTAAGCAAGTTTTTAGGGCATAAAGTGAATTATGATCTCGAATGTGCTTGTTTCAAAATTCTTTCTGAAGATTCAAGTCGGTAGAAACCATCCTCTGTCACACTCATTACAACCGCCAATATATTGCGTGAATCACCTTGCCCCTTCTCATCATCAGGAATAGGAGCTCACACACTAGTTCTCGAAGAATGAGTGGGAAAAATTTTCCGAATTCATTAAAATTTTTTTTGGCTTGTATTCCCAAATTGATTTTAGAGTTCATTTTACCTTCAATAGCATTTTCAGTTTTGAAACAAAGTGTGCACAAAATATTCCTTTCATCATCTTTACTAGCATGGCCACATAAGGAATGAATTTTTGTGAGACACTTTTTGCATGCACTTTTGTATGACACGTTTCCCTTCATCACACACAACAGATATTAAAAAGGAAAATCTCTTCGTTTTGCATGTCTTCGTCATGTTGGTTTAATCCACTATCGACTATAATCTCCAATAACAGGCTATTTTTCTTGCATAAACTAATTAGTTTCACCTTTTTCTATTGTTTGGACGCTTTCTAATACTTTTTATAGCAGCTCCTCTATATTTTTGTCTTTTAAAACACCATGTGGTAGAAAAGACGTTGTAAGATCTACTTAGGTTTGTAGCTAAAAAGAGCTTCGTATGGTGTCCTTTTGATCACAGAATTATAACCTCTTCGTTTCATAAATTGAACGAAACGCAATCCTTCCTTCAGGGGACAGATATTTTGTTTTACATCCAAGTACAAAGTTTATTTTCGATTGTTCTTTCTTGATTAGCTCTTTCGACCCTACACTGACTTTTTGAATGGCGAGGCTTCCAATGGACGATATACAATGCTGAACAAAACTCCTTCTAACTGGTCACCACATTATTGGAAAATTCCTTACCATTATCAGGCTGTAAAATATATAGCATTCCAAGCAATGAGAATATGTCCACTAGGTTGTAGGCTACTTCTTCAGCTCTATTTCACGTTAGAGACTTAATAATCACAAATTTTGAGAGATGATGTTGGTACTCCATATTAAATGAGACTGAAAGTCAATAAGATCTACCTTACAACAGGAATTAAATTAAGAAAAAAAACCATAGATTTTACAACCATACACTTTTTAATACCTTCCGGTTTTTTTTGGCAAGGTTCACAAAGGTGGATGAACAGTTGAATATTATGAAGTGTACAGTTTTTGTATTTGGTTGAAAGTTCTTTCAACATTCCATCACATCCTTTGTGTCCAATAGCCAAATGAGCTTCTTGAAGTACGTGGAATAACTTTGAGTCACTGAAGTAATACTACATGTAACTTACGCCTTCTTTAAAAAGATAAATGAGTTTACTTTTGTTTTCTACTAACATCACATCACAGTAATTCAGCAATCAATAGCCCCTTGGTTCCTTACTAGTAGTCACTTTCTCTTTTTATCATCATTTATTAATTTCTAGTGAGTAGTTTCGGTTAATAAAATACCGTTTCTTATAGCCTTAACTGGAGTTTGGACAGTTCATTGTCGAATTGTCATTTCATGTCTATAGACCATGACTCTTCTCCAACACTGCAACTTGCTCCTCCATTTTCATGTAGCACAGTAAAAAATTAATTTTTTTGTGAGCAAATTTTAGTAAAATTGCATATTTTGACACACCCGAACAAACTGAAAGGTGCAACTGAAAAATTCTAAACTTTAGCCTCACCCTGAAAGACATGTGCCTTTACATGTGATATTCGAAAGGAATCAGAGATTTATTTCATACTTTGTCGGTTTCATATTTGGCATTCTATAGAATACATAGGAAATGTGGAAAATATGAATCGTTTTTCACAATACCGGATAATTTTGGGCATTATATACAATGCCTACAGATGCCGGTAACAAATATAAAACTTCATTTGTATCTTCAAGTTGTTTTTTTTTTTGATCCATATCCTGGACGTTTCAGACCTATCACCTAAATCTTTTGTTTTCTTCAAGGTACGCTGTTTCTTAAGTATCTTAGAGCAGATACAGTAGTGTGCAGATTAATGAGAAAACAGGAAGAAATCTTTACGTAATTTGACTTTTTGAGTTTGGAAGGCTTTCTTTATGGCAGATATTTAACTTCAGATATAGCCAACTGTTTACTGTTTTTCGTTTAGGTGATTCAGTATTTTTCATCCATTTGTTTGTTCTTGTCTGCGTTTTATAACGAAAAAGTTGCATTACAAATTTTAAATGACTAATTTTAAAGGAAAGACATAAGATAGAGATTGATTTTTTATTAGCATCATACTTAGAAGCAACACGAGGGCTATTGGCAACGGAATAATTGTGACTCTCAGTGAAGAGACGGGAATGACCCCTGACATCATCTTCTCTAAAATTCCACTCCACACTAATGAGAGGACTTGGTCTTGATAGATTTAACTTGCATCTGTACCGCCAAACAGGGGGCCTTTTGTGGCATCAGTTTTCGGCTCGTCAGGGCAAGTGACTCGACAGGAAGAAAGCAAGCCACGAGTGTGAAACCATGGCTACTAGGCTATCGCTGCCAAAAGACAATGACACGAAGTGAGCACTCATCTATGACACAGAGGAATATTGCAAAAAGATGTACTGTAAATTTGAGGGCTGTTAAATTTATTAGATGGTTATACAAAATTTATCACTTCAGTGGAAACTGTGGAAGAAAGCACAAAACTGGAACCAGGGATGAACATTTTATTAAGAAAATAGAGGGAATACTTTTTGAGGAATTTTAATAAAACTTGTTCAGGTTTATTGTTTTTTAATGATGTTGCCCTTTACAACCACTTGTTACACTAAGCCTCATGTGAGGCTATATGGTTTACAATAGATACGAATATTTTTTTTGAAGTAAACCATTTTAATGGAATTATATGACACATGAATGTCTTATAACTGGGAAAACATTTTACTTACCTTATTTGGAAGCATATTGCAGTAACAAACAAATGATGTTATTTCTGCATTCACTTCTTTCACAAATTCAGACTTCCATTTTTAAAGACTAGTGCTGCCAGCTGTTATGATGTGCTAAAATAATTTGTGGCCCCTTTTGAGGCTTAAATGGATAAGAGATGTCACTCAAGCAAAAAAACTGCGAAAAACGTTATTTTAAATCACTGTTTCTTTGAATTTACTGTTTCTTATAAATCACTGTTTCTTATAAATCACTGTTTCTTATAAATCACTGTTTCTTATTATTTGGACTCAAATGAAGTCCAAGAGAGCGAGAGAGCTCAATATTACTGCTAGACCTAAACTAAACTTCTGAATTAAAATGTTGCATCAGTTCTTTTCAAATTACAAGTACACAAGCAATTATTATAAAAAGTCGTAATCGATTTCACTAAAGCAAATATAGCACATTACGCGATCAAATAGAGTTTCAAGAACGATAATAAAATGTAATTTTCATCAAATTTATGAAACAAACACCATAACTATAATATATTAATGCTTTTTAGGTTATAAAGGCTCAAAAGCTTTAGTGCAGACAGAATAATAAGCTTCATAAAATTTTCCTATTTAAAATCATAAATGCTCTCTCATATTATCCTTAAATCAAAGTCAGAGGGAAATATTCCTTATAATACTCAATATGAATGGGAATTACGTAAATGAGATGTTTTACTATTTTGTGTGCAAATATTAACACAAGGAAAAGTAAGATTGTAATGATGGGAATAAAGAGTAAAATATAACTTCAGACAAAAGAATATCCTTTTTTGTCATTATGGTTTGAAAGATGTTTCGCTTTAATTATTTGAACAAGAATTTTTTTCAGAAGAAATAAAGTTAAAAGTAAATGTAGTTATTATTCTGCATATTAAGTTCCTTTTGGACAAAATAGAAGTACGCGAAAAAAATTTGATTTATGTTACATTCATGCGTTTTTCTAAAATAAAAAAAAGTCTAATGCTTTCGTGAAATTTATTTTAAATAAGGAGAACTATGAAAAAGGTTTTATGTTAGAAAAAAATAGCATCATATATTTCTTTAAGCCTTATACAAAGTGTTTTTTTAAATCAGAGGGACAAATCAATTGAGTGCATTTTCAGGCGTTATTTTAAAGTTGTAAGCTAGTTTTAGTTTAAATTCTTTTTGGGAATCTTAATCTTATAATAAAACATATGATACAGCCATTTTTATATCATACAATATAAACATATGATATAATCATTTTCTATTCTGTACATATTTTTCCTATCCACCAATTTTTGTCTCCATTGGACAACTTCATGGTGCGTCGTTTTTTTTGTTACAGAATATGTAATGTATGCAACATATAAGTAAGATAAATAAGTTTTATATCCTTGTGAAAAAATTTCTAAAATAATATTTTCCATACATTTCGAAGAGATACGATTGAATTTGAAATCTATTACTACAAAGACGTAATAGATTTCAAATAGACGAGGTCTGTTATATTTTTGAAGAACGATCGAAGAACAAATAAAATAGTTCGTGAGATGGAGTCGAATATCTGTGCTTAGAGGTAAAAAAAGAAACACAGAGGGGAATAAAAACAATAAAACGTATCATTCATTCATTGAGCTCTAAATTGTTGAAAAAACATTTTAAAATAAGTTGAATGAAATGTGAGATCAAAAAAAGTAATGTACAAAATTTTTTCCAGCTTGATATTTTTATATTGGTTTAAAACTCTTATTGCGGGAGTTTTATAATGAAGGAGTTATATTGATATTTAAATAAAGTGTTCCATTGTTATTTTTGTTTAGCTCAAGAAACAATCTTTCATCTAAAACTTCAATTTATAAATCATTGTCTTTTAAAACTAATATCTAGTTATCTAAAGACTGTTTGAATAAGGTGTCTCTACTGCATCCTTTATTATTGAGTACACTCTTATCTAATTCCCTTACATTTTTCTTTTAATATGTATACCAGAAGCAAACTGAAAGAAGAAATTTTAACTTTTCCTTAGTATCCGGAGATTAATAATGTGTCCAGTTTGGTAGAGTTGCAAGCTCTGGTGTCGTCCTCGTTACTTGACCGAGGTTCAACATTACGAGGTCTGACACCAATAGCCCTCATATTGCTTCTCAGTGTGACGTTAATAAACAATCTCACTCATAATAAGCAATATATCAACTTATATTCTTTTATAATTATATTCTTATATAATTATATAAAAGAATATAATAAGAAATTATATTCTTTTATAATATTAAATAAACATTACTTTTTGAATCACCCGGAACGTTTGGCTTTTTCATTAAATTTTTAATATATTTATAAATTAAGATATATTTTGATATTTTGAAAACATAAGTAACTTAAATTTTATTTTTAAAAAATACCAGAAATTAATGAACATATTATAGTTCATATATATATCTTCATAACAAGTTCCTCTTCCTACTAAATAAAAATTTATTCTTTGTTTCTATTTCAAGGAATTACTTTACAGCAGTTGTATTCAAATTAACACGCGACATTCAGCGATATGTGTTATGCATTGCAGTGATTACGTGATTTATTTAAAACCGCACGAATTAAATTGGTAAATTCCGACGAATTAAGATCATTATCAATTTTCTAGGAACTTGTAGCGAGTGCGTGGAATGGAAAAGTTTACTTTCAATTGGTACAGTTCTTTTACCAAATACTTAAATATACTGTAAAAGTTTCTGACATTTGTTCGCACGAATAAAACTAAACATGTTTTCCATTGAATTGTTTGCTTCCAAGAAACGAGGAACGTTCCTGGAATTTGAAAAAGAAGAGCAGTTGAAATGGAATAAACAAATAAACAAATCACAAAAATTTCCTAAAGAACCATTTTATTGGATGTTCACTTTTCTTTATTATTTGTTCAGTTTGGGAGTAAAATATCCCCTTTTAGTTTTAAATTACTGTATATCCCAAATGAATAAAGTGCTTTTACTTAAAATAAGCTTAAATATGATGAATAACAGAATTAAGTAATTCGCGTCCTAGTAATAAAATAAGCATTTCTATTAAAATCTTTTAACTTCGCTTTAATTTCAAAATTAACTCTGTTTAATTATGTGTTTTACGATATTTAAAAATATTAGTGAAAGAGATTAATGTAATAACGATATATACTTTTCTTCTTAATTTCTACATAAATTTAATTAAAATTAGAATGAAAAGAATAAAATATAAATGCAGAAAATAATAGAATATTAATTTGCAGAATATTTTGGAAGGAACGAATTCGAAAAAGGATATTTGATTCATTTACAGTTATTTAATTTATCAGTATTATAAACATTTTTATGTATCAATACAAATTAAAAAAAAAGTAAATTAATGTTTTTAAGGTAATACAAAGAAAAATATTCATTTAATTAAAAAAAATCTGCAGATTTTTTTTTATATAATTTTTTGTATATAAGTAAGAAAGCATGGAAGCTTCAAGACATAATATTTATTTAGTAAATTTCTAGCAAAATGCAAGGTAATAATACTAAAATAACTTTTAAAGTTTAATATAAAGAATTCTCCAATTGATTTTAATTTAGAATAGGAATAAAAATCGCTCTGAAGAGTAAATATATGAAAATTCGAAAACACACACAATTACAGATTTCAGATGTGTTTTTACATTCAAAATACTACTTCACACGTGAGAGCGATACCAAATTTTGTATCATTCAGATATTACTACAAAAAAAATCATCTAGAAAATGTTCTTGAGTTTCAATTTGGAATTCCATCCAGAAGAAAAAAAATTCTATCTTTTTTTTTTTTTTAATCATTAAATCGTTCAAATCAGTTATCTGGAAAGAGCTCGTTAATCATCACTCGTAGTGTTTGATTACATGGATTGCTACTTAGAATAACAGTGTTTATATCCTCTAGTTAGTAATACTCTAGAAATAAAACTGTCTGAAACATTCTTTTAAATATATAATTCCCCATCTTTTTCCCTTTTCATTTATTTTTTAAATACTCTGCGACACATTTTTCCCCCAACTAGTTTTGTACATTTCTTGGAGCTCAGAGTTTTTTACTTAATGAGGGATTTCTTTTTTTTTTTTTTTAATTTTTTACATAATTTAAATTCCGTTCCAAAAGAATTAACACGAACAGCCTCTCTGTTGATTATGATTTATGATTAAGAAGAATAAATGACAACTTTCATTCTTTACAAGTACTTCCTATACATTATTGATAAAATCATTATTTTTACTACCAGATGTATAAAAATTGAGAATATAAGTATTTTAAAAATAATTTAATATTTTATGTGAACACTGAGATGATTTAAATATCATTTTTTACTTATAGATATTTCAACTATTTGTAATATTTCTAAATTTAGGGTTTGATAGTGAAAATTAATTTTAAGAGACCGTAGGAATTTGTTAGAACTGTATTATAAAAAGTTTATCAAATAATAGGAAAAATAAAAAATAATAAAAAAAAAAACTGAAATAATGGGGTTTTTTTTATATCAGAGAACACAAGGTAAACTTACAACGTACTTTTTTTTGGCGCCAATCATGTAGGCATGCATAATTAAAAAAATGAATATTTACCATTATTTTCTCATCATTTGAATTAATACGAATATGAATGCGTTTTTAACATTATAAGGAAGAACACAATAGAATCCGCTACCTCAGAATATAAAGAATTTTCTAACTCTGAGAAAGGAACCTTTCATTTTAAATGAATATGAATTTAATATTATGAATTAACACGTAGAAAAACATAAACTGTATTTAAAATTATTTTTAAAATGATTGAAACTGATTATTTATTTAAAATGTTAGCCAATTTCGTTTAATGCATAAAGATGTTTAAATTTATAAGAATAATGGTTTCCAAAGCAGTTATTAAATATGAAAAGAGTAACGTATTGTAAAACAATTACAAATTTTAAAAATACAAATCTACCATGGTGAGTATTTATAGAACTTCTTAAATTACATTCTCATTCTATTTGAATTTTAATAATCTTTAGATGTCAAATAAGAAAAACCATACTTTGTGAAAAGAATTGACTTTGAATAATTTTTATAATATAATATAACAATAAGTATTTTGATAGAGTCTTAAAAATTTGAATTCTTAAATATTTCGATATATATATATATATATATATGATGATGACCCATGACATCCCAAATGTGTTCTATCGGATTGAGATTCAGTGAGTTATTCGGCCAGGACATTACCTGGAATTCAGCATCATGTTCCTGGAACCACTCCAACACAATTTTAGCCTTGTGACACGGGGCGTTGTCCTGTTGGAACATTACATTTCCAGCAGGAAAAACAGATGCCATGTAAGGGTGCAACTGGTCCGCAATGATGTTCAGATACCCTGTAGCATTCATGATCTGCTCTACCACAACCACGGGTCCCAGAGATTCCCAAGAAAACGTCCCCCAAAGCATAATACCGCCATCATCGGCCTATGTATGATCTACTGTACATTGAGGGAGCAACTGTTCGCCTGGAAGACTGCGTATCCTGACATGGCCATCGGCGTGATGAATGACAAACTGTGGTTCATCTGACCAGGCAACTCTCTCCCACTGATCCATGGACCAGTAGCGATGTTCCCGGGCCCAGTGCACGCGCAGTTGGTGATGACGCTTGGTCAGCAAAGGCACACGAGTGGGACGTTTGCTGCGTAGCCCCATATCCAACAGTGTCCGCTGAACGGTGTGCTCCGATGCTATTCTACTTGGCCCTATTGGGCTGTAAGATGAGCCACTGTCTGGCTCCGGTTCTGCTTCACCATGCGAGACAGTCACCGACGACCTTTTTCTTTGATAGCTTGTGGACGTCCAACACCATGTCATCTACTGCTGGTTTCACCGTAATTCATCCACTTTGCATAAGTACTGACAATTGTAGATCGCGAACAACCAACGAGTCGTGCAGTTTCGGAAATACTTGTTCCGAGCCTTCGAGCCATTACAATCTGCCCTCTATCAAAGTTGCTTAAATCCGCAGCCTTTCCCATCACACACAGAAGTAAGTGAAAGAATTATTTTTCAGATTCTCCAGCAGCAGTTAAATACCACTTTCACCTGACCACGTGCCTTTCACGTCATCCAGGCGAGTTCATTAAGTGGGGTGGTCTTAATGTTTTGGCTCTTGAGTGTATATATAAACATATTTTGAAAATAGAATTGCTTTTGGATTTCTTAAATATTTTGTACAAGTCCAAACCTTTAAATTTACCTTTCAACGAGAAATAATATTAATAATAGCAATAAATAAACTGTAATGTATAGATGATTTAATTACTTCTTTTAATATTATTTTTCGTTGAAAGGTAAAGTACAATATCAGATACTTATGAATGTATTTTATACGGTACAAAAGGCAAGGAATTACTTAATATTGCTTCAGCTTTTGAAATAATTCAGTACTTAAGTGGAAACAAATACACGAATCAACGTACATCCTTTGTGATATATGTGTGATTTACTGAATCCAATAGGAGTTATATAAAGGAAAAACTAGTTAAATAATAAAAAAAACATATAAAATTTTTTTCTATTTATTTAACAGAAAATATAATCGTCTTTCTCAGTTTTTATCATCTCAGTTTTCTTATGCTTTTATTTTATTCTTACTAGCTATTTATGTCATACATATGATATTGTTACACTTTACATAAGAAATATATAAACTTCAAATGATGCTCACGATTTAGCAAAATTTAACTGAAATTCTATTAAACTTATCACTGACGGTAAAATGAAGAAAATTTTGTATTTTATTGAAGGAGTTGCATTATTTTTAGACATATACATATTCTGTTATTAAAAACCGGTGAACTTACATTAATATTTAAAAAATTTCCTTTTGTTACAATTTTAGTTTCATTCTTTGCCGTTACATTTCGACAAGTAATTATTGTTTAAAGTCATGCTATAATGTTTAAAGTAAAGTATAAGTTACGGGTCCCATGTACTTGCAAGCCGAGATGCTCGCGAGCCACTCGTTGTAAACATTTTCGCAACCAACTTATTATGATCTGTAGGATAACGCTGTCAACCACCTAGGTCACATGATAGAAATTCAACTGAGTGCGGATGCTGGCGAATAGAATGAAAATTAACAACCCTGTCTCAAGCTGAAAACTACGAATTCCCTTTGTGCTCATCAAAAATCCAAGAAGAGGTGGAACTTCGCCAACTGCTTACGAGCAGTTCTTTTGATGGAACAATATTGAGATAGCATAAAGATTTAATTATTACTAACAAATAACAGAGATATTCGGATGAAATTTATTCTGCATATGAATTAATTCAAACTTATATACATAATGCTACAAATTACAGATAATATTATTGATTTTTTTTTTCATGTCAGGAAGCTGTAAATTGAAGGAGCAGAAATAAAAGTTCGAGTTCTTCAATGACAGCCTTCGAAAGGTTAAGAAAGGATTCTTTACTAACGTTGGGAAAATGAATAACTCTGGATGGTTGTTGAGAAATCTTGAGAACATTAAATAATAATTAATATTTCTATCTCGATTATTTTTAGTTACTTCAATTTATAGCTTTCTATAACAATAAAAAAGGAACATGAATAGCTATCATTTACAACATATTGTTCATAAAGACAAATTAATGAGCAGAATAAATTTTATTTAGTTTTCTCGTTATCTCTTAATATAATAATTAAAATTTTATGATACTCCCTCGTACATGTGCGTGTCGAACTTCTCATTAGATGTATAAATAACTTTACAGTTTTCTTGATGTCTTATTCAAACATATTGGATAAAGAAATAAAAAGTAAACCTGCTTTGTTTGATCCAATGGAGCATAACACAGATTTAAGGAAAAATTAATTAAATAATCATCATGCAAGATATATTGTGTTTTGTGCTTTCTTCACGTCTAAAACTTTAGTTAAATTTACTCACCGGCTACTCAGTTCATTTCCAGACAGAAACTCCTTCATCAGCGTGTTGTATTTATTACGTAATTAAGAACAGAGAAATTAACCGAAGTAACCGCACTCTCCCAAGTAAATTTTGTGTTAGAAAATCCAAGTGGCATGCAACTTTGAAATTCATGCGTCAATAATTGATAAGCTCTTAAGCACTTAACTCATCCATAATAAATAGTCAGTGAATTATTCCGCTTCGCTGCAAAAATTCTTGAATCCAAAAGTTGTATGAAATGAAACTACTCTTTGAAAGCAGTTTGCGTGCAAGTTGAAAGTGGTTTTCAGATTGTGGAAATCAAATTAACTTTCAGATACGACGGAGTTTAAACAAAAGCTTTAAGCCTCGGACGGATTTAATGATGCTTGTAATTATGTATAAGCGAAAGCCGCCTCATTTGTGAAATTTCTTGTTAGCGTTTTGCGGAAAGTAATGATAATCGAACGTAGAGAGGATCATAGTATATATTTGTTTTTATTTACTGTCAAAATTTTAGAGGTAGGGAAAATTAATAGAATTGTAAATTGATTATATTGTTAATTTATTCTCTATATGTTAATGAATATTTTCGATTTACAGAGACACCATTATTTAACTAATTCACCATTATATCGAATTAACATACTCTATAAAATGGTCGCTGTGTAGTTAATCATGAAGCGAGTTTCAGATAAAATTATATAAAATTGTCCAGGGAAAAATTTATACATAATTAAATGCATCTGAAAATTCATTCAATTAAATTCATTTGTCATTTAGCGTTATTCTACCTTTAGCTTAATGAACAAATGAGCATTTTTTTAGTTTTTTAGAAATATTTAAAACTTTTAGTAATGAATGTAAGTTATGATAGCCAAAAACATGCACAATGTGACTGAAAGTTTTAGGACAGAACATTTACATAAAATAAAAAGTACAATAAATTTTCAATACCAGTTATGTTTCTTCTAAAGCTATATATTGGAGTAATCTTTGGTTTACTTCAGACAATGCTGGGAATCTTCTGCTAAAATCTTTAAATTTTCCTCTTAATGTTGTCTTAACCTGTCTTGATTCGATGAAATTGTTGCCCTTTTAGCTTCTAATTCAGCTTTGGAAACAGTAAACAATCCGTGGGTGTTATGTCTGGAGAGTATGGAGGATGGTATCGTGCACTTAATTTTTGTGCATCAAAACGTGATGAATACCGATTTCATAGTAGGATACCGTATTGTAGAGCAGCAAAAACTAAATTTTACTTCAATTCATGTCTGGAGGCATATGTATTATACATTTAATTAATTGATCCATTGAAGCCCATTAGAACGCTACATTCATTGTTTATTCCTCAAGAACAATTCCAAGTGAATCCTTACTAAAATAACAGTCAGTTTGGTATTTTAAATATGAAACTAATATCATTAAATATTTGGGAACATTGTAATTAGTCTGGAAATTTTATGTTTATTTAGTAACTAAATTATTTGAGTTTATTCAAGATTCGTTAATATATTTCAATTCTAAGTTGATAATGTATTTGTACCTTCAAAACCACCCATACAACCACTTAATTTCTATAGTTATGTATGACACAGGGTTTCCACTACAATATAACAAATGAGTTTTAATTTTGAATGATCTCTCTAGGACACTTTGAATTTATACAGGAAAAACCGGTAGAGAGTTATTGTACATTAAATGTTACGAAATGTAAATCGTATTTTCAGGAAGAAAAGGTCATTTCCTTTCTTTTTAACTATCCTGCATCCTTCCTGGCGTACCACTTAAATGAGAAGCTCCCCAAAACATTACACATTCAGAAAGATACACACACTCGTGAGTCATACACAAAATACTTCTGTTCCGTTCTGCTACTCAAGCCGTGCTGCTGATCGAACCAAGGGAGCGAAATTATTGCCGAAGTGAAGTCCTCGAACGAAAAATTGAACAGAAAAGCCGAAATTTAGAAATAATGGCTCAGAAAAAATGTACGTTTTGAAAAATATTGCGGAGAAAATGAAGAATCCCATAAGTAGCCAAAAGACTCACACTCCTTGTTTGGAGGTGTTATAATTGTAATAAAATAAAGCAATTTGATAAAAAATTCTGCAACTTACTATAGATACTAATTTACTACTATCCAAACAATTAAAAAATAAATCGAAGTTGTAGAAAATTTAGGGATATATTTATTTTTAAAAAAATCAGTAAGTTTATTAGGTTTTGCTTTTATTTTTTAGATTAAGCAGTAAATTTCCAAGATTTACAACATTTTTCTGGTCCTTTTTCTGTGTTTCATATGCCTATATACAAGTTCAATCTCTTTTAAGTGTCGTAATTGCATCAGATAGACTTGGCACTGGAGCAGGCTCATTGTTATCGGCATGAATATTATCCTCTACTTCTGATACATTATTTTTATTTCTCGCATTATTACGCCTGCTTAGATTACCGCATGTCTTGATCAAGGGAAATATAATCACTAAATTTCACACCAGACGCATCCTCTGTTTCACGTAACCCTTCTTCATCTGCATTATCATCATCATCACAGCGAATTTTAAAACGTGAATTCCACATATTCTCTCGAAAAATATTCCCATCCACAGGAATATTTGAAGCACGGGCCTGGTGCTCATAACAAGCGAAGAGAACTCTTTCCGACTCACTGTAATTAGACTTTGCTAGTTTTTCTCTTTTTTTGCAGAAATTCCATATTTGACAACTTGCTCTCTAATTTCTCTCTTTTTCAAAATTATCGAATTCAAGGTTGAAGGCGGTATACCTAAGCGTTTAACTAGATTAATTTGTTTCTCAAAGAGATTAATTTATATTTAATCTATGATGTGAAGCCTTTCTTCCAATGTTAGGATTTGTTTTTCCATTCTTAAAATTCACAGAACGCTTAAATTTTAGAGCATAAATAAAGTACAGAATACATTAAATCGAAAGCCCATACTCTTGAGAGAGAGAGAGAGAGAGAGGAATTAAACTAGAGTGAGAGAGACAGTGCACACTAAACAGTTACAGATTAGCCTGGAATGAGAAACAATGTGGCAGCTGATCAAAATGGAGGGATCCATCCCCTTCTACAGAGTAGAATCACCCATTTTCTAAAAAAAACCACCTGTTCACATTCAGTAATTCACAAGTACATGCATGTGACAATATCTGAGCCAATCCCTGTTCCTCCCCCCTTAAACAGCATAATTGAAATATTTTAGGCCAAAGAAGTAATTTCAGTTTGTATGCCATATGAATCCACTTGACCTTCAATTTAATTTCTGTGATGAGAAAATGTTTCAATGATGGATTTTTTAGAAAAAGACTCACCGTAGAATGATACATGGGGGTTTAGTTAACGTTATTTAAATAATTTATTTTCGCAGGGACCATAGGAAAAAAAAACGATCAATGCGGGAAAACGATGGATGCAGGAATGATAGATCGGGATTTTGCTATATAAGCAAGTATGCGCAAAACAAATGTTTTTTTTGCAAAGTGCAAGTGCAAGTTACAAGTAACAGCTAAAATGTTAAAATTAGAAAATTTAAGAACAGAAAAAAATTTAACATGGTCTCTTTGGAGGCACAGAAATATCAGAAAATCATAACCACTATCGACTAAATTTAAGCAGTTTAGATGATAAATATAACTGCTGAATTGAAACTTTAAATCAAACGAAAATTTTCTCTTCAGCACCTGCAAGAAGAAGTGACAAATTTACTAAAGTATTAGAAAACAAGGGAATATACATCAGCGGCGTTCATCAGCATTGAGATAGTTGTTTATAAGAAGAAAATCCGGAAGAAATACATTTGTTGTTGGGAGCAGACACTGCTGCGTCCTTGTTTGCTGAAAGAATTGAACATCTTTCGGGACATGAGATAGCAACCTTTGAAACTAATTTATACTAGACTTTAATGGGGAGATTAAAAAGTAAAAGTAAAAGATCGATAGTTCTCTATCCGTTCTATCTCTTTCTCCACACGTTTCAAACGCAAAATTATCAGAGCATTGGCGATTGGATGCGATACGAATTTTGAATGAAGGTAACAAAACAAAAAAAACATTTTAGAAGTAGAAACGCGAAAATATTTCTTAGAAACTAAAAAGGACGAGTGACGGGAGCTTCGAAGTAACTTTATCTTGGACTGTTGGCAATTATTTCTTGAGTAACCGTATATGGCCGAAAAATCCCTTTATATAACTGAAACTAAGCTGATTAGATTTAATAAAATGAAAGAATAAGGGAAAATGCTTAACTGTTGGGGAAAAAAATGAAATAATTGAAGTAGTAATGGAGAAAATGGAATAAAAGAAGCATTGGACATATGTTTTACTGCATCATCTTATAATCAAAGAAACTAGCGAAACAATTAAAATGCGTCCTCTTTTAATGCATCTGCTCGTACAAAAACTCGCTTTCAATTAACGATTGCTTAACTAAAGGACCAAATTTCATAGGAATAATTCCTAGTATATTTAATCGTTTTTGAAATAATCGTATCGGAGTTTCTTTTGTCATTAAAAAAGACTTTTTGCCAAATAAAGATAGCAAAGAAAGATGGAGATATTTAAGTTTTTTTTTTTGGTTTGATGCTCCTAATAATTTGAAAATTTATCGCCATATCCAAGAAATTTTTGTATTGACATCAAGTCCTTTTATGTTGGGAGCAATTCTCAATCATTTATTGAATACAGTTCCAAAACATTTTATAAGGACTTATCAAATTTTAAAAGACACCTTTTACATCTATAATTCGTTAGTCAATTTCAGTCACTTTGAAGAAAGTGAAGAATTCTTACACTAAGCAAAGAAACTTTTGGCCTTTGCACATTTTAATTTGAGATGTTGGTAATCAAATATACCCATTATAGTGATTGATTGCATAGGGAATGGACTGAAAATGGTACCTATTTAAGGATTAAAGTGGAACATTAAAAAAGACACTTTTAGTTGCAAAATTGAACAAACGTTTAAGAATAATGAGCCATTTACAGAAAGAAAGATATTATCTGTAACTCAGAAGACTTTTGATCCATAGGTTTTACTACACCTGTTACATTAATACCTAAATTAATTTTGCTATAAACATGGATTCAGAAAATGAAATGGGATAAAGAATTACCGTTATCGATAAATAAGCATTTTTATGTTATTTCCACAAACATAAGTTTCTCTATGGTTAAACATCGATTATGAGAATGAAGACACGCGATAAATTTCATGTATTTTCAGATGCCAGATAACGTGTGTGCTTACATAAGAGCAGAAACTGTTGAAGGAAATTAAGTGAAATTTGTGAGTGCTCGAAGTCTTGTAGCTGCCCTCAAGGAATTGATTATTCTTTGACTAGAGCTCCTTTCTTGTCTAATTGGAGCTAGAATTGCAAACGCCATTACAAATTATTTGAAGTTCAGAAATTGCACTGCAATATCTTAGAGCGATTTGTCAACAGCTTTGAGAGATTTGTACATTACAGAGTCCGAGAGATTAGAACTCTAACTAAAATTTCTGACTGGAGACATGTTACTGGAAATATGAGTCCCGTGGAACTTCCATCCAGAGGATGCTCTTTTAAGCAACTACAAAAATTAAGATGATTGGAGGATCCAACATGGTTGTACTTACCCAAAGAAGAGTGGCATAAAACATAAGAACATCCAGATGAAGAAGAATGAAACAAAGAAAAAAAGGAAAACAATTTTAAGCCTCTTGGACAAGGACAAGAAAGATATTAGGTATTACCATAAGTACGTTTTTTATCTTATAGAAAAATTGCAAATGTTTTAGATTGGATTTACCGATTTTTGTACAACACAAAGAATGTTGAGAAAACTTGTCTCCTATGATTTCTATATACGAATTTGAAAAGGCTGAAAAATAATGCATAAATTAATTCAAAAAGAATCCTTTGTATACATAGAAGATCTTAATATTCATTTATTGAGACCTATGAAAATGTTTATGGAATTATTACGCTGAAAACAAAAATTTTTCAAATTGAAGACATCAAAACTTTTCAATATCCTGTTATTATATCCTGCAATATCCATCTGACCACCCAGTTGTACAAAGTTTAATATATGAAACACATATAAAGAATTGACTTGCTGTGATTAGCATATTAATGGCTCCTCTTAGAGAAAATCTTAGGATATTAAAGTCAAGTAAAAGCATTCGGAATGTCATCAGAAAAAGTGTTTAATGCAAACGATTCAATGTGCCAAGAATCGAAGTTCAACCAAGGATATCATTTGAAGATAGAGTTAGAAAAAGGAACTCTTTTTGAAATCGTTAAAGTTGATTTAGCAGATCCACTACATCTCGCTGATGGATCAGAGTCTAACATAGTTTTGTTGACTTGTGTGATTTATCGTGCCGTCTATCTGCAATCAGAGACTCCACTCTCTACCGAGACTTTCATTCAGTCTTTTCGAAGATTCATTGAAAGGAGAGGCAAACATTATGTGATTTATTCCGACAACTGGACAAACTGTTACTTTAAAGGGTATATTGGAATTCTGTTTGTGCTGAAGCTTCCTCCTGAAGAATACTATGAAGTTTCAATACACCTTTTGCATCCTGGTGGGATGGATGGTATGGAAGAATTGTGCGAATGGTTAAATAGATCTTAAGAAGAGGTTTGGGACGATTATCTTTAAATTACGATGAACTGATTACCATCCTATGCGACTGTAAACAGGTGCAAAATTCTCGACCTATCGCCAACGTTTCAGAAGACAACCGAGATCCCTCACCACTAAACTTCATGATGTTTCAGAAAGAATTGCCCTTATTGAAGTACGAAATACAGAAAAAGAATTAGAAACAATCTTTGCAACAGATTCCGGAGTGAATTCCTCAGACAATTACGACAGCCTGCTCTGAAGAGAAATATGTTTCAGAAATTGTGTCCTGGAGATGCAGTTCTCGTGGAGGACATAAATAAACAGTGCATTAATTGGCAACCAGCTAGAGTATTTTGATACTTTATTCGTGATATTTCATGTAAAATATAATATAGAATTAAATAAAAATTAAAGACAAACAATGGAATTTCTCACAGCCTAATGTAAAGATAGTTCTTTCTTGATATATCTCAGTCTAGAAAGGATCCTCTTAACCTCTTTTCAAAGGCAGTTCGCCTCCCCTGCTGCTGAATAGGAGCGACCGATCCAGGAGCTGCTTCTGCTTCTTCAATTATATCCAGGATTGGAATCTCTCAGAGGCTTAGTTTGTGATTGTGCTCCTCTAGAGTTTCGGACCTCAATGGTGGGAAAGTGATCCATTCTACTACAAACCACGTCACCGAGCTGAAGAAACGATACGATTGCCGAAGCGAATAGAAGACATTTGAACGAAAACGTAAACAGAACTTTCAAACTCATCGGTTGTGCTTATCTTTACAACAATAAAACCGTACTCAAATTTTTGTATCAAATGTAAATAGCTTTGTTTCAATACATCCTTTACCAAATGTAATCTAGATGTTCTTTTTCCAAGCAGTCATTGATACAACTATTATTTCAGGAAGAAGAATAAATTTATTCTTCCACCTACTGGTTCCGAAAGCAAGGTAAGCGTTTTATCTTGTTTTTTTTTTGAATATATAAACAGCCGTAAACTATATATTATATACTTCACTAATTTCCTTAAGTCATGAACATGAACTAAAATCATATGTTATATATTTTATATCACACCACAGTCATCATCATCCAGGTATGGTAAATAACGTCTATGTTAATTTAATCCTGTTTATTCAATAAACTAAGAAATGCACCAAATTAATTTTTTTTGTCCTTTGAGTCATTGTTCAATTTCTTAATTCTCTATTCTCATTTATAATCGGAGCCGCTTTTTTCCACTCTACGATCGATTTATTTGGCATAGTTAATTTCAATAGAAATGCTGTTAATTTCTAAATTATGAATTTTACAAATACAAATTAAATTCAGAGAAGAGAGGAAACATTTCCTGTGATAAAATCGTATCAAATGAAATAGAATTTAAATAGAATGAATAATACGATAAAACTTAAAGTATGGATATTTTTTATTTGTTAAACAGAAGAGATGAAGTAAAGATAATTATTCGTAAAATATGTTGTTTTTTAAATTTTTGTTTTAAAATTTAGCATTATAGAAAACATTTTATATGACGAAGGCCAAGAAGTTTACATTTTGACACCAAGACTGAGAATAAGAGCCTTAGAAATCTGATACATAGTACTTTCCTCTGAATATCCAGACAACGGGTGAAAGATTGAAAAGAAAATGATAGCTTTAACGCTCTTCAGCATTTGAAATACATGTCGTGCCTGAAACAATTGCAAAGCTCTTAGAAAAATTTCAGACAGAAAAAAAAGCGTCAGTTAAAAATAAATTTTTAAATTCTTATTAAACTGAAGGCACGGTTAATAGTTCACTATATATATTTAAAGTTAATATTCCAGGTTATTAGGAATGTTAAATTACTTAACATAAAGCGGTCAGGAATAAAAATTATCCAACCATTTCTTTCTGCAGCTGTATCCTTCCTGTAAAGTAATCCGCGTTATGGAGTCAAGGATGGTACGGATTTGTCTTTTCTACATATATTAGGCACGACACAGAACAAGGTACACAACAAGACTGACTAACACTTGCAGAGAGAATAAAAATGCGTGTGTGGAGTGACGCTTGTTTCAACGCATGCGCTGAAGAATTACATGCTCTTGGAAACGGGAGCTTTTTAATTGGGTGCATGCTAACGAGTTCATAATTTACAACAAAAGGAATTTTGCGTGTTTTTCTTCTTGTTACAATTATTACATAGATAGTAAGATATATTATGCTCATATAATCAATTGTATGTAACACAATTTTGTTCTGAACAAAAACCTAATTCATAAAATAATTTAATTTTTTAAAACAAGAGGATGATGAACTTATTTCATTTGGCTATTAGCAATTTTCTCTTCACTAACCATGAAGACTTTTTGGTAATTTGAATTGCATATAATTTTAAATCTTTACCTATAAAATGAAACATTATTAGGCAAATTAGATACAGATAAGTATAGTGAACTGAATTAGAGATAGATACATGTAAGCGAAGTAAAAATGTAAGGTTAAAGAAAGGAGATAGAGAGAACGAAAAACTGATACATCCTGAGCATTGGAAAGAATAATCCCGTTTAATCATTTATATTGATAGTATTTGGAAGGGACCTATGATCAGAATTATAGGAGTAGAATCTTCTGCAATCGAGAAGTGCAAGAATCAGAATTAGAGTTTTTTTTAAGCTAAGACCTTATTACTTGATCATAAACTAGAATTAACCGAGTAAGGGTGGATCCGAGAGAGAGTGATTTTGTATATTCTTTGAAAGATAATAAAGGTAGGTTGTTCTTCCCTGCACAGGAGTTTTAAATTATCGATAATTTAATTAGACTTTAAGATAGTTGTAGTCAAATAAATAAGGAAAGGTGTTACAAAACTGAAAACAAAAAATAGTAATTTATTTTCAAAATTTAATTTTTAGTCTTGCCAAATTTCAAATGAAGGAGTGTCCACAGAGTAAAACTTTTATCTTCATTATTTAAAAAAACGTTTTTGATGCATATCTTAGAATCTATGCGTGTCAAGCTTCTTTTATTTATTCGGTAAAAGGATTGCAAAATATTTTAATTTTTATACACGAAAAATGGTAGCACATTTTTTATTTCTTTTACAATAACGTATATGGTACATAAACGATATTGTTATATCATTACGTAACAGAAAATATTAAGATGAAACTATTTCGTTATTTATTACGTCTTTATGTGATAAAAATTTATTCCGTTTATTTGTACTGTTTCGTTCATACATGGTTTTGACGTTATGATGATTAAAATTGAATAATACAAAGAAAACAATATAAAATAAATATTGCTTTCGATATAAAAGAGTGAATTTTTACATATGTCACGTTCATCAATGTTTCGACTTTAAAAACCGGTGATGTACATTTCACGAATAGAAGTTAAAACTTAAGTAATCATTCTTTTTTTAAAATAATGCCTAAAAATAATTCTTTTTTTTAATACCTTTTCTTAAATAATTTCATTTTGAAAAAAAAATTAAATAATACTATGGGTGCTTTAATATTATTTTATAATTTTATTTTATTTTTATAGTGCCTTTAAATACCGAATACATTTAAATAATACTCTATAGCAAAATAACTTAAGCCTTTTGTTCCTTTCTTTATTAGTTAAATTCATTATTTGACTAATCGTTGTACTTTTTTGGGTTGGTAATTTTTCAATTTTTGTCCATGAAACACTCGATGGTAAACTATTTTTCTGATAAAATTACTTTTCATTCATTCTAAGTCAAGATATCAGTATTAATTCTGTCAATTATTCATAGCTGTCGTATATAATTAATACATATCATAATAGAAGATTATTTTAATTTAAAAATTAACTAAACCCATACAATTCTACATAAATGTTTTTAAATGCTAATGTATATTACTCTTTGGGAAAAATATCCAAAACATTTTAATTTTTTCATTGAAATGGATCAATTAAGTACATACACTTAAAGAACGTTTTTGACTCATAGATTAATCTGACTATTTTAAGCAATATAGTAAATAGGAATTTTTAAAATTTAGTTATAATTACGTCAGATATTCATGCAATGAGTCAAAGTTAGTATCAATGTAATTAGCTGGAAATCTTGATATAAAAATTAAGATATACATGCAATAAATTTTTTTCTTTTCAGAATTCTTTAAGTAACATTTAATATCTCTAAATGTTTACACATCAGAAGAAATAAGAAGAAGCTTGTTCTAAGACTAAAAATTCATAATGATTTTCAATCATTTTGTCAAGTAATTATCCTTTATTAATGAACTTTAAGTATAAGGGTGATTCTTGTTTGCATGATAATATTATAATAATCCTAACAAAATGTAATTCAGTAAGATAATTAACAAAAAATATGGTTAATTTGTATTAATGCCGTTAATGCATCTATTGCAAACTAAATTGTGTTACCTTCCATTTAGAAAATTTAACTATGAATGTCTAGAACAATATTTAATGATGTTTCTCGATACTCAATATTTTAAATTATTACTTAGGATCTGAAGGTATGACATTACGAATTAATGTGAAATTAAAAATAGCAAAATATAATTATTGAATAAAAAAAGAACTCTTTTCTATACATCATATAATTCATTAGAATGATTTTGTAGATTAAAACTATTCCAGTAGAAAAATAGATAACTGTTACAAATATTTCTATAAACAGTCTGAAATAGGGAAATTATTAACAAATTGTTTTCCAGTTTTTTTTGTAATGATTTAGGAATACATGCGAAAAAAAATTTAATTTTGCTATTCGATATTTTAGAGATTTTAAGGAAAAATGTTTTTAGATTGTCTAGATTTTCAATAACAAACAAAATTTTAGAGTTTTTATTGCATTATATTATCTTTCCGGTTGAGAAAGCATGCATTAAGATTTATAAAAATGTTTTACACAGTTAAAATTTTTTTACTTATTTTTAAAGCCTTTTTAGCAAAGTTAATGTAAACTATTCGACCTCCCCCTCCTCGAAAAAATGATTGCAACTTTTGAGCACTTGAGATTGATAATAAGCCACATTGAATATGCTCATTTAATAGTTTTGATACAATTCATATGATTTAATAAATCTGAGAGGTCTCCTATTTTACCTATAAAATGTTATTTGTGATTAAGAATTATTTTGAATATATACCAATTATTGGATAACAATCTTTTGGATCAACGGAGAACAATTTCCTTGATTGATTGATTGTTTATTTAACATACATCGCACTAGGAAGCAACACATAGGCTATCGTCGAAGGACCTCGTAATTTTGATCCTCGGTGACGAGATGAGGATGATACATGAGTGGCATCTGCATTTTCAAACTTCCCCATCTTGTCAACTGAAGGACCTGAAACCTTCACGGGATTTAACGTGCATCAGCCCAGCTAAACAGTGGGTCTTTAGTGGCATCAGGACTCAAACCTACAACTTTACGAAATAACACCAAACGTGAGTTCGAGACCATCACCACTAGGTTACAGAAGTTTAAATGAAGTTTAGCAATATTAATTCTAATTTATAGTAGCTTAAAAATTTCTTCGGCACATAAAAGTATTTAATTTGTTTGACTGAACATAACTGGAATTTTTCATTATTATAACATTAATATATTTCGTTACATAAATCTTGATACCTGTTTATGTATCATTTTAATAGAAATCCTCAATTTATTCGGCTCATTAACTCTAGTTATTTTTGTTAGAATACTTGAGATAACGTTATTTTTCGTCTTTTATAGAGAAATATCTACACATTACTATTTATAAATGAATGTGAATATAGTACTCGGCCTTACAAACGCATTTTAATTAATTCCATTTGAGTGTGTTTAATTATTCAAATTAGTTAGGTATGAAACTTTTATTACTTTTTCTAAAACAAGCCAAAAGTTAAACAGTCAGTAATAAGTTGATAAATGATACTATAATAGGATTTGTGTTAATTTCAAAAATGTTTCTGTCTTCAATGAAATTTTAAGTACTTCACAGAGTAAAGATTAGTTTTGCAGTAAGCTAACTTAATCCATAACAAACATACATCAAAAACAATATTAACTATAATTCAATAGTTTTTTATTTTCAAAAAAGTATTGAATTCTAGTTCCAGAATTTCATATTAGAAAAATTATTACAGTATTTCATATTAGAAAAATTACTACAGTATTTCATATTAGAAAAATTATTACAGTACTTCATATTAGAAAAATTATTACAGTATTTCATATTAGAAAAAATTATTACAGCATTTCATATAAGAAAAGATTTGGCATTATTTTAAATGATGTATTAAATATTTGTTTTACTTGAATTCTATTGTCATATAATTCTACCAAATATAATACCTTTGAGATTATAAATACCATTTTATTTGATAAACATTTTTGAAATTCATAATTAATGTATTATGTATTTCTTAATACCCTCTTTAAATTAAGAGTTAATAGAATCAAAGCAGCTTCTTTTTACACATTATACCATTTTAAGTCAAAGATTAAATATAAAACTCATACACGATATATAAACGAATTTTAAGATCTTTGATATTTCTCCAATTTTGTTTTTACTTGAAGAATTTAATAAGACTCTGAAGTATTTTTATGATCTGAATCAGATGATTTCAGATTAGGAATACTACAATGTAGTTTATAAGCATACGTGTATTAATTATAACCGAGAGAAAGGGAGGGTAGCTAAAATAATGCTGTTCAATACCTTTAAAACATTTATTGTTTAATGCTTTGACTAATTTTAAAGTTTTCATAAAAGAGTTAAGAGTTGATTTTTCAAAAGTTGAATATATCTCAATAAAAA